>CM057388.1:64246085-64846085 GCA_030015415.1 Cynopterus sphinx | reverse complement strand
TTCTAGACTTTAAATGAATTGCCAGTTTATGTTTTATTTAACAAATAATACAATGATATATTTTATATGGTGCTAAAACTATGGTATTCAATTTTCTAGAGATTTCTTTGAGTTCTAGCTATAAAAATTAATGACTGACTTTACATGAATTATCCACCCATAATTATTTATTGAGCTTTTGCTTTATGCATGGTACTGGGGTAGGTGCTGCAGTAAGTACTAAGATGTATGAGAAAATAGAGTCTTTGTTTCAAAATGTTTACAACTTAGAAATAATATAATGATGTAAATGAATACAAAAAAATATGGGAGTGTTATCATTGCCAAACTGTGTAGTAGAGGGAGAGATTACTGTGGACTTAATTACTCAAAGTATTATGAAGGAAAAAGGGGCCAGTAATGGGTCTTAAATGTAGGTCTAAATTATAATAATTGTAAAAGGAGTTCTGTCAGCACTTGGTTTAAACAAACAGTTATATATAAGAATGAAGAGGCTGTGGAAGATTGGTTTGTCAGGAAGCTAATAGGAATGTGGGGAAATAAAATACACAGGAGCCAGCATCTATAAGATAATTATAATATTATTTATATCATATATCAAAAATAAAAAACTTATCTTTCCTATCCTACTAACAATAAGCAATTTGCCAGGTAATTTAAATGAATTTATCTTGTAATGTAGTCACCATGGCAATCTTGTCATTTCAGTAGTGTCAACCTTATTTTTTGTACTAGGACACTGACTCTAAGAGAGATTAATATAAATTCCTCCACAGCATGATTCTCTCAGGTTTATGGAGGGATTTGCTTTTGTACTGTTCAAAGCTCAGTTGGACACAGAGGAGTCCAAACGGTTACTTGCCATCTCTGTAGGCAGCAGAGCTAGGGTTGGAAGCCCATTTTTTGTGCAAAAGTACCAACTTGGAGGAGGGAATGGATAGAAGATCTGAAACATCTCAGGAGCTGTATTAACATAGCATGGCTATTTCATACATGGGCCAGCTTCAGGGGAACAAAGCATGAGTTTAGAATCAAGCAAGTCTGAGTTCAGAATCCAAGCTCTGTCACTCAGTAGCTGTGGAACCTTGGAAACTCACTTAAGCCCTCTTTGCTTATGTTTTCTTGTATATTAAATCAGATCAGTAATAAGTGTTCAACTGTTGACTGTAGTGAGAGTTAGAAGAAATTGCAGAGTCCAGCCCAATGCCTGACATTATTAGAGGTACAATAAATAATAACTATTACAACTAAACATCTTCTCCCTTGTCAATGGCACTTTCCTTTCTCTTTTGAATTACTATTTCTGAGGAACTTGATTTAAAAAAATAAAACATATTTTTTTTAGTTAATAATTCTACATTTTTTCCACTCATAATTTCCCCTTACAAAAGCAATATTACTTTAAAACAATTGTTTATGTTGGCTTAAATGTGAAGATGACTATCTAAAAATGCTTAAAGTTTCCTGACAAGAATGTGTAGAACATTACCCTTGAATTATTTGGAAGACAGACACATTTTTTCCTGTGCATCTGGAGAGAATTCACATTCTCTCAAATGTAAAAAACAGAAACTATCCATTTGATGAGCTCCCCTTCCATTTTTCACTTGGTTATGACTAAAAACCTGTCACCTTAAGTAGCCACTGGTAAATAATTACCAGTACTTCTTTCTTAAAATTTTTGCCTCATAAAGCCTTTGATAAAATTCTATGAACTATGCATTCGCTATTTTAAACGTATAGTGCTCCTATCGAAACAAGCCTTTCTTTATAGTACTTTTAGCTTCGCCCTAGCCTGGTATGCTTCCTTACCAAATAATGCCCAGTTGGGTGCTCAGCCATCCTGGAATTCTAAGAATAATATAGCCTCAAGTGAATCAAACTGGGTTAATTAAAACCCATGGTATGTGAATCACCATTATCATCTCATCATATGTAGCTCCTTTGATATTATTAACTAATCAATTAAAATTACAACAGTACATTGTATATGAGTTGTGAATATTTAATTTTAGGAAATAATGCAAACTTTTTTCTAAGTAGTTGTGGAATGTATACTTCTGCCAATAATGCATAAGAGATCCAGTTAATTCACATTTTTTCAAATACTTTGTTCTTTCAAAATGTTTAGATTTTATCAATATAATGGGTAGAAAATGTTCTATTTCTTTCTTGCCTGCCGTCCCTAGATTAGGAAGCTTCATTGCCAAAGTTGAGGCTTAGAACATATCTTAGACACTTCAAATAGAATGGAATTAAACACCAGAACTTTATCTGCAATATGAGAACTACAGGTTATATTCTAGGCCTTTCTCAGTTAAAGGTTTTAAAAAATGAAGAGGAAGAAAACAATTTAAAAGTAAGCAGTACCCAATTTAGGAGTATCAAAAAAAGTGCACTTCCAAAAATTAAAGATCATATAGAGACTTATCTGTGATTCATAAAAAAAGCAATTTTCCTGCTTAAAATTTCAGATTAATAGAAAATTGAAGAGAAAAATATGAATTAACTCTTGTTTCTATTTTTCCTATGAAGGAGACTTATTTACAATTTGTTAGTTAACCAGTCTGAATGTGCAGACTATTTGCGGGTATAAATACGAACAGATGGAAAACAACATGTAACAAAATGTTTATTAATTATGTTTTAATAGTTTACATTTTCTTTAAAAGACCATTTTTTTGTGAAGTTGTGGTCCCATTTAATTCATCATTCAGAAAATATGTGTTCATTATTCCACAGTTTTGAAAAGCAGTTGCTGTTTCTTGGAGTGATCATTTCACATGTTAGTATGATTGCAGCAGCCTTAATTCTAAATTATAATTGTACTTCCAATATGCATACTCATTAAAATGCAATATAAGACAATTCATTCGCAAATATTTTAGTCAAGGTTTTCACTTTATTAATAGTCATCTATTTTTGGTACCGTGCTACTATTCTAGTTATGTCTAACCTTGTTGTAGTAAAATTATTTGTTTGCCTAACATTAATTGTAACATTATCATTCAATGTCTCTTGTTTTTGTTGAATAATGAAACTTGAGAGAAGCCTGTCTAAACATACACAAGTTCCTCAAGATAAAGAAATGAAAATGTTTTTAATCAAAAAAAAAAAAACTCTGCTTTTCTTAGGCATAAGAGATACTACTTAAATACAGCAAGCTCATATTATTTCAGTTCTTATATCATTTTTTGAGTATATCAAGTGTTAGAAAAAACATTTCTGCTGAAGAGTTAACTACTGGCCTTATAAAATCTTGATATTGTAAGTCATGGCTAATTGATTCAGACCAGTCAAATAATTTGTTTTCAGAATCTAACAGGCATTCAAATTTTTACCTTCATTCTTCAATGTTGTGAGGGTAAGCTACTGGGTGCTGCACTCTAAAGAGGCAGATCTATAAGCTTTACTTTGGATTGACACTATGATCTAATGGTAAGGTACTCTATCCATAGTCAGTGCAGACTTTTTATAGAGTTTACATAAAAATGAAATGTCTTTATTGTGTTTACTTTTACTATCACCTTCTCAAAAAATTAATTGGTCAACCAGCAAATATTTTTGGAGTACTTGCCATGTTTATGGCACTTAGATGAGTTCCTGGACAGGACGTAAAAAGACAAAAAAAGACTGCTAAATAAGATGGAAGAAATAATGATGAGAAATAGGTTTATAATTCATTTCAATTCATAATATCACTTCCTGAAGACTCTCCCTCTGAAATGTGGAATTCACTAATTCTTCTTCTCTTTGTACCTGTATAATCCTATTGCTTGGAGCACACTATTTGGCTCTTTGTAATACTCTGCCCTTTTATGGAAGGGATGTTTTACATTAATTAATTTTATTTCACTAATAAGACTGTGAGCAACCTGAAAAATCAGACAAAATTTATCTGCACCCCTAGTCATTCCTGGCATAGTGCTGACCATAAAATAGTTCACTATAATTATTTTTGGTGAATTAATCTGACAATCAAGGATATATTATTCACATAACTCAGTTCACTCATTCTTCATTATAACATCCAGAGACACAAATGGAAGGGGAAAAAGATAAAATTCAGAGTATCACTATCAGCTACTAGTTCTGGACTCTTCTATTAGTCAAATGTTTATAGCAAATTGTGTGAAAACTGAATAAGTTAGAGCAATAAACAACATCCTTTTCCTGTGATGGGTATTTTAATATGTTAATTGTATTGTTTTGCTTTTTAAAAAGTAGGTTACATCATTTTTAGTTTTAATTCAAACTTAATGCACTACCTATTAATTTGAAGAGTCAAAAATAATGATCTTGGATTTACATAACTTTCCCCAAAACAAACTAAGAACGTTATGTTCTCTGGGGCATATCATAAAGTATAATGAAGGCAGAGCCATTAGATCTATAGTCTGCCAACTCCTTCTATCCAAATTGTTACTGATCTTCCCTGAAAGGCTTTAAGAGAGCTTTGCTATCCTTTTCTCTTTCTCTAATTTAGTGACTATTCCTTCTCACAGCTCTAACTCTGCCACAGAAAATCTCAAACAATTGATTGTGGAAGAAGAGTAAAAGATACATATTTTTAAATAACATAATTTATTGTTGGACAGCAATAACAATAACGAAAGTTGTGAGGGAACAAGTCATGAATTATAATGTGGGGTACATAGAAACTAGATACAAATTATATTTTTTTCCTTCTATTTCATTTGCTTTGGTGCCTCTTTTGGAAATCTAACATATAAATCGATTCCCTAAGCTTATGAATACTGAGAAGTGATGAACTTAATTCAGCTTTTCCTAAAAGGTAGTCTAGGTAGGAGATAGGACATTAAATAGATGATCAGATTTTAAAAGTTGTGACTTGAAAAACCTGACACTACAGTGGAGTCCCAAACACCAGAAAACTATCCTGGCATGACATAACTCTATAGCCACCTGGTGGTAGGGAATGTTTGTTACAAGTGTAATAATTGGAGGGCAAGGTGCCAAACCATCTTAACTGTGATACAAAGATGAGAATTCCAGTTCCATATTTCTAAGTACATACAGGAATTTCTTTTTTAGAATAGCTACTATATATATATATATATATTATCAAAACCCCTTAAGCAGCATATTTCTTTTATTATCTTCTCCATGTTGTTCTCACCTTATCTTCCCACTGCCACCTCATTACTGAGTATAACCCAATAAGGTCACAGGCAGCTCTGCCTTACTCAATGTTCATTGGCTTCTAACCTTTTTGTGAAGCCCTCCCTTACTCTCCCCCCCAAAACCGCACACACTTGAAGTGCTCTTTCTCTTGCTCTGTCCATATTTTTCTCATAGCATCATTCTTTTTAAAAGTATACTTTCTAATGTCAATTATATCTTGAATAAAAAGTATAATATCAGAAGGAGAAGGGATCTATAAACAAATCTATAGAAGAAGGAAAATTATGTGTTTGTATTGAAAGGGAAATCAGAGATGAGAAAAGTTCTGTGTATATGGCAGATGACTATGATAGAAGTAGAAAATAGAAAAACTTCTTACTACTTGCCTACTAGATTTCACTTAATGGGCATCTTAGAAGCAACTCAAATTCAACATGTCTAAACTAAACTTATCTTTGTCTCTTTTCCAAAACAAATATCCTCCTCTTCTTCCTATATACCTCACCTCAGCTTCAAATCACTAGTTGTTCAAGCCAAAGACATGGAAGTCATTGTTGACTCTTCTCTTTTACTATTCAAAACCAATCACCAAGTCCGGACCCTCACGTAAAGCCAGTGATGTCAATTCCCACTTCCCCATTCTATCATATTGTCTACACATGTTGTCTTTACTGCCTTACATCTTTGAATTAAAATGCCCCCTATAAATTCTTCTTTAGAGATAGAACAAACTGTAGAACTGACAGATTTGACTATCTTGTCCTTACCCAAAAATGTATATTCTAGCTCTGCCTTTATTTGACTAATTTGGAGAAGACACTGAAATATAAGGTTTCTTTGGAATGCTAGAGATATTTGGTCATTTTTTTCTTTAAGAATCAGAGGTTGCTGTTAACCAAAAAACATAAGATCTGTTTGCAAACTGAAAATATGGCTTATCCTTTAAAGACAAAGTAGTGCCAAAAGTCATTAAAATGAATATTAAATTAAAAGAAAGCACCAAGGGGCAAGCAATGTAAAGAAGATGTGCTAGACTTAAATGTTAGCACATCAAGTACCAAAATCAATTTTAAATATAATTAAACAAATGTAATAAAGACTAATTCATTTGTGCTTTTATATCCAGGGGAACATAATGTGTGTGTTTTTTTAATGATTTTACAGCTATATTTGATTTAAAGGAAGCTTTCTTTCCAGAAATCTATACAGATAAAAAGAATAATAATGGAAATGGGTCATTAATTCACTCTTTCATCTAACATTTTTTGAAGACATTTGTTGAGCATGTCCATTCTTTCAATAAACGCTGCTTCAAATATTAAAGGAACACTTTTGAACTGGTGAACAAATATTCTGAATGAATTATATACTATTTTAATTACATTATGAATAGTACTAGTTTTTTGAATATACAAATACTTAAGAAATATCCATTTAAGTCCTTAGAGATTCAAATTACAGTAAATAATGTGTGGGGCAGAAAAAACTCAGAAACTTTGAAGTATATGCTGAGTATTTCAGCTGTAATCTCTCTTAACCTGATTCCAAGCATACAAGCCAAGGTCATTTTTTTTCTAGTCAAACATTGTTTTCTGAAGCTAAACTGTTCTTTCTGTTCATTACACAGAGGTATGCTGGTAAATAATTGGAAGTATCAATACCTACTGTCTTATTTGGCTTTCAAAAAATAAGAAAGCATATTTCAAGAAAATATTTTAAGGTTTGACATTTATTAAGTGGTTTATACATGCCAGAAACTTTAAATGGGTTGCTCTGTGTAATCCCTCTGACAAACTTATACTGACTTCCCTGTTATTGTTGCTGTAAATAAGGCTTAGAGGAGTTATGTAAATGACAATAATACTAATGACAATAATAACAGGAAAACAACAATAGCTAACTTCTGTTTAGCATCTGGCATGTGCTAGGTACCAGATTGACAGAACAGCAGTTTTTCTTAGGCAAGTCCACTGGACTTGGGAGATCTTGAATAACTCATTTAAGCCCTCTGGTCCTCATATGCTAAATATAGATAATAATAACCATTTTCATTGTAATTTTGTGAAAAGTAAACAAAATAAGTTGGATAATATTCAGCAGCATATTGCCTGGCATTGAGTAGATGCTCTATAAATGTTCATTTACATTACAACTATATATGTAATGTCTTTCCTCGTTTGATGGAAAATCTAATCACAGGTCCTTTGAATCTTAAAAAAAAACCTTTTAATTTCCTATGGCTATGAAAGACTAGAGTAACTCCATTTTGTTATGCAGACTCCAGATTAAATTAAAAAGAAAAAAAAACAATTAGAGACAACACCCTGCCATTTGGTCAAGCCGACCAAAGCCATTAATCAGTAAGCCCTTAAGGAACCTACACCCTGTTTCCCTTCTTGCACACAGCCCTCTCTGCACCCGGCCCTTTTTGCGCACTGCCCTGCTGCACATGGCACTCTGTGCACACAACCCTCTTGCGCACGGTTTTACCCTTTAAATTCAGTCCCAACCCCTCAGTCGGGGCTCCTCTGACCCACGGCTGCGTCAGTGAACGAGTGGGGTCCAAACTCGAGTTTGTCAATAAACTCCCTTTTGTGCTTACATTGGTGTCAGTTTCCTTCTTGGCTCATGGAGTTCCAAACCAGGGCATTACAGCTACATTTGCTATTTTTCCTAACTTCCACTAATAAAATCATGTTGCCTTTCTTCTCATGGTTAGTGTTTAAAAATAATTTACATTTTTCTGACCAAAATTTTAGCTTTTCTTCTCTTGTGAAAAAGTGGAAACTTTCCCTTTGCTCTGCCTCCCATAATTTTTACTCCTAGGTTATGACTATGACACAGCTACTGGTAGAAACACTCCCTATTTGTGGGAAGATCTAGGTAAATAAGTGGTGGTAAAAATTCCTCATTTATTAGATTGTTGTGAAAATTTTAAAAAATACTCAAGTCCTTTTTGTATAATTTATCAGCAATCTTAATTCACTTCCAGCACTGAAATAAACATGCATGACTCCAAAATTACTAAAAAAAAGTCTTTTTGGAAAGGATGAGCTGGGAAATGAAAAGAGAACTAGCAGAAATACCTTCCAAAAAGTATTAGGATTAAGTTAATTTTGAACTTGATAATCTATCTTTTATAATTCCCAACTCTGGTGTTTTTGTAACATTTCATCTCACTCTACTGTCACTTCCAGAGAAATAATAGAAACATCTTCTAAAAAAAATAACTCATCATTTTCCTCCTCAACATATATGCTTACTCAGTAGTGGATCAGCAAAGTCTGTCAGATGATGAGGCATTTGCAGAGATCCTCTCTTTAATCTTCAAACCTCAGTTGTTAGTTTCCTTTTTAGTCTGCTATGTGCTTTGTGACAATGAACAAATGGCTTGACTGTCTTGCTCTGCCTATCTTTGCAATCCTCCTTTCACTTTTCATCAATAAATTTGCAAGCACTGATCATTTATATAAGTGCTTCCACAAAGCTTACATATAAGAACAGTTTGCAGTCACTTGCAAAGAGTCCTGACCTTTCAAATGTAGATTTTCTTGATTTCCTCAATCATCTCTATTCTCTTTCTGCTTTCAAGCAGACCAGTCCTCTCCACTTGAATTTCCAAAATGTGGAAGTATCCCTTACTCCTCATTCTGCACGCTCACCTGACATCACTACTCATTAAAATTTGAAACCACTTAAATATGCATATAAGAAATCTTCATTTCCTTTGAGACTTCTCAACCCAGAAAGGATTGTTCTCATGGCACACTTCTATGATTTCAGTTTAGAAAACACTAAGCTGTTGTTGCTTGCCTATAGCTCTGTCTTTCACTATTTCCCACTTCCCTCTGTTCAGAAAAGCTTTACTTCCTCAAGCCCTGCTCACCTGTAATCTGTTCCACAGAGCCCATTCCTCTGGCAAAGTTATCCATTGGTATTTTATGCTCTAGCACAGAGATCAGCAAACTACAGACTATTTTTGCATGTTATATATATAAAGAATGTTGTTTACATTTTTATATGGTTGGAAAAGATTAAAAGATGAATAATATATCACACTATGTGAAAATTGTATGGAATTTGAATTTCAGTGTTCATAAGGTTCTGTTAGAACCCAGCCACACACATCTGTTTATATGTTGTCTATAACCGATTTCATGCTACAACAGCAAAGCTGAGTAGTAGTTGCAAGAGATCACGTGGTCCACAACATCAAAATATTTACTATCTGGCCCTTTATAGAAAAATGATTGTTGACTCCCACTTTATTAGTGTATGAAACAGGGCAAGAGAGACCTATTTAAAATTCCTGTTGGACTACTCAACAATCCAAATGTGGTATTAGGCATTTATAAATGTCAACTGCTTGTATAGCTAGCGATATATTTAAAGTTATGACAATACTTTTACTGCTTTTACAGTTAGTTTATAGCTCATATTTGTAATCTTATGTTAAAGCCTTAGTAACTGAGGCCTTTAATTTTTCACCAGGCTGCAATATTTATAGCAACCACTTAGTGAAGAAGTAGAAAAATATCCTCTGCAATTGAACAACCATGGATTAACCATCTCAAAAAGTTACACAAATGACTTTTTAATGATATCTGTTTGTTCATTCAGTTAATTAGTCAAATGAATATTTACTGAATCATTTTCTAGTCACTGTGCTAAATGCTAAGAATACAGTATGAAGCAAAAGCAAATACTGTCCCTGACCTCATGAAGTTCACAACTAGTGGAAGAGATAGCAATCCCTAACTAATCATAAACATAAATGCATAATTATAACCTGTGATAAGTGCTATGATGGAAAGTTACACAATATTATCTATGACAGCAAACAGCAGAGGAAGTTGACCTAGTCTTGAGGGTTGAGGTGGGTAAGAAGAAGGCATCCCTGTTCCCAGGAGAAATATTTTTTAGGTTGTGCTTTGAAGACATAATAGGAGTTAACTGGTGATGTGTCAGGAAAGGTGGGAAATACAAGAATGTATTCACAATAGAAGAGAAAGCATGATGTGTTCAAGGAACTGAAAGTAGACAAGTAGACAGTGTAGTTGAAGCATTCATGAGAAAGGTGAGGGGAAAGGTAAAAGGTAAAAGATGATACTGAAAAGGTAGGCACAGGACATGATAAATATTTTGGTATTTATTCTAAAAGTAATAAGAATTAGGAGAATGGATTTGGTAGTGCAAATGTGTAATTGGGGCAATTAGTTAGGAGGCTATTCCAGTACTCCAACAAGAGATGATAGGAAGCTTAACTTGTATAATGATAGTATAAATGGAGTAAAGATACTTAGGAACTAAAGCTTACAGGAGTTACTGATGAATTTGGTTTGGAGGCATAAGAGAGAGAAAGACGTTTGAGGATGACAGACAGTTTCTTGCCTAATCATACTAAATGACAGTGTCATTACCAGCAATGCTAAGAAAGTTGCAACACTTTGAGAACATGTTCTCACATAATCAAAACTCTATGAAGTCAATGAGACTACTCAATGGAATGACAACTAGTTATATAGAGATTTTAATTGATATTTACTTTTAATGAACATTCCACAATGATATGATTTGATTTTCATAGTTTATTAGTATCTTTTTATTGGTTTATTAGTATCTTAAAAAATATAAGTAAAGATATTTAGTTTTGAGAAAACTAAGTGAACAACCATATCTAGATGTACAAGGAAAGAATAATTCAGAAAGCAATTATTAAGAAGCTCATATATGCAATGTATTGCTTGTCTGGGGCATATATTTTATTTTGGTGGGAGGAAATACATTTATATAAGAATAAAAGTGACAGAAACATAATTAAGTACACATTATTCACTTCACATGTAAAAATTTCCATGCCATTAAATATCTGTATTTTATTTGAAAGATATGTACTATTTTTTACACTAGAGTAATATGTACTAAAAATAAGACTAATAAATATTTTAAAGAATAAAATAAAAAAATCAACATTGTTTATGTCATAAACTCTTTGATCATGATATCCTTATATGACATGCATTAATTTACTTGTTGCGGTTACTTAAATTATACCCATATCTTATATTTAAGGAGATACAAATGTTTTGAAAATGTATAATTTAAAAGTACAAGCATATTTTTGAAGGATATATGTTCAAAAATGGAAAACACATATAAAATTATTTTACTGTTATCTAGTATGAATGGGAATGTAACTCTACTTTAAACTGCATGGCTACTTACATTTCTAAAATAAAGTAACTTTCACTTATTTTCAAAAGTTGAAATATCTCAGAATATGTGTATTCTAAACCATGTTGTCAGTCTTGTTGGATTTTGTCATAGGCTACTCAGAGCAAAACCATGTATGATAGATTGTTTTTTAAGTTATCAGTTCAATTAGATTATTAAATTTAATAAATATTTCTTTAAGTAGTTAGTTAATATCTTGTTTTTGAGTTCAATTGATTATTATAAAGGACCACTTAAATTTTTAGAATATTAATTAAAGTAAAAACTGTAAGGAATGTGAAACCATTTCATAAAGGCTCAGGTTTTCTTATCCTTTAAATGTATATATATCCATTTACTAAAAAGCCTGCCTGATTGAGTACCTCTCTTCTAGAGGTGCTATTATTTTATAATTATTAGTTCAATTGTTATTATTGGACAAATTGTTGAATATATCATTAAATATATGTTATGTGCAAGATAGTGTTAGTTCTAAGTGATATAAAAGGCAACACTCTTCATGGGACAAACTATATGCTGTTACTTAATAATTCTGTACAACTTTCATGAGTTTTGATTATGTATTATCTACTTTAATCAGAGGAGGAGTTGAAGAGCAATAAAATACTTTTATCAATCCAAGAAATTAAGTGTTGTTGAATAAAGCAATTAACTATAATATACTGGAAAGTGAAATAATGGAATTTTCTATCAATTTAAGTAATATTTGATTTTTGTTATAGTCCGTTATGTTTTAAAGTAATTTAGCAACTTACAATAAAGAATTCTGCAGTAATACTCAATTATATATCAGAGAACTCATATTGAAAAAAAAATCTAAGTGAAGTTGTATTTATTTGCAACATCATAAAGTCACATAAATAACAGATAAAAGGTAAAATTCTTAAATTGTTAATATACGTGTCAAGAGAATGACAAGTATAAATCTTTCCATGACATTGTACAGCCAAAGTATGTACATCATTTCTTCATTATATTAGCCCTTTCTGTGAAGAAACTTTAAATATGATTTTATAGAAAAAATATAATATTTATCTTCAATACTTACTGATGTTACAAACCTTATTCAGCTCAGGAAGAACACAGTTGTCTGACTGATCATTTTTCACAGGAGACATTGAATGCATTACCTAAATTATCACTTCAAATGTGATATATATAGTAGCATAGGTAGCATAAGTAGGGCTTAAGGGAAGGTATTACTAAGCTTGAATGATAGTTAAAGACAAATCGGGTCAACTGACTTAACTTTTTATGAACAATTCAATCTTGTATAGCTTCAAATAGCCACAGAAATCACCAGGGACCCACATTTTCAACATGAAAAATTTCAAATTGTGGATGTATAGCTATTATAATAAAACTTTTGGTACTCTTCTATACACAGTGGGAATTAATACATTTAATAACACTAACAAAATTATTTACCATAAAAAATCAGTCTCTAACCTTTATATTAAGTATGTTGTACAGACATTTTTTATGTCACTAACCTGCCCTTGAGGATGCCAGCCTTTCCAAGAAGTGAAAAAGGCAACAATCTTACAAACTTATGCGATAAAATTTGAGGTATATTTTTTCTTTCAGTCCTTTGGGGAATTCAATTGTTGAAGACACCTGTTTAATGTTAAAACGTGTTTCCCACTGGATGGGGTAAGACTTACTAGGTATTGCCACCTTAGGATAAATGTGTGTATCAAATCTTCTCTGATTAACAGGTAGATAAGGGTAAGATGCCAACAGTAGCGTATACAAAGAGGAAGAGCAAGGAACACTCATGGAGACAATATGATAAGACTAAAATAGTGCTGAAAGGGAGATACTAACGACAAAATTGGCTTTCACATTCTACTAAGGCTGACCTTGGTTTTTACTACCAGGCAGTGTTTGCAGTGTCATTGGTATTAGTGAGATGGTTTTGGGTCAGCATTGTTTGAAGCTTGAGAGTGTAAGCTTACCTGCATGTCCACATTAGCTTGTTTCACCAACACAGTGAAAACATCTGCAAGCAAACTTGGATCTTCACAGACTCAGAAAGAGTAACTTCCTGTGTATTCTCAGAACATCTGATGGGGCTCTCTAATATTTTACATTTTACACTTTTTGAATTTCATTTCTTCCTCTATAAAAAGCTGCTTAGAGAATCAAGAACTTTTTCAATACATATTAAGCAAAGAAAGTGTAACCTTTGTCATCATCTTAAATAGTGAGTATCAAAATCACACTACAGGACAATTAGATGTTGGTCATTCTAACTATGGGTACATTTTAATGCAACCATTTTGATGCAACTGTCTTGATGTAAAATCACTGTTTTCTTTTTCTTTTTTGATCATTAATAATGTGTATAAAAGACATTTCCAACCCTATGCCATCCCCTAACTGCTTCCAATTTTTATAGACTTCCCTTTCCCTTTTACTTCTGTGTTATTTAATTTATTTTATGTAATGAATATATAGTAATTTTATACTAGAAGAATTTGTTAAAATTTTATTGTCAAAGTGAGTTAACCTCTATGATTGTATCAGTTCTTTATTCAGCACTATCATTGTAAAAACATTTGTAATATTAAATATATGTATATGACTCTGAAAAAAATCAGAAATTCAAGAGAATTCTCTGTGCAGTCTGGGATCCAATTTTAGCCACACTTGTCTAACTCCTAATATCATGCTCAGGAAGCCTATAGAATGCAAAGTTGTCCATTTTTTAGATCAGTGTTTCTCAGCATTTGTAACTTGATACATCATTTTGAGAAAATGTTGTAAGCCTCCTCTCCTACTACTCTTGAGATACTTAGGTCCATCCATCCAGAATATTTTTAAGAGCTTCACTTTCTAAAATTAATAAGAGGAAAACAGTAGCTAAATTTTTTATGCCCCAATCTTAGATATGAGTTTGTTTTTGAAGGAGAAAACTGAACATTCACATTTTTCTTTATTAACCTAATTGTTCTTATTATGCTATCTTATGTTATATTTATTTAGTATAAAGTCAAGGTAGTGGTTAAACACTTTGGCAAGGGTATCTGCTTAACACATTATTTGGTAATAAAGTAGCTGAATTTTTTTTAGGTTGCATTAAAGTAATATTCTTCAGACATGGTAAATCATTAATGGCAAATATTTTACTAGTTCAGAAGTAGATGTACATTTATAACATAATAGGAATCCCTTAAATATAATTTTTGAATATTGTTGCAAAATAATCCCCATGCATGTTTATGGGTATACTTACAATTACTTTTGAAGGACTACGATGGTTGGCTTACAGATAGATGCTTGAGGATATTGATTGGTTGATAACCCTAAAAGCAAACATATAGAAAATGCAATAAGAACCCCATAAGTATGGTGCTATTTAGAATAACATTACACTATTTACATATAAAGCATATCTGAAAATTAATGAGATTGATAAGTGCCAGAAGAATGTCTCATTTGCAAAAATGAATCAAAAAAAATAAAATCATATATTAGGTATGTCAGTGTCAGTCCTTCAGTTAAAGAGGAAATTAAATATCAGTTAAATATGATAAATGAATCAGCAAAATTCTAAATCAAATATTAAGTTAAAATATTATTTCACATAAAATAATTACAAATCAGGATGGTATTTTACCCATAAGCATTAAACAATATTAAAAGCTAGAAGGAGAAATAACACTAGAAAAATCACTATTTCAGTATCAGTTATTTTTAAATTATCATTTGACAATACATGATGTGAAAACGTTAATATTTAACATGTTTTAAGTATAAAATTTTTTCCCAAACATGTACAATGAGCAAAGCGTTTTAAATACAGAGATTTTTTAAAAATACAAAGCTGTGGGAACCTACTCAGAACCCCGGAGTTGGTATAAAGTTTACTTTAAGCTGAAGGCAATTTCATATTCAACAGCTGCAGGAAAAAAAAAATTCCTGGGAGCTTCCCTTATCTGACTAAGAACAACTTTTGGAAAATCAGGCTACCATAAATCGCTCTCCATGGAAGTTTTACGGCTGTGACAGAGACAGGAAGACCACTTATACCTGTATAAACAAACAGCAGAAATTTATTACCTGTCCAATCTCCTAAAAACTCATTTGCCTTTCATAAAGAAACCTATTTATTTTTCCTCTAGAAACTGGTCCTCACTGACTCCCCTCTACTAAGGTACTACGTAAGACTTGAACCATTAAACAAGCTAGCTCCTTTTTTCTTTGGCTTCTGTATATATATGAAACAAACCTTTATTGACTGCTAATCTTTTTTTATCAGTTTAATTTGCATAATCCAAGAAGCCAAGAGTGTAGAGAAATTTATTTTCCACTAAAAAGCTAGTTCCTTCTGTTCATCCAAGTAAAATGAAGTGATGTAAAGGCCATTCGAGTTATAAGATATACATAGGAAATATTAATTATCTAATTATTTTCAGACATTGAAATATTTTATTAGCTCGTAAACTTATCTAAAGCCACAATTTAAATAATTTAATGTGACTTCCTTTTTAATTTTCCACATACAATGGGCTATAACAACAAATTGTTATATGTATTCATTCCTCACGACAATAAATAAAAATTAGTTCTGACTTCAGATTAGTGAAAAACAACTTGAGTAAAAGCTTTGTTACTTTAAAATCCAAAAAAAAATACATTTAATATTATAAATTTAAACTCTAATTTTATGTCTCCATTACAACTCCAAATAGTATAAAGATTTATTGAACTAAATGTGAGAACATATGTTCAAATTAAACTTCTTTTAATAAAATAGTAGAGGACCTATAGTAAATAAAAATAATATCTTCATGAAAAAGGACAAAAAACTGATTCTACCTAACATGTTTCAAGAAACAGAGGTATAACACAAAAAGCAGCCTTTGAAAAATGATAAGACTCCGTGCTTGGTGAAGAATCTGGTGGCTGTTATTAGTCTGTACAATAAAACTTTTACAAAGCACTGCAGTAAAGCATGATATCGTTTCAATATACAGTAAAGATCCATTCGACCTGCTATAACTTCCACTTGATTTTACCTAACTGTACAAGTAACATTGCAGAGAATAAAACATTTATGGCTAGAAAAATGCTGTCAATGGAATTACTTTCCCCTAGTGGTTCACTGTGACTATTGCAGCCACAACAAAAGTGAGCTACCATTGTGATATATCCTTTATTCATGATGGATTTATTTTTTCCCCCTTCTCTTGGGGGAAGGATTGATATATCTTATAAACATTTCTGCTCTTTCATTAAAAATCTGGTAGTTTAAAATTTTCTTCAAAACTTAATCAATCGAAAATATATTTTCTGATGTTTTTAACATTTTAGTGTACATTTCTAAAATTTTAATGGATTTTTAAAAAGTCTGGAATTCCTAGGCAAAATTAATTTTTTTCTTAACTTCTACCTCTCTCTTTGGTCACATTTGCTTCCCCCAAAACCATGGCATCCTTTATACAATTATTTTGCATCTATCATATGCTCTCCTTTTTGCCTTTTTTCTCAGTCATTTATATATAAATCTGCAATGTTTTCTTATCAACATTCTGTAATCTCGTTTCTATCCATCTTACCGAATTGTTATTATTAAAGTTCCTACCTGATTTCCATAGACTTTTCTTTTTTATGGGCTAATGACTCTAGACAGAAAAGAAAGATACACCTGACCACAAACTGCCTCTACATATTAATCTAAATACTATATAATTTTCACCTACAAAAAATAGTGCATAGAATATTTTTCAGTTTCACATGTGCAATCTTATTACCTCTGATACTACTTATAACTCCTTTTTAAAATGACATTAAGGGTAATTTTGTGATTGTTCAAGCCAAATTTTATCCAATTGTTTTTCTATGAAATTACTATTATTTTGCTTTTAGCCTACCCTAAGAAAGGATATTACAAAATAGTAATTTCAATTCAAATATTGTTCTTTAAAGTCACAAAAACTTTGTGAAATTTAATGTGTAAGTTTTCCACTTTATTTCTCCTCAGTTGAAATAGTAAGAAAAAACATGAATTTAAAGTGTAATGTCTAGCAAAGAAATGCCTATCTTACTGTAACTGAGTCATCATTAAAATGTCAGTACTTAGAAAGAAAGAAAGAAAGAAAGAAAGAAAGAAAGAAAGAAAGAAAGAAAGAAAGAAAGAAAGAAAGAAAGAAGGAAGGAAGGAAGGAAGGAAGGAAGGAAGGAAGGAAGGAAGGAAGGAAGGAAAGAAAGAAAGAAAGAAAGAAAGAAAGAAAGAAAGAAAGAAAGAAAGAAAGAAAGAAAGAAAGAAAGAAAGAAAGAAAGAAAGAAGGAAGGAAGGAAAGAAAGAAGGAAAGGAAGAAAAGTAAAGAAGGAAGGAAGGAAGGAAGGAAGGAAGGAAGGAAGGAAGGAAGGAAGGAAGGAAGGGAGGAAGGAAGAAAATACCAGTAATCAATCCTGAGTGGGAGGAATAAATTTCAGCATTACAAAAAGGCTTAATGTATTTCTTTGGAATGACAGGGATAGTCCATATTTAAAAATGAGTTAATATTTCATTCAGGATTAAAACATGACCACATTTGAACAGCTTATTGCCTCCTTTAAATTAAAAAAATCTATTTAAATGAAGTATAATTTACATATAATAAAATTTGTATATTTTAAATGTAGAGTTTGATCAGTTATGATGAAGGTATACACACTTGTGTAATTGCTATGCCAACAAAGATTTAAAAAAAATGATTCTATCTTCTTGCTCTACTCACCACCCCAAACTGCAGGGAACCACTTTATTATTTTTATCACTATAGATTATTTTTGCCAGTTCTAGGAGATCATGTAAATGGAACCATGTATTATGTTCTTCTCCTTTTCAATTTCTTCTACCACTTGTTCAAAACATTTTTTCTCTTTCATTGAGTCTTATTGATAGACAATTGAAAACACACATATCTGCCTGTCCTATCCTGTTAAGTAATTAATTTAAAAATTTTTAACTTTTTTTTTCAAGTTACCATGAATTCTTTAATACCTCAACCTTTATCTAACATGTTACTGCCTGCCTTTTAAACTTAATGAGTCATGTCGGAAGAGTAATGAAGTGAACTACCAGAGCAATTACAAAAGATAAAACCATTGGAAAAAGCTTTTAAATACAAAATGGTGTGTTGTCTAAATAAAAAACAGTTCTTTTCTGGTGTGTACAGAGCATATTTACCTCATTAAAAAGATTAAAACATGCATTTGGAGATATAAATGGGGTCTATTTACATATTTTATTAGATACTATGAGATTGATTATTTTAATAATAGATATATTTTAGATAGAGGGCCTCAGTTTTTATATTTAGGTTTTATGTACTTTAAACATTTTTTTTTGATGTAGGCAGCTAAAAGATGTACCAACTGAAAGATACTACTAATTTGTTATGCTATACTGCTATGCACTACCAAAAGAATAATGCAAAGCCAATCAGAATGCAGAATGACAGAGTTTTATTTCACCTAAAATCCTCTGAATAGGTGTAATTTTAAGTAAGAGTGTTCCATACTGGAGATTCAGAGGGGAAACAGAACTTGATACAACTGCTTTTTTATGGCATTCAACTGCAAATAGCATAACTGTACACAAAAGTTTTCTGATATAAAGGACTCTTTTCTGGAAATGATAGTCATGTTCAGCAATTATTGATTGGATAGAATGGAAAAAAATGAAAGAAATGTACTAGGAATTTAACTATCCTGAGTTTGAAACTTACATTTTCCTAACCAATTGAACAGGAGTAATTTGAGGATTTGTTCCTTTTTTGTTTATGTTGTAGTACTAAACTATAATTGAGTAACAAAAATAAGGAAGCTAGAAGCAGATACAAAATTTTATTATATCCATAGTGTAAAAACATTAAATATTTAGCTTGATTAGTCAATATTCTATTGCCTGAATCTAACTGCATATTTTCTTTTGTTTTATTTGCCAACTCTTCTTAATATAAAACAACCTTACATTCCCAGCCAGTACATTTGTTAAAAATTTACAGGTTCCTAGAATAAGCAAATCTATGGAGACAGAAAAGATTTCTGGTTGCCTAGAGCTGGTGGGGCATAGGTGGAAGGAGTGTGTGTGAGAACTTAGGGGCATGGGAGAGTGAAAGCTAATGTATGTAGGGTTTCTTTTGAGGATGGTGAAAATGTTCTAAATTGTGATGATTGTACAACTCTGAGTATAATGAAACCATCAAGTTGTATACTTCAAAAATATACATCAAATTTTATACTTTAAATTGGTGAGTTATATAGTCTGTGAATTACATCACAATAAAACTGTTAAAAGATTTTGAGTTGAATTCATTCATATCTTAAAATAACTGTGGAAGATTGTACTGTTAAAAATACATTGGGGAAAATATATTAATTTCACAAATAATAATTTGACACTTCAACTACTTTATTCACTGTTGATATTTATTAATGACTATTTTCAGAGGTTCTGTATCTTGTTATAAAAGTTTATATTGTTCTCTCAACTCTCTTATTGTTTAAATTGTACCAGCATATATACAACTGGTGATTTTCATTAAAAAATTAAAAAGCTAATGAATTCAGAACTGACTGTAAAACTAGTAACAGAATCTGAATATTCTATAGGCTTTTCTTCTGAATAGCATTTGGAAACTAATTCTTAAAGTCTTCTTACATAGAAGGTGGATTTGTTTGGTATACTTTGTTTTTATTATAAACTGTCTAGTCATAATATTTACTCAACTTGATGTGGCAAGCTTCTCTGTAAAAATCACAGGAAAAGCTCTGTACAAAATATATTATCCACATAAAGTTATTACTAGAAAAAATATTTTAAAGTTATAGAAAGATATAAAATGGGATCTTTAAAATTTGACACTAATATGCTTTGCATTTAAAATACAGATATCATGTATAGATTTGATCTTATTAAATTATGAAAATATGTCTATTATATATGAAATTATATTATAATAGGAGCATTTATTATGTTTTAAAGATAAAAAAAGCAGAATGAAATTTCACAGAATATGTAGTGAAAATGTTTCTTGTGATATTATGAATACTTTTTTTCCCTAGTAAATGTGATTAGGGAGAATAGGGTGAATCACTCTGGTACCTTTTCTTCTTTGTTGGAGCAGTTCTGCAAGGCAAAAATTAATGCTCTCATTTTTTAAGATAAGAATGCTTAGACCCTAAAACCTATTGCTCTTTAAACTATTCCCCTAACTACCATGAGAACACTTGCTACTGTATGGTAAAGAGTATATAGATAACAATATTTAAAAATTCAAATATAATACTACCAAACTTAAATATCATCTTCAAAAATTTTAATGTTTTACATTTATATATTCCAAATGTTCTTTTAGGGGGGAACGGGGAGGAACCTACATAGCCAGACAGCTAGATGCACACATATATACTTATATACATACATACACACACATACATAAATGCATTGATTTATTGCAAGGAATTGGTTTACAGAGTTGTGAGGTGTGGGAATAGTCCATCAGGAAGGTCAGGAACCAATGGTATAGTCTGCAGGTGGGATTTCTTCTGGGAGACCTCATTTTTGCTCTTAAGGTCTTTCAACTAATGGTTTCTGGCCCATACAAATTATTGAGAATAATCTCAGTTGATGGTGGACTTTTATCACATCTACAAAATGCCTTTATAACAATGTTTAGATTGGTGTTTGATTGACTAACTGGGGACTACAGCCTAGCTAAGCTGGTGCACACATACACACACAAAAAAACTGTGTATTACAGGAAGAGAGACAATGCCCTCCAAGGAGGGCTGCTATCAGAACTACAATGAGGCATCAGATTAAGTTCTTTTAAAAGCCTAAAAAATTCTCTTTTCATTCCTTTCGATACGCCTGCCATAACTTTTTCTTGGGAAAGTATATTTGATAAAAACTCAAACTACTGAGGAAAACAAGTGATAAAGAAACATAAGTGATTTCCAGTCCAAGACAACAGACTGAGTGCCTGATTGCATTAACATTGCAATAAAGGAATACTTAAAGAAACAAGTACAAGTACCCATCAGGGAAACAGAAACAACTCTAGGCATGTCCTGTCCACAAACTCACCACTTCTTCTTACACCTCCTTTATCATCTGCTCAAATACCCCTTATTCAAGGAGGTCTTTTCTAACAAACCTATTTTAAATTCTAAACACCATCACTACTGCCCTCTTATACCCCTCTACTTCACAGAGACAGAGATATCTATTTTTTTTACCCAATACTATTTCCTCAGTGCCTTCATCTGTACCTGCCACATAGTGGACACTCAATAAATATATGCTAAGTAAATTACTGAATGAATTAATGGGGTATAAGGACTAAAATATCAATTGTAAGAACATTCACCTTTGAGTGAAACAAGGATCATTACTTTAGACATATGAAGATGTAATTGTAATTCTAGCATCTACTACAGGAATCAACAAGGAGTAAGATTTACTTTATAATTATAATGTAAATGCTATGTACTTGTTTTTATATTTTAATTATTCAATAAATAAATTATGTTAGACAATTATAAAATAAAATGTAAATATTATTAACCTCAGCAATATAAAAACAGAAGTCTCACTAAGAGATATCAGAAAAAGAAGTGGGGAAAATTAGGGCTATAATAACCTTACTGCTAATAATGGGAGGAGGACATTGTTTTAAGTCAGTAGAACAAGAAGTGAAATATAGTATTACATTACAAAAGTGACTTGTGGGAAAAGTAAAAATAATAACTATCCACATGTGGGAAGATAGCAAAGGCCAGGTTGAAGAATAGGTAGGCGCCCAAATACAGAGTAATTTTCCATATTTTAAAGAGAGAAGTTGAAAAGTTGCTAGCAAAATACCATAAACACATTATTTAGATTATCAAATACAGCCACTAGAAGAATCAAGACAGAAACAGTTAAAAGAATTTTCCTCTAAGGTAAAGGCCTAGAAAGAGGGGAGGGTACCTGTTTTTTTTTTTTTTCTCCCAGCTTCATTGAAATATAATAGACGATTACTTGCTCATATTTACATTGTACAATTTAATACGTATTTTTTTCAATTATAGTTGGCATATTAGTTTCAGTTACACAGCATAAAGGTTAGAGCTCAAATGATCACCCCACTAAATGTAGTACCCCTTTACCCTTTACATATTTATTACAATATTGTTGACTATTTTCCTTATGCTACACTTTATATCTCCATGACTACTTTGTAACTATCCCTTTGTACTTAATGCCTTCTCCCTTTTCACCATCTCCCCAACAACTTTTCGTCTAGTAGCCCTCAAAATATTCTCTGTATCTATGAGTTTATTTCCATTTTTTTATTATAGTTAATTGTTTTTTGGATTTCATATGTGTGTAAAATCACGTGGCAACTGTTTTTCTCTGTCTGATTGACCTCATTTAGCACAATACCCTCTAGGTCCATGATGGCAATCTCTTTGTCCATCCCCTTTCTGTTAGTCTGCGTGTGTCTTTTAATCCAAAGTGAGTCTCTTGTAGGCAGCATATGTAAGGAGTCTTTTTTTTCTTATTCATTCAGCCACCCTATCATTTGGTTGGAACACAATTCTTTTCCATTTGAGTTAGTTGTTGATAGATATGTGACTATTACCAAATTTTATTCATGATTTTGATACATTTTTTTCTAAAAGTGGTCTTTCCAACATTTCTTTTTTGTAATAGTGGCTTGGTGTTGATGAATTCATTTAGCTTATTCTTTGGGAAACTCTTTATCTGCCTTTCAACTCTAAATAATAACTTTGCTGGATAAATTATCCTTGGTTATGGATCCTGTGTTTTTATCACTTTGAATATTTTGTGCCAAGCCCTTCTGTCCTTCAAAGTTTCTTTTGAGAAATTAGCTGCCAGTACTATGGGTGCTCCCTGGTAGGTAACTAGCTGCTGTTCTCTTGCTGCTTTTAAGATTCTCTCTTTGTATTTAACCTTTAGAATTTTAATGATGATGTGTCTTGATGTGGGCCTCTTTGGGTTCCTCTTTCTTGGTAGTCTCTGAGCTTCCTGGGGTTTTATGTCTATTTCCTTCACCAAGTATGTCACTGAAAGTCCACTCATGGACACGACCCCTTTAAGAGGCTCTGCACTCAGTGGCTTGGACCTTGAAGCCTCGTGTCCTTGCCCTGTCCTACCTCCTGCCATTGCAGGGTGATTTCTTATTTCTATTCCTAGTTGTTCATCTAGACCCCAGGCGACTCTGCTTGCTGTTTGCTCCACGTTTTCATCACAACTTTGGTGTGTTCATAAGAGCAGATGAACAAAGCCTCTATCATGTATTCCATTTTTTTCACTCTAGATGCTCTTAATCACAAAGATCTCTAATTAAACAATTTGAGCCTACTCTTTTTAATACTATGATTCATTTCTTCTATTTTGTTATTTCATCACTATTACTATTATTAGATAACATTTTCACTTTTCCTTCTTTATTTCCATTAGTAAATAATAATTCCCTCACTTTTCAAAATTAACTGATATTTGAAAATATACACATTCTTGATTTGTAGTGATGTATGAATGATATTTCTTTACTTATCTTCCATTTATTTATTTATTTGAGAACAATTTCAGTGACTAAGTAAATGTTATACTGTCAATATTATTTTGTGCATGAGTGTTTGACATTTTTTTTTAAATTAAGGATGTTAGTCAAGGTACAATGGAAAAAGTATACACCTTTGTAGTCAGTCAGACCTGGGTCTGATTTCTGGCTTTATCCCATATTAACTATGTATTTGGGCAAGTGACATAACCTTTCTGTGTCTCCATTTTCTTTTTTTTTTATGGTTGTTGTGAAAAGTACATAAGATAATTCATGCACTTTATCAAATGCACTGACTAGGATACGGCAGGGTCTCAATATTCATCAATTATTTTCCTTTCTTCTCTTCTTTTTACTAGAGGCACCCATTTCTTCCCTGAACTATCTCCTACTTCAGACATTCTGTTCTGTATTTACTAGATTAAATGGTAAATATCAACAACAATTTCAGTAATATTATAGTCTAAAATTTCTGACAAAGAGTTGAATGAATAGAAAATTGAACCACTCAACAAAATGTACATTGAAAACTTTCTTGAAATATCCAGTTTCCTTCTGGTTACTGTTTCCTCTAGTTCACATCTAAATAAAACATAACTATCTAAAATTTGCTTACAAGATATGTGGCTGTTTGAATTTGGTCTTATGTCAATCCAATATAAGCAAAGTGTGGATGCAAGTGAATAATGGAAGAATCATAGAAGTAAACAGACTTCATTTTATATAATGTACATTTTTTTAACATTTTAAATAATGCTATTAAACTCATTTGATTGTTTTGATTTTATCTTTCATATACTCTGTAGTTAACAAATTCATTGTTCTTAAAGACACATAAAGGTCATCAGTTTTTTCCTTATAAAAATGACATAATGAATTAAAGCTGGAATTCTGTACCTAGTGATTCATGCTTGCATTTATACATTTTAACAGATGTAATTTATAGAAAAGAAGCATCCAGGCTTGAGCTGTTTTAGACTTCAATTGCTCCAACAAATTGAGAAATAAAGGCTAACATAAATAAGTTCACATGGCCTGTCGACTGGTCAGTCATCTAATTTAAACCTAAAAAAATTATTATTTTTTGACATAATTCTTTCCCTGTTGTTGTGAATATGTATGTAATATATATCACATCACACACACACACACACACACACACACATCTTTTACATACATGTCAATGTGAGTAAAAATTATAATCGTGAAAGTATTCACATCCTTGTAGTAACTTTTTAATTACTGAAGCCAACAATGTAAATTTACTTTCTGTTCATTCTGAATTTATTAAGCATGCCATAATTCTCAAGGACATGACTTGATTCTCAGTAAAATGTAGTGAAATTTTTAAAGGCTTTCATTTAATATACTGCATAGACTTCATGGAGCAGTGGTCCATGGTGGAAGAAATCTGATTTCAGATTTAGGAGAGTTAGGTTCTCTTTTTGAGCTTTGCCAATAATTAACTGTGTAATCTGGAACAAATCATAAACTCTCACTAAACTTTAATTTATTGCTCCTTAAAACACACAAAAAATATTAAGTCTTTTACAAATGTTATCCATACATTTTAGTTTTATTGCTTTATTAAAATACTTAATAATTAATGTGCTATTGCTTTCATAATATCATCCATGCATTTAGAAATTACAAAGTATTTTGCTAATAATACCCCTAACAATATTGAACTCCATAAATTATCAAATAAAATGAATGATACTTTTGGTATTGGAAGTAACAGTTACTTTATATTCAGACAATTGATTTTATCTGAGATTGAATCTATAGCTTATCATTTACATACTTGTAATAAAAACCAAGGAGTAATTCAGACATATAAGGGCTTGCTAATAAAAAATAATTTACATCATTTCTACCTGTAAGGATCTTACTATTTCCATTTGTGTTGTTCAACTAATCCATTACTGGACACACACATAAGGCACTAAACTTGTTGGTGGATTTATTTTTTAAGTAAATTAAAAGCACAGGAATGAGCATGAATGACTTCAGATTCATGAAGATTTTATTTTCAAAAGTATTATCCATCTGATCTGAAAATTTCTGCGAGTCATTAAAAAAGATATTTGGTCACTATACCAAGGTGATAGTGAAAAAGGCACTTTACATGGTCTATACAGATTTATATTCCTTCTATGGGCTTTGGGTCAAAGAAATTTTATATCAGTATTTTAATTACATAAAATCTCTTTAAATCTACTCTTCCTCCTGAAATTTCTTTAAGTTTAATAGTGACCTTTTATTATTATTAATTTTTTATTGCCAAATCTTTTATGTAGAATTCATATATTGATCTTCAACTAGGCTCTAACCTATTAGATATGAGAACTAAGTATTGTTTACTCTTTTGTGAGGCCCTGAAGTACTCACTCAAATGTCTTGACAAAGTAGAATCTTAAAAATCACTTAGTGAAATGGGTAATTAATGATTATTAATGTTAGGACTTCTTTTCTCTCTACAACCTTCTCTCCCTTAGAAAGTTTTGAAAAAAAGCTAAATCAGAGTAGTATAGTTTGCTCCAAATTATTTTACCTCTAGGCTTGATCTATCTCCAAAGTTTCATTATTCTATTTTCAGCTATCTAAAGAACCTCTGATGGTGCATGTTTCACCATTATATGAAATATATTTAAATTAAAGGCCACTATCTTATCCCTAGTAACTATTTCCTAATTTCCCTTTTCTCACACTGTGGAACATGAACATCTCACACTCTTTTGGAATGGTTTTCATCCCCTGTGTCCACTCCAATCCTCAGGCTCCAATTCAGTTCCTATGTCATCCAATAAATTTCCCTTTATTGTTTCTTTTTCTTCATTTCTACATAGCACATGATTTAGTACTCTTTATAAAACAGCTCAATTTTTGTTGCATGCTTATATAATTTATCTTACCAAATGTAAGTTCCTTCATGGTAGGAACCATATCACACACAAAGACAAAGTTCATTAAATACTGCATTGACAGCTCTATGACTTTAAAAATGGTACAATGAAGCTTCAAAAATATTTCTTAAATGATAATGATGATACAAGTCTACCTGATTACTCTGCTAGATCTAGAGCAGATTCAAGTATCACAGGTTAATCTCTGATCAATGACAAAAGTTTGAATAATTTTTTTGAAATTATTTTATACCTACACAAATGGTATAACTTTAGGTTCATTGAAGAGAGTAGTAAAGAAAGTAGTTTTTTTTAAAGAGGAAATAATTAGAAATCAAATTAGAATACAAAGAGAAGTCATGAACAAGTCACAATCTTTTTTTCTTCATTATCATCAAGGGTCACCCTCAAAAACTCAAAATTCTGAATACAAACACAAATCCAAATATCCTAAAATAAACACTCCTTGTAAGAGAAAAGCTCTGAAATAAGGAAAAATATATTAAATGTAATTAAAGGCCTTTGGATGAATTATCTGTCCATAGTTTTCCTTTCTTTTGAAACCCTTTATAAAGTAATAGCTTATGATATGTATGTAATTAAATTTGAGACTAAAAGGAAAAGGATCATTTTTAATCATAAAACTTAATTGTAAACTTCACTGACAACACTGATATTTAGCAAGATATTAATGAACTACTGTGAAGGGTTTGTAGCTACAGAGATTAATTTAAAGCATATAAAAATGGTTATGCTTAATTTATTATTGATAGCCAATGATCTCTTAAATTTCAGTACTAAAAGAAAAAAAGAAGAGACATTTTTACTCATTCAGTAATCTTAAAATGAATACTTTTAAATTTAAGGCACTGGAGTGAATGAAAAATTATAAGGTCAAGGCCCTAAGGGAAGATTAGCTTCAGTTAGTTTAAGGATTTTTTATGTAATTAAAGAGTCATGACCATTATATTCTGGACTATAATAATCAACTATCAGAGCATTATTATTTCAAGTGGTTTATCAGAACTACATAATTGTTGGTATTTTCATAATACTATAGTATTAAAATGATTTTAGTAACCATTCGGTCTGATTTACATTTTTAACAGGCAGGATCAGAGAGGCTCATAGAAGACTAGAATCCAGGCCATTTAACTCTAAATTTGCACCTTAAAATTTTTTCTCACAGTGCTTGTGCACTTTTATATATTAATTATTCAGAAAAAATATATTTAAAGAACCAATATGTATAATGATGTATGCAGAGGGTAATTGGGGTGGAAGTATGAACATGAATAATATATAATTTCATTCTTTGTGAATTCATGATCCAATAGGAAAGATAAAACTCAAAGTAAAAAGTGATATGGTGTATATAAAACCTTAAACACCATGCCTGGCACATAGGAGATCTTGAAATAGAAATGACAAATAACAAAATTCAATACAATGTGTTAAGAGCCACACAAGTACAGCAAACAAAATCTATTTTCCTTCAAATTTAAAATTCAAATGCTAGTATTCTTATGTATTTTGGTGTAAACTTAGATGGTTTTTTTTATATGGCTAGTAGTCTTTTTATACTGAATATACAAAATCATAACAAATTTGAATTTTACGTACTGCTTTTTGGTTTTATATAATCTGCATAACAACCTTCATCTCTCTACCCCCCTGTCTTAATAAAACAGTACAACATTCTCTGAATTAAACATGAGACCATCTGAAGTCATTTTCCAGTGTCACCCATTACCTGAAGCTCATTACTTCATGAGTCATCTTGTAGTCTCTTTATTTCACCTTGTTGTTTGACAGCTATATTGGCATATGGTTACTATTAAACATACATATACTCTGCCCAGAAGTTGGACAGCATTATTCTGTGCCATTGTAGTGGGAGTTTGGAGCTTATCATTCCACCATACATTATAAGTTCGAACATGAAATTGGGGAGCTGTCTGAAGTGATCTTTAAAGCACTAACTTTAAGGTTCTATAATCACAATAGGAATGAAAAAAAGAGACACATTCGAGCAGCATTTTGTAAAAATAATGCAAAAACCAATTTGTTGGATTTAATTGAGAGTGGAGAAAGTTGATCCAAGAATGAGTGAGGGAGCAGGAACAAGCATTATTTTAATTACCATGTGAAAGTAAAGAAATTGGGAGGAGGAGTAGAGTATTTTTAAAAGTTCTAAAAATGTAAGTGTTGACACAAATTTATTCTGTATTATGCTACAAAAGTAAATGTACTGTTATTTTATCTTATTGCTTCGATCTTAATCAAAAGACTCAGAATATCCACCATGGATATGAACAAATTTTGGCTGCTCTTCTGAAAATGGTACTTATCCAATGTAAAGTGTAAAACTAAGGTAAAAAAATCAAATTATTTTTTAGTGATGTATTATCTTCTAATGCTGTCAACGTCTTCAACTTTTAAATTTTGACTATTTTCATTACAGTGGCGAAATTTGAGCACTTTCTCCATATTCTTTCTCCCATTTTATATTTTAATATAATTTGTGTCTCAAGATTTATAACCTTAAGGATGTAAGTTATTCAATGTCAGTGGTTCTGTATTCTTGTTTAAAACAAGAAGGTTAATTTGAAGAACACTTACAGAAAGATCACCTAGTATAACTTTCATCTTATAGTTGTAAAAACTAAGACCCAAGTAGAGCAAATGACTGGCCCATTTTTCCTTCATTAATCTTGAATGAGAGGGTAGGAAAGAGAGAAATCAATGCTGTTTGCACCATAAATTTTAGAACTCTATTATTACATGGAATTACCTTTTCTGCTTGATAGGACTATTAGCTACTTTAGGGACGTATTCTGTAATCAATCACTTCTCTAACATTCCACCAAGTATTAGTTATACCATAGTCTCTCAAAAAATAGTTACTAAAATTTCATAATTCTTATTTATGAAGATGAAAAGCCTTTTCTTCACCTTCACCTTATAGTTGATTAATTTGGCAGATAAACATGAATAATGATTTTTAAAAATTCACTTAGAAAATTTTTAGATAATTAACGAGGTTTTGCAGTAAAAACAGGAAATGTTGAGGTAGACCCTTTTTCAGTAAGAGAAAGGTAATGAATCTTCAAATTAACAAATCTGCACTTTAAGATTTTGACAATAATCATTGTATCAGACAAAAACTAGAATAGTAAGTTGCAGGGGACAGAGAGAATGTAGAATTATTGTTTAATAGGTATAGAGTTTCAGTTTTAAATCATGAAAAGAGTATGGGGATGGATGGTGGTAGTGGTTGCGCAACAACGTGAATATTTAATACTACTGAACTATACACTTAAAATGGCTATGATGGTAAAATTTATTTTATGTGTATTTTACCATAATAAAAATGGTTTTTTTTAAATAAATAAGTAACCAGTCTAATTAAAGATACTTTTTGAAAGGGTAAAAAAAGAGACATTGTATCAATAAGTAATTTTGGTGCTTGTAATTCTATCAAACATCATAAGTTCTTTCTATTTGTATAGTAATTTTTTAAAATTGGTACAGAATCATGATGGAAGGACTAAAAAAGTAAGTCTGTTGAGAAACCAGCTCATTTCTGGTTTCTTGAAACTTGCTTTAAAAGAATTGGAGAAATACCAAATCCTTTTGGTTTTATTTTTACCAAGAATAAAGCCATCAGCTTCTCTCTGAATCTATTTTAGACTGATATCACATTTAATAATATAAAGTAAGGGCCTATTAGCCCTTTGGGAGTTAGCAATTAACCAAAAAAAAAAAAAAAAAAAAAAAGAAAGAAAGAAAAATGCTAGAACAATCTACCTACAAACCACACAGCAATAATTTAACCATTTTTCTAATCTAAGATGAAAGAAACTAACAGATTCACGGTTTTATTATTCAAAGCAATTCATTAATAGCAACCTCTGATTTCCTACCACATTATTAAAATGAGGTAATAAAGCTTTTGTTTAAAAATTTATTTGCTACAAAGGCGTTTGGGAATTGTTATCTAAAAAAGCAAAGCTTCTGCTTCACTCTGAACCATCAGCCATACTATGAAATGAGTGTAGACCTTTGAGATTACTCGTTAAAGTCTAGATAACAAGGAAATTCTATAGCCAGAATGTGGAACTGATCCTATTGATCATATCTTCACTGGACATGAATGTGGCCAGTAGAATTGGGTGTCTCTCCCTCCCTCCCTCTCTCTCTCATGTATATATTGAATTGCATAATATGGCATATTTCATGGTATATTTCACTGTAAAATGAAATAATATATATGATGTGGCTAAGCTTTATCTAAACTAGTTTAAGATATATAATTATTTAATTGCTCTTAAATATGTTCAGAGAGATTAACCTGAAATTATTTGAGAAATTTTTTATTCTGTTTGATGCCTTAAGTTCTTAAATACTATTGTACAAGTATGCTAAAAATTGACTTCAGTTCTTTTTTTATCTTCTTTCTCTTTATTTTAACCTTTGGAACATACATTCCTAAGTATATAGATTGTCACTAGCCACATGTGGTTATTGACTAGCTGAAACATGATCTGGGAGATTGAGGGATTGAATTTATAATTATATTCAATTTTAATTAATTTAAATTTAAGTTTAGATAGCCACACATTGTATTGTACTAGAAAATACAATTCTAAAAGCTTTCTGAAAGATGTCAGTAAAGTTATGCTTAATTATTATACAGGTAATGATAAAAGTGTTACTCCTTTAAGTGGATATTTGTACTTAAAGGAAAAATGACTAAGATTAAAAAGAAAATTTTTGGATATAGAACTTCAAGTGCTGTGGAAAAGGATACTAGTACAAGGTCCAAAAGACCTTTTCCAGTGCTTCTCAAATTAGACTATTTAAGTGGTAATTATGAACAAGGTTAACCCTGATTAAGAAGGTTGACTTTATTAAATGTCAAATAAACATACAAAGTTGTAACAATCAAGTGTCTTATTAAATTTCAGATGGCACAGCCTTAATCACAGCTGAAAAGAGGAAGGAATTCATAAGATGAAGTAGAGATGTTGGGTACAGGGAGACAAAAACAATTAAGATTCTAGCTCATGAACCTCTTATTTGAAATCCTGTTTCATTATATAATTTGTGTTTTAAAATGTTAGAGATTGCCAAAAAGTTGCTGCATGTGAGCACAGTGTTAAATCTGCTAGTGACTAGCTAAAGAATGGCACATTTAAACACTTTGTTAGTTTTATTGTCATTTGTCTAAACTGGATGTTTTGCAGCAATATTTTCAGTATATGAGGAACGCTTAAAATGTTTTGAAGAAAGGCAGTGATGGTATGATCGATGTAACACTCATTAAGCTGGTGATTGACAGATTCTTTCTGAGATTCAATAGTGTACAAGTTGTAGATGAAATAACATAGGTATCCTAGAATGGTGACAAGTTAATAATAAAAAATAAATAGGGGATTTTGGTGCTGGACCCAGGAGAAACCTTGGTGGAATGAGAGACATCCCCAGATCTTCCCTCTTGAAACAACAATAAGCTGAATATCTAATTCTCAACAAAAAACACCCAACCTGCACACCAGCATGTCTGAGCATGGAATCTGCACATATAGCTATCACAATCAAAACCTCAGGTGTCAGGTAGTGCACTGAGAGTAATAAAAAAGTTGCCTTTCACAACAACTGGAGCTCCATGCAAGTGGAGGAGGACTTCCTTGAACAACTCTGCCTGGGTATGCAGTGAGTACACCATGGTGGGCAGCAGGGCCCAGTCATCAGGACAGAAGAAAGAGAAGCAGTACAGGACCACAGAGAAACAGCAGCTGATTTTTACCAGCCCTGGTTGCAAAACCAAGGCTAAGCACAGCCCTCAAACCTAATCCAGGGGGTCACTTACTCCATACCTTCCCAGACCAATCACCACGGAACCTCAAGGGAATCTGAGCAAATGCTATCAAAACTGTTGTTAACACTGACAGTGGCTGAAACTGAGGGAAGCAAGTGAGATTAAATATTTATAAATAAAATTTAAATAAAACGTTTTTAGTCTTTATATAAAGCAGGGATCCAAGAGGCTCAGACACGACCTATTGGAAATTAAAAGAAAAGTGCCTTCTTTGCATCAGGCTAAAGAGAACCTTTATATAAAATATATTCTTTCTGAAAACACAACAGAATACACTTCCATTAAAGCCCAGGAGGAGAAATAGTCCATTAAACACCAAGAACAACCAAGATGACAAGGCACCTCAGAAAAAAAAAAAAAAGAGAAAATTCTCCAGAAAATAAGTTTACAGACATAACCATATGCAATTTAAGTGAGAGAGAATTCAGAATGGTACTTCTGAAAAAACTCAATGAGATACAAAACAAATCATAACAATTTCAGGAATTAAAAAAACAAGTAGATGAGCAGAGCAAGGAGTCTGTAACCCTCAAGAACAAAATAAATCTTCTGGACATAAAAAAAATACATACTGCAAGACTTGAAAAATGAAATAACAAGCTTAAGAAATAGAATCAATCAAATGGAGAAAAGGATCAGTGATATCAAAGATAGAAATCTAGAAATAAATCAGAAGAAAGAAGAGAGAAGCTGAAAATGTAAAATAACGAAAGAGAAATCCAAGAACTAGCTGATACCATAAGGAGAAAACATAAGAATAATGGGCATTCTGGAAGGCAAGGAAAAGGAGCAGGGACTAGAAAGCATTTTCGGAAAATAGTGGACGAGAATTTTCCAAATCTAAGGAATAAGCTGGAGCTTGGGATTCAAGAAGTCAAGATAACACTCAATTATCTCAACCCAAAAAGGCTTTCACCGAGACACATTGTATTAAAGTTATCAAAATCATTGACAAAGATAAAATTCTCAAGGCAGCCAGGTAGAAGAAAACAGTAACATATAAAGGAAAATCCATTAGATTATCATCGGACTTCTCAGCACAGAATTTACAAGCCAGAAAGTAATGGAATCAAATATTAAACTATTAAGTAAAAGAAACTACCAGCCTAGAATAATGTATCCAGCTAAGCTCTCCTTTAGATATGAAATACATAAAGACTTTTCCAGACATATGAAAATTGAGGGAATTCTCTACTACAAGGCCTGCACTACAGGAAATACTGAAAGGGGTCAGTTTATCTAACACAAAATAACAACAAAAACAAAATTAAGAGTAAAGTGACTATCAGGCAAATGGAAGCATAGGAGTGCAAATCTTACTAAGAACAGGGCATTATAGCTTTAAAAATAAGAAGTAAATTGTTATAACAGGACAGTAATGAATGTTCAACATACATAGGGGCAAATTGAAATAACAATGACTGAAAAGGGGAGGATTCAAAGATCCAAATTTGCAAAGGAGAATGGAGAAATGGAGATAAGGCATGAAAAGAAGAAAATACATGACCATAGTTATATACATATATAACTATTCTTTACATATTTGTAATTGTAATCACAAACCAAAGATTCAGAACTGAAGTATAGAATACGAAAGAAGAACCAGAGGGAAAACCCAAAAAAGCCAACCAAAATAAAGAAAAGAGAAACACATGAACAAGGAAGCAATAGAAACACTAAGCTACCAGAAAGCAAAAAACAAACAAACACACAAACAAACAAATAATAAATAAATAAATAAATAAATAAATAAAATGCTATAAGAAGATGTCATATTTCAATACTCACTCAAAATGTAAATGGACTGAACTCTCCAATAAAAAGAACAGAGGTGAAGAATAGATCAAAAAAATGAAAACCCAAACATATGCTGCCTCCAGGAGACAAATTTCAGATGCAAAGATATATACAGATTCAAAGTAAAAGGGTGGAAAATGATATTTCAAGCAAATGGTATTCAGATAAAAGCGAGAGTAGAAATATCAATATCAAAGGAACTAGACTGCAAAATAAAATAGGTAAAGAAAGATACTGAGGGACACTTCATAGTGATAAAGGGAACCATGTACCAAGAAGAAATAACAATTATTTATATCTATGCTCCCAATCAGGGATCCCCGAAATATGTAAAGCAATTACTAATAGAGCTAAAGGGAGAAACAGACCAAAACACTATTGTTGTAGGGAATGCAAGTACCCTACTGTTGAATATGGACAGATTATCAAAGAAAATCAATAAGAAAATTACATCTTTAAATGACACATTAGTCCAGCTGGACATAATTGACATATACAGAGCCTTCCATCACAAATCAGCTGCTTATACATGCTTCTCTAGTGCACATGGAGCATTCTTGAGAATTGACCACATACTAGGACACAGAAATAGGCTCAACGCATATGAGGGTTGAAATCATACCAACCATATTATCTGATCATAATGCTTTGAAAGTAGAGATAAGCTGAAAAAAAAAAAAAAGAAATCAGGAAGAACCACAAATACATGCAGATTAAACAACATGCTGCTAAAGAATAACTGGATCAGAGAAGAAATAAAATCAGAGATCAAGAGATAGACAGAAATGAATGATAATGATAGTGCATCATATCAAAACTTTTGGGACAGGGCAAATGCGGTCATAAGATTAATGTTCATATCATTACAGGTCTACCTCCAAAAACAAGAACAAACCCAAATAAACAATCTAATGCTTCATCTAAAAACAAAACAAAACAAAACAAAACAAAAACAAAAAACAAGTAAAGGAAGAACAAATGAAGGCAAAAGTCAGCAGAAGGAAAGAAATAATCAAAATTAGCACAGAAATAAAGGAAATTGTAAACAACAACAAAAAAAAAAAATAGAAAAAATAAATGCAACAAAGAGCTGGTTCTTTGAAAACATTAATAAAATTGAAACACCCCTGGGTAGATTCACTAAAGAAAAAAGAGAAAGGAAACAAATAAACAAAATCAGAGATGAAAGAGGGGAAATTACAACTGATATTGCAGAAATACAAAGGATCATACAAGAATACTATGAAAAAGTATATAACACCAAATATAATAACCTAGAGGAAATGGACCAGTGCTTAGAAAAATAAAATTTTCTTATACCGAATCAAGAACTGGAAAATCTAAATAGACCGATCAGCACTATAAAAATTGAAACAATCATCAAAAACCTAGCAAAAAGTAAAAGTCCAGATCTAGATGGCTTCACCAGTGAATTCTACCAAACATTCGAAGATTTCATACCTATTCTCCTCAAACTCTTCCAAAAAATCGAAAAGGAGGCAGTACTTTCTAACTCATTTTATGAGGCCAATATTACTCTGATACCAAAATCTGGTAAAGATAACACAAAAAAAGAAAACTATAGACCGATATCTCTAATGAACTCATGTAAAAATCCTAAATAAGATAAAAGCAAACCAAACACAGCAACATATGGAAAAGATTATACACCACGATCAAGTTGGCTTCATCCCAGGGGCCCAAAGATGGTTCAACATACGCAAATTGATTAATGTGATACTCCACACAAATAAACTAAAAAATAAGAATCATATGACCATAGCAGAAAAAGCCTTTGACAAGATACAGCATCCATTTATGATCAAAACACTTAACAAAATCGGTATAGAAGTACCTTAACATATTAAAGGCCATCTATGACAAATCCTCACTGAACATTATACTTAATAGTGAAAAACTAAAAACCATCTCTCTAAATACAAAAACAAGACAAGTCTGTCCACTATTGCCACTGTTATTCAATATAACATTGGAGGACCTAGCGAGTGAAATCAGACCAGGGAAAGATAAAAAAGGCATCCAAATAAGAAACAAAGAATTCGAACTATCATTATTTGCAGATGACATGATTCTCTATATAGAAAATTCTAAAGACTCCACAAGAACATTATTAGAAACAATAAGCAAATACAGTAAAGTTTCTGGATACAAAATCATCATTCAAAAATTCATAGCATTTCTACAATGATGAACTATCAGAAAAAGAAGTGGAAAAAACAATTCCTTTCGCAAGTGCAACAGAAAGAATAAAATACTTAGGAAAAGATTTAACTAAACATATGAAGTACCTATATAATGAAAACTATAAGACCTTATTAAAAGAAAAAGAAGAAGATATGATGAAATGGAAAGATATTTCATGTTCTTGAATTGGAAGAATCAACATAGTTAAAATGACCATATTACCTAAAGCATTATACAAATTTAATGCAATCCCCATCAAAACTCCACTGGAATTTTTTAAAGAAATAGAACAAACAATCATCAGATTTCTATGAAAGCATAAAAGATCCTGAATTGACAAAACCATCCTGAGAAAAAAAGAAGGAGGCTGAAGGCTTCCCTCTGCTTGATTTCAAATTATACTCTAAAGCAAAAGTAATCCAAATGGTATGGGATTGGCAGCCAAAGAAATACACGGACCAGTGAAACAGGATGGAGAGTCCAAACGTAAACTTATATTTATATGGGCAAATCATTTTTGATGAAAACATCCAAAACATACAGTTGAGAAAGGAAAGCTTTTTCAATAAATGGTGCTGTGGAAACTGGAAGACCACCTGCAAAAGAATGAAACTAGACTATTGTATATCACCACACTCCAAAATTAACTCAAAATGGATTAAGGACCTGAATATAAGACCTGAAACCTTAAAATGCATAGAGGGAAACATAGGATCTAAACTCAAGGACCTTGGACTTCAAGAGGATTTTATGCAGTTGACCTCAAAGGCAAGGGAAGTAAAAGCAAAAATAAATGAATGGGACTACATCAAACTAAAAAAGCTTCTGTTCAGCAAAAGAAATTGTCAACAAGGTAAAGAGACAAACATCACAATGGGAAAATATGTTTGCAAGCAGCACCTCTGATAAGGGCCTAATATCCAAAATATATGAACTCATACAACTCAATAACAACAACAACAACAACAACAAAACAAATGATCCAGTCAAAAAAATGGGCAGAGGATCCGAACAGACACTTCTCTCGAGAGGACATACAAATGGCCAACAAATATGTAAAAAACTACTCAACATCACTAGCTATTAGTGAAATGCAAATCAAAACCACAATGATATATCAACTCACACCTATTAGAATGCTTCATAATCAACAGGACAAGTAATAACAAATGCTGGAGAGGATGCAGATAAAAAGGAACCCTCATACACTGCTGGTGGGACTGCAAATTAGTACAGCCACTATGGAAAACAGTATGGAGGTTTCTCAAAACACTAAGAATTCATCTACCATATGATCCAGGAATCCTTCTACTGGGTATTTACCCCAAACCCTTGAAAACTCATATCTGTAAATATATTTGCACATTAATATTCATAGCAGCATTATTCACTGTGGGCAGGACATGGAAGAACCAAAACATCCTACAATAGATGATTGGATAAAGAAGCTATGGTAAATATATATAATGGAATATTCCTCAGCCATAAGAAGAGATGAAATACTGCCATTTGTGATGACATGGATGGACCTCAAGATAATCATGCTAAGTGAAAGAAGTCATACTAAAAAAGTTGCAAGTCACATGAAATCACTTATATGTGGACTATAAACATAAAAACAACAAATGTACAGGACAAACAAGCAGGGACTCATGTACATGAACTATAGTTTAGTGGTTATCAGAGGGTCGGGGGTGGGGGAGGAGAGTGGTGGTAGACGAGGTAAAGAATGTCAAATACTGGGGTGTATAGGGAGAATGAAATGGGTAAAGAGAATCAAAGATATGATAGGTGAAGGAAACTGGACTTTGGATGGTAAACACACAATAGAATATACAGATGTCAAAATTTAATATACACCTGAAAATTACATAATTGTATTATCCAAAGTTATTCCAAAAAATTTAATTTAAAATATAAATAAATAAATATGGTTTTGTGCACTAATTTAAAAAATTTAAAACACTTGACATCTTTGTGTTTCATAACAATCAGATGCTGTTAGTATATTATATTAATATATAACATATCATATATTATTACAATAATATAATGATATTAATCCTGACTATGGTCAAGTTTTCCTAGTTTTTTAAGGCTGTCCAGGCCATTAGTGGGATATAATTTATTATTTCTTCTGCTAGACAACACTAAACTTTACCAGATGCTTCACTATAATAATCTCGATACAAGTGTCATGCATTCTCATTTTGTAACATTTTCCATGCCTATACAGGTAAGGTGCTAACAGATTCCATAATGATACCAGCCAAATAGTCTGGAGCTTCTGGAGCCATTAGAACTTGGGACTTATTTGCTAGTAGAATCAGAGATCTGCCGCCTTCTTCAATCTCAGGCCTTGAACAACTTAATAAGAGTAATTTGGGATGCTTAATGTTGGTTACTAATCTTCGTGTTTCCCTTAGTTGGAGATAAATACCTTTTGCTTGAAGGAAATAAATGGAATAGTAAAATAATTGAGGTTTGATGCAGACTTCAGATTATTATTTGGATTTATGTATTTACCAGCTAAATGCAGAAATATTTCTAAATAATTAAATTCCAAACAGTAGTGATAACACTGTAAATCTAAGAGAACTTTAGGATATATTTTCCAGGGGAGAAATCTATCTGTAAACCATTGTGGGTGAGATATCCATGTTGTTTAAACCCTTAATGGATTAACCCAACATTATATGAGAGAAGTTAGGTTTTTTAGATTTTACTTTTATTGCTGAAGAAATAAACATGTTCATCCCAGGTAGCTTTACGAGCACAATGAAGTATTTCTTATTCCACTGCTTTAAATTAATCTACAAGAATACTCTGAGTAATGAAAAGAAAAAATTCAATGTTACTAGCTTGTTATAAAGACCATATGAAATAATGTTTATATGTATTGTTTTTGGCTCCATACCTGGCATGTAATAGGTTTGCAAAAATGTCAGTTCTCCCCTCTAGTCCTATGAATTCATACTGCACCAAAGCCTATCAGAAAGTCATGACCATCCACGACAGCTCTAGTTATAGATTCCTCAAGAAAGCATAGGAAGAGTTAATTACCCCCTCTAAATTATGCAGATAGAAAAGCACTATCAGTGTTGGCTTAAGCACCCAAAATCCTACCTTGACATTGCAATTGCAAGCCTTATTATCACCTTCTGAATCTCAGGACTTGTGTTGGGCTTGTTGCTGTAGATGATAAAAGTTATTAAGAAAGAAATAAGGTGGATGAAATAAATTAATAGTCTATTTCCTTCCCAGGTGGGTCAGAACATATTTAGAGAATGAAAAATATAATTAGATATTCTATAACCCACTTGTCCAAAATACAGGGGGATAAAAACATTTCATTCCTCCCACCCATGGAATGGGGATGACTCCTACAGATCAAAGTATCATGGTGCAAAGATATTTGACTCTTTTGAAAGAATGATGTTTGGTGTGACTTAAACACTACAAAATAAATGTAATGATCATAGTCAAAATCAGTTTTTCGTATAGGAAATGTCATTTGGCCCTTTTCCTTGTGTCTACACATATATGTAGTCAACTACAGTAACCTTGTTTCTACTGTGTTCATATTTTATGGTCATAATGGCTGACATTTAGATAAACTTCTCAATCAAAATTTAAACGTCTGGAACCCAGATGTCCTTTTGAACCACTGTGTGTGTGAGATCACAAATGTCTCAAACCAGGGACCTCAGGGTTTGCTGGCTATGCAGTCTCCATCACCTCCAGTCATTTTAGCTCAATGCTATTTCCCCCTAGAGTGAGGTTCTCTCGCTCAGACTTCCCGAAAGGTATGTAGTGAGGGGCATATGAACTTAGGGAGTCAGCAATCAGAAGTTTGCTTGCTTAGGACTTCTGATGGTAAATACTAATGAAGAAGTCGTGTGATATTGACAGTGATTCTCGACCAAATTGGGTGTTCTCTAAGTGCCAAATATGGCCCTTTGAATTTAAGTGGAGGAGCGCTGTCGCTTAAAATCAAGGGGTCTAGAACACAATACAAAATGTTTGTCACCTCAGGTGTCATATCATCCAACAGAAAGCAAAAGGCTAAGGGCACGGCACAGAAAAGAAACACACACAGACATGTTTTGCAATGATGAACTTTATGTGGCACCAGGAACGGCAACCTGTCCTCACGTTTTGCAATTCCAAGGTAAGATGTTAATACTGTTTGTAATGTTAAACTGAGTAAAAGTACAGGAATAAGCAGTGCTGGAGAATTCTCTTCAATTCTTTTCAAAATACAAAACTCATCAAGTGACTTAGGAAAGCTCATAAAAAGGCTTTCTGTATGCCCTTATACTCTCCTCTTAAACTTACGTGACCATTAGCAGCGCTGTTCAAATTCAGCCAACAGCTGTTAGACTAAGAGACAGATCCCCAGTGTTTATCTCCCCAGAATTCCCGGTGTTCACTGAGACTCTCCTAAAATTGGGGTCGTTTGTCAATGATAAATAATAGAGGATCTTTCGCCCCTCTCTGCTCCCACTGTCCCAAGCCTTACTCCCTCTCCCACTTTTTTTTTTTTTAAGAGATCGAATTTCTTAAAATGATGTTCAGTCGCCCTCTCTCACCTCTCAATTCTTGAGACCCCATACCTTGCCTTTCATTTCTCTTTTGGCTTCCTGGGTGCTGAGTTCTTGAGATCTCCACCTCCGCCCAGCGCCTCCATCTCCAGTCCCCGAATCCCAACATCCTTTGAGACTTCAGTGCCCCTCCTCTGGAAACTAAACCCCTCTTTCTCCCAGAGACCCTAGTCTCTCCTCGACCTGCGCCTTTAGAGTCCATGGCTACCCGCTCCGCCCTTCCCCCACCCCCGCCACACACACACATACACCGCCCGCCCGGGCCAGTGCAGTCTTGCAGGCTGCAACCATCCGGGACCTGCCCCGTTCTCAACCCCATCTCGCCACCTAAACCATTAGGGTCTCGGCTAGCAATGCTGCTGGGGGCTTCAACTTACCACAAGCGTCTGAGAGGAAGAAAGGGCAGCGGTCGCCTCGGCAGCAGGTAGACGAGAAACGGACTCGGCTGCAGTCACCCAGAGGAGCCCACCGCAGTTGCTGCGCTGCGCTGCACGCCGCAATCTCACGCCTCAGCGGAGGTACTGAGGGAACTCGGCGCGATTGGAACCGTCAGCGAGTCGACCTTCTCTGGGCGACTGTGTGCCCCCACACAGTGTGCCCCAGGTGGGTTTGGCTTTTCTCACTCCACTATTTTACCCTAGCATAGTAACTGACCACCTCCAGCATCTCTGCATTATTCGCATATTTCTTTCTTCATCGATGGTCCCTAACTACACTATTCTAAACGGACAAAGGCCATCACGCGAGCGCCACGACGATCTCGAAGACTCTGACGACAACGGTGTGCAAAAAGAGGTAAGAAAAACTCATATGCAGTAGTAGGTAAGGGGCAGGCAGGCCGATGGAGTAGCTAAGGCTGGCAATTTAACTGCTGCAAAGGCAGGATCGGAAAGACTGGTGCACCCGAGGAAGGGAGCATCCTCGGTGAACACCAGAGCGCCTACCCTGCACTGGTCAAGCTGCACCCGGCTCTTGGGCCAAAAAAAGACTGAGAGGCGGAGCCAAGAGCGACCAATCAGCGCTCAGAGTTACACTGCCCCCGACCTGTTTTGACCTTTAGTGCATCTGGAGCCTGCTGGCAGCGGGCGCGAGACCCCACACTGGTGCTGATGTCTGTGGTTATTAACTTGATTCATGAGGCCAGGAGACTGAGGTGAACAGGGGTCATCATGGTGGGGAAAAAGGAGTCTCAAGAATGCACTCTTAAAGATTCAAAGGACATCCCTCTCCAACACACACACACACCTGAACATTTCAGTTCAACAAGCTCTTCTCACGTATTGGAAGTTTCATTGCGCTTTCAAACTCCCTCCGACAGGCTCAGCTCGGACTCCTGCCTTCCCCTTTCTCCTGTAAGAGAACCTGAGGCATCCACAGTCAAATCATTTAGTGTGCAAAGGCCATAGCGCTATTATAAGGCCTGCTTGCCCACCCTTATCCCCAGCCCCAACAACAGAGAAGGAAGTAAGGCAAGCCCTTGACTTTCGTGCCCCCAAACTGCAGTTTAGTTACTTTCTTGACCTCACAGGACCCCTGCTAAGTGCTTAGAGTGACACCTTGAAGGCAATTCCTTAGGGTTTCTAAGGTGGGGCTGCACATATTTCTCTAGCACAGAACCATTGGAGGACTTTCCGTTTCATGGTCAAGGCAGAGGGGAAAGGGCTGAACCACAAAAGTTTCCTTTTGGCAACTAACAGGATGCCAAGCTGCAACCTGGCAGAGCTCCTCTTCTCGGGCTTTCAGGTGCCTGGCAGTTGCTTGCGGTGTCTGGTCTGCAGCACAGAGAAGGGCAGTTGGGGCTACTTTGTCCAAGACGTCCAGGAAGCACTAAGACCAAGCTTATAGTTGAGATGCTCCCACCGAGAATGGGGCAGAGCAGATTTCTTCTAAGACGAAATGGGAGTGGTCTCCACAGCACTACACCCAGCATCGCGGGTGGGAGAATTGGGGCCTGGCTCCATGCTGGCCCTAGGTAGCTGGACCGAAAACAAAGATCCAGACTCCAGTTCAGCTCCTTGGGACTGGAAAACAAAGACGATAATATGCAAGAGGCTGCAGGGAAGCCTTGCAGTGGCTTGGAGAATCGAACCCCGGAGAACACAGAAAGGAATGGAACCGCCAGCCATTCTGAGAACTATTTGCCTCAGTTGCTCCAAAAGTTAGGGATGAGAAAGAAGGTGAAACCAATGATAAAGGTTCTGGGCCTTCCTTGCTCTGGGTAGCTTTTCTCTGTGCTTTAGTTTCTCAATTTATAATAGGAACTTCTGGTCCACTCCAATAAGGACATTTGGGAATCTTTGGATTCCCTCTGAAGGACTAGAGTAACTCCATTTTGCTATGTAGACTCCAGATTAAATGAAGAAAAATTATCCCCAAAACAATTAGGGACAACACCCTGCCATCTGGTCAAGCCAACCAAAGCCATTAATCAGTAAACCCTCTCTGCACCCGGCCCTTATTGCACACAGCCCTCTTGCGGGGCCCTATTAACCTATTACCCAATATCCTTAAAGGTCAACCCTAACCCTCCAATCAAGCAACACTAGGCAGGCTTGCGGTTTCCCAACCCCTCAGTCGGGGCTCCTCTCACCCACTGCTGCGTCAGTGAATGAGTGGGGTCCAAACTCAAGTTTGTTAATAAACTCCCTCTTGTGTTTACATTGGTGTCAGTTTCCTTCTTGGCTCATGGAGTTCCAAACCAGGGCATTACACCTCCCTACCCCTTGTGTTCAAACACTTTGCGGGGTTTTGAAATTTAATTTGTCGGTGAATATTCTGTCCACACCCAAGTTCTGTTTAGTAAAGCAAAAACCTACTACCGTTTTTTTGAAGCATTTGTTGAATGCTACTGTATGGTGCTGCACAGGTGGTGGCGGCAGCGCTGCCAAATTTAAGGAGAGCACCACATGAATTACAGTTGTTAGCGAACTGTAATTCGTAAATATTGAAGAGAAAGCATAGGTCTTCTCTTTAACTAATTAAGTACTCATCTTTAAAAAATCCCCAAGTGCCCTCTATCTCTGTGAGCATGGACTGCTTCATCCTAGATTTTCTGGAGGGACTTATATTTGTTGTGTTGGAGATTGAGACATTGGTTTTACTTTTTAAAATATAAAAATAAACCTCTGTGATTTTTGCTAAGGCAAAATGGACTCTATCGGGCCCAGAGCTGGAAGTAGAATCTGCAGGAGCCAGGGACCCTTTCACTCTCACAAGCTCCTAGAGGAAAAGGGTTTACAGCCACTGACCACAATAACAACAGTGATGAGAATAAGGGTGATGATGATGATAATAATAATTAAAATAATCATTAAACACCACTGCATAACTAATTCTTTAGGCTGTTCTCCCCTTTCCAATAAAGGCAAAAATGTTCAAGGGAACTAGGGTGAAGCCCACTCAGGGGTTGAGAAAGTTCCCAGTGCAGCAGAAAGTTAGCTAACTGGGAGGCAGGCTGAAGCGCTCCCAGGGCTCTGAATTTGGGTAAACACAGTCTAGTTCGCCTTTAAAGGCCCTCGCCGAGCGGCAGAGAACCGGCAAAGTTGACCCGGAGCCGGGGTATGCAGCTGGGCTGTGGGCGCTGGGTTCAGCTTGAAGCGCAGGCTCCGCCTTCTCGGCATTGGCCGTGTATACGGCCTTTTAGGGTTCTCTAGGTGGCGGCCTGATCCAGCGTTGGCGGATCGACAGGTTTGGAAGGTTTTGGCAACACTAGCCCTGGGAATACTACTGTAAGGAGAAATTTATGGCGCACTTTAAGATCACACAAGCAAACTCAATGATGCGATCTGTGGTTGCGAGAGGTTTTCTCGAACTCCTGCTTAAAATGTGCTGGGGGAATAAGTCCAGGATTTTTATGGCTTTCCCTTACCTTCCTTAGGTCTATGGAAGTTGTGCCTGGAAAGAGAAGTCATTCACTCTAAAATCTTTGGGTTTGATGAAAATCCCCAATGCCGCTAGGAACAGTTTCCCAAAACCGATTTTTCTAAGAATATAGACATGTTTCTTTAGGTCTTGCACCAAGGAGATTTCCCCAACCTCAAATGGTACCTTTCCAAAACTACTGATTTAAAAATTCAGGAAGGGATTAAAGATTGTTACTAAGTAGAGAAAAGTTTCTTATCATTTAAGACTTTGAGAACTTTCTTAGAGCTAGTATTAACTGACATGAAAAGTTTATTTCACACAGAGACCTGTTTTAGCACACCTAAAAGATTATAGACTAACTGATCGATTTAAAAAGGAGTTACCAGGTTCTAGAAAAATACTCAAAGGCAGACAGATATTATTGCAGAGTGAAAGAAATCGCATAAAAACTTTACCTTGGGGATACCTCCTCTCCTTGATTACCACAGGACATAAATGTAAGGCATTTTGATAATTATTCCATGCATACATTTTTTCGGTTTTAAAGCACATCCTGATAGCCAGACGGTTTTTTTGGTAAACATCAAGTGATATTTTCAGAATTTTATATTTTTGTTTATCTAGAAAATCCTAGGACTATATTCATAATGTCCATCATTGAGTTATGACATACTAAGAGATAAATTTTATAGTATTTTACACAACTAATTTCTCTCTTACTATTCTGAAAATAGGGTCATTGGGAGGAAAATCTTAGGTACAGTTGCCTCGTTATACATGAAGTCTTTTCAAAGTTGGTAGGACTTTTAAAGAAAACCAAACCAGTTGAACTCTATGGGCTGTGTAGAAGGGCAAGGAACAGTCTCTGATCATATCTGTCTTCCCCTAGGTGCCACTTCATTTTGGAGAGATCCCTGCTTTAGCAAACAAATAACATTCAACTGGTTCTCTGTTACACTTGTGCATGGAGGGGGAAAAAAGAAACTGAAAAAACATTTGGAAGGATTTGGAAAGTCCATCTACATATTTTTGCCACTTTTTCAGAATATTTTTAAAGCAAATATTATTAAATTAATTTAATTGTTTCTGACATTCTTGTAGTTGTGACTTCTAGTAATCACATATTTCTTTGTTTGCTTGTTTGTTTGTTTGTTTGTTTAAAATATACATGCAAAAGTTTGAGTAGGGAAGGGCATGGAATTTAACAGCCTCACCAAGGAGGATATAAAGAGCTAAAAGAGATTTAAATGTCAGTTCTTTAAAGAAACATATGTTGTCTTGCAGCAAATGTATGCTATGATGAATGCATTTTATATTATGAGCATGCATTTCACTTTCCAAGCATATGATGAAAAAGGTGGCAATTAGGACCTTTTGTTTAAACTAAACTAAAATTCAAAGGCCAGGGCAACAGTGATTTTTGTTTCATTCCAAGTTTAAGACTACTATGTCCTGATTTAGCAGTCTCGCTAACTCTGTATCTTATTCTGACTCTTTTTAAAAATTTATTTATATTAATTAGTTACAAGTACACAGTACATTGGTTAGACATCTATATAGTTTATAAAATGATCCCCGCAATTACTCCCTCTCTCCCCAACCCTCCACCTAGCTAACATATTAATGCTAACTGCATTCCTTATGCCGTGCTCCCCATCCCCATGATATCAATCAGCTACTAATTTGTGCTTCTTTAACCCTTCACCCCATTCTCCCAGCCCCACAAACTCTTCTCCCCTCTGTCCATTGCCAAATTGTCCACTATATTGGTGAGTCTGTTTTTGATTAATTTGTTCTTTTTTTCTCCTTATTCTGCATGTAAGTAAAATCATATAGTGTTTATCTTTTTCTGTCTGACTTAAATACCTTCTAGGTCCATCAGAGAAATATCTTTTTCCATCCCCTTCCTTTTAGTCTCTGTGTGTCTTTTAATCTGAAGTGAGTCTCTTGGAGGCAGCATATGTAGGAGTCTTGTTTGTTTATCCATGCAGGCACTCTATCTTTTGGTTGGAGCACTTACTTCTTTTCTATTTGAGGTACTTATTAACAGGAATGTAGTTGTTACCAATCTTTATTCCTATTTTTAATATCTGTTTTTTCTTCTTAAGAAAGTCTCTCCAACATTTCCTGTAATAATAGCTTGGTGGAGATAAATTCCTTACTTTTGTCTAAGAAGCTCTTTATCAGTCCTTCAACTTTGAATGATAGTTTTGCTGGATAAAGTATCCTTGGTTGTAAATCCTGGTCTTCACCCTTTTGAATATTTTGTACCAAGCACTTCTGTCCTGCATAGTTTCTTTTGAGATATCAGCTGCAAGTCTTATGGGTATTCCCTTATAAGTAATTATCTGTTTTTCTTTTGCTGCTTTTAACATCCTCTCTTTGTATTTAACCTTTGGAATTTTAATTATGATGTGTCTTGGTGTGGGCCTCTTTGAATTCCTAATTTTTGGAATTCTTTGAGCTTCCTGGGGTTTTATGTCTATTTTCTTCACCAGGTTAAGAAATATTTTTTTTTTCATTATTTCTTCAAACAGCTGTATCTTGATTTTCTTCAGTTATGCCAATCAGATGGATATTTGGACTATTAATAGTGCCCCATATGCTCCTTAAAATATTCATATAGTTTTGGCACCTTATCTCTTGCCATTCTGATTGCATATCCATGGCTTTCCCATCCTTTAGATAGGAAATTTGATCCTCTTCTTTATTCACTTTGTTTATTCCTTTGTTTATCTCATTTAATATACTTCTCATCTTAGATCATGTGTTCTTCATTTCACACTGGTTCCCTTTTATAATTTCCATTTTCATTTTGTTGAGGTTATCACTAAATTTATCTACACTTTCTAAAAGTTCATTGAGCATCTTTATAATCAGTGTTTTGAACTCTGCACCTATTAGATTACTTGACTCTATTATATCTAGATCTTTTCTGTTCTCTGATATGGTTTCTGCTTCCTTGTCTTTCCATATTGGCTGCCTTTCTTTGTCTGTTTCTATGTACAAAGCAAAGCTCCTAAATCTCCTGGTCTTACTACCACTGCTTTGTATAGTAGGTGTCAAGAGGCACAGTTCTGAGAGGGGTTCAGCAGCTGGCCAATTTTAGCCCCAGCTTGTGTCTCTCTGGAGCCATTTGTTAAGATTCATCAAGCAATCCAGAGATGTGCTTATAGTTTCCTCAAAAGGCTACCCCAGAAACCAAGGCCAGCTGCCTCCAGTGTGAGTCCAGGTGCTGCTCAGAAAGAGGCACCTGACTCGCTGAGGGTATACCTGAATGTGGCTTGAGTTGGGAGAGGAGTCAGGGAATCCTCTGGGTGGAGCAACCTCTGTTATCCAGTTTGATGATATATTGGCTGTGGCAGTGCTGTGTCCCCAGGCACTGGGAGGGTGAGTGCTCAACAGAGAACAATGGATACTGCTGGCACTTCTGTATAGTGCAGTGTCATCTTGGCTCTCACTCAAGAAATCTCTCCCTGTAAGTCCCTGGTTCTCCCTACACGCAGCCCAATCAGCACTAGTACTTAGAGAGAGCAGGTCCATCACTGCAAAAATTCACTCGCTACATGGTCTCTTTAAGAGGCCTCTGCCACTGCCTCTGCTGCTGCCTCTGCCCCAGCTTCCATTTCATTCAGTTGCTGGAGATTGGGCAGTTCCACGTCCTCAGCCTTTCCTACCTTCTAGTGTCGCAGGGTGGTTTCTTGTATTTCTCCCTATTTATATGGCTTGTTCACCTAGTTCCCAGGTGATTTTTTCTTGCTGCTGCTCCTTGTTTCTGTGACAACTTTAATTTAGTTGCTAGAGGGATGAACAGAGCCTCTATCATCTACACCATTTTTTCCCTCTCCCTTATTCTCTTTCAGACCACATTGATCTTTACCCCACATTCCTGTTGTAATTGGGGCTTTTGCCATACATCAAAACATTTGCTTGTCTGAGAGTTATCTCTGAAGTAATGGGCTTGGTATTCCTGGTCTGTAATTAATCTCATTACATTATTTCAATTGACATACACCATCATGCTTGGCTATCTAATTTTTTATTTTCTTTTGGTAAGAACTATTTCCTCAGCCATTATAAGTATCTTGGGGCAAGGATTTAGTAATATATTTTTATTTCTCTTTTGTTCTCATCTATCCTTATACTGGGCACAAAGAACATAAACAACAATGATAATTGTTGACACAAAAGAGGTTAGAATGAAAGGTCAAGAAGAGCAGGTCTGCTAAAACCTGAATTTTCAATGACCTGAGGTAAATATAGAAGGTAGTTTACCAAATTGACCCATTATACAAAGATATGACTGTTTGAACTGAATATAATATAACTTGATAGGAATACATGTGAGATGCTGAACTTTGGGTACAAAACATCTTTACACAAATTTCAAGAAGAAGGAATGGCTTGGTGCATTTAATTTGGCATCAGGATCAACACATCCTTAGTGAGATATAAATGCCAGAATGCTTAATTTTATTTTGAGCTTTTGAAACTTTCACAGAAATAGTCAGGATACAATTTGGCTCTAGCTGGTGCTTCTAGCCATATATCTTAAAAACAAAATTAGTTAAGTAGAGTTCATCCACAAGAACATTCAAGTCAATAGGGGATTTACATCATGTTATATAATGAACTATGGTTTTGTATCCTTAGGAAGACAAGACTCTTGGGATACATACTAGCTGACTTGGAATAATTTATGGATTTTCTTATAGAAAAAGAATTTAATTTGTTTCCCAAGCTCAGCATTCATATCTCATTTGTATTTGTTTCCTCATTGGCTGACAAAATGTCTGACACAAACTAGGCATTCAATAAATATTTGTGAACTAAAGGAAACTATAGGCACAAGAGAGTTATACTGGGATTAATGGTGGAGTCTACAAATTCTGGCTCTGTACTCCAATATTGGGGTATTTGACCTTATAGAGGATAATCACTTAGTGAAGATGTTAGGACAGATGTGTGAGGAAAGAAATAAAGCAGGTAGCTAATGAATGATATTTAAAGCTCTTTCTAATTTGAAATATTGCAGAATCAATGAATGGTGCCTCAATCTAGTTTTAGGGGATGAAAAATAATTTTGAATTTTCTGAAAAACAAAGACTGAAGAAGTTATGCACTCTGTAAGAAAACATCAGCTTCTTACCAAGTCCATAAAACACATTTTTTGAGTTTGGTGTACTTGCTTACATGGAAAATAAGCTCTAAGAAGCTTACTATTCTGAAAACAACAGTATTATGTTAGGATACTCTCATTCTTTCAAAGTCTACAACACTATACAAAACTGATCAAATTAAAAAATACATATCATAGTATGATTAAAGAGATGTAAATTAAATTAACTGTTACCACGAGAATTTGATGAACACAAATTGAATGTTAGCTTTAAACAAAAGGAAAATTCATTTTTGATTAACCTGTATAATATGCATGCACGGACTTTCAGTATTCTCCAGTAACATCTTTGCCTAAAACTCTTAGGATTTGCACAAGAAAATTTTCACTACAAACAGGCATGAATAGATTGAAGAACACCTAGAAATAATGTTTTGGGCATTATTTTGTTCCCCTACTAATAATTTTATATAACTAAAAATTAACATGAATTTCAGGCTAACTGCCATATTGAAAAAGCTTTGGACCTAAATTCTGATTATACTATTTTATGTCAGAAGTTATATAGTTCATCAAGATATGATACATGGGAGTGAAGGGTAAGTTAGAAAATATACTTAGTTCAAGCTTAGGCTAGAGATAATGAGTTTGGAAAATATGTATCTTATCATGCAGTCATTGTGTAACTGAATGACCTGCTTTTATTTATTTGAATCTATTCTTTTAATCTTGTCTCAAGAGTTATTTATTATTAATTCAGTGCTGCTAGATTTTTTAAAGATAGAATTTAAGTTAGCATTCAATAATATTTCATAGAGGTCAATAAATAATTTTATCACCACTCGTTTAGTATGATGTAAAGTTAGGCTTCATTTAGAGAGCTGTTATTTCTTGATTTCCCTGAGGTTGCAACGAACCCATTGCACATTATATAGACATATACCATAACTAATACACATAGGAGCCAAGTACATATCTCAAAGTTGGGAAAAAGCTCTTTAAACTAGAACTTGTGACTCTAAAGGGGAAAAAAATTTTGATTTTATAAATCTTCTTTAAATATTATTAACAGATTGTCTTAAAGATGAGATAACAAAGATAAAAAGAATTTGCTTATTACTAATGTTTGAAATATGGTACTTTCCCACCACCCAAATCCTTTATTGAAAACTTTCAGTATTTTTGCAAAAGATAAAATTTTATTAATGAAGTCTACATCTTACTGTAAGATGTTACCTAACAGAAAAATCTTGAACATAACATTTTAAGTAATAATTTCACAACAGAATTCGCACAGCTATGTTACTATTGCTTTGCTTGATAGCTATATCTTCTGTAATAAACAATATAATCAACTGAGTTTAACTAATCTGCTTGGATAATATGGCTTATAAACTTCATATCTCATGTTTTAATTCATCTGTGGTATCAAACTTTCTATTGGAGGTTTGGCAAACCTTTAACATCTGCTATCTCCTAAAAATAATCTATATTAGAGGACACCAGATTTAACATAGCAGAATCAAACCAGATATTAAAACCATACTACCAGTAGCACTACTACTACTGCCACAACCAATCTCATCCTATTTTTTATCATCATTACCAAGAATCTGGACAAAAAGAATTACTTAGTTGATTAATGAGCACCAATTATTTGTTTTATTAATGAAAACTTTATTCTGCTTATCAGACTTTGCTTAACTTTCTTCTCATCATAACATATATATGTAGAATTAAAACCTGTATCATTCCTCTATCAAGTAACTCCCCTTCTAAAAAAAAAAAAAGCTGCTTGTCAGTTTATCAACTACTGGTTGATTAATGGAAATAGAGCAGACTGAAGGACATTTTTCTATATATCCTTCTATGAATAACCTATTAACTATGCTCATTTAATAAAATGTCTCAATCAGGCAGCACTGATAAATATAAAGCAGTTTCTGCCACAGATTGTAAACATTTTACAAAATAAATTAGGATTTTTATTTCTCCTCACCAATATATTTGAAGGACTAAGTCTCTACACATTTCAAAGGTGGGAACAACATAAATTCACTTATAATGATGCTTTGAAAGCAAGTGATAGCAAATGTCCTGTCTTTTAAGACTAAAGAAAAAAATCTTAAATCAAAACTTTTCTCTTAACCAAAAATTTTATATACTTTTTTATTTATAGAAAAGTACAGAAATCCTGCATTCTCTCTAAGTAGAATTTGAAGCAAAATCCAGTACAGCAATGACTAGATGCCTATTGTTATGTAATAAGAGTTGAAGAACTTCCTGAGCCAAATTTAATTTCTCGCCTTTTGATTTTTGGAGTGACACTATTTTACTCTGCGTATCTTCTAGTCATTAGTAGGCAAATGAAATCCTTCATTCAGTGATCTTTTAGTGGAAAGTAATAAATTCTTACACTGCTGGCAGAGCAAAGCTGGGGGTCAAGATTTGCCAGAGGCTTCAACTTTGTTAGTCTTTTCTTTGGCCAGCAGTCTTTATCTACTTGGATATGATATAAAATTAAGCCTTTATCTTTTAGGGTGCTATACTCAATAGCCAAAAAAAGTTGCTAAATCAAGAACTAAGTGGTTTAATCTATCATTGTTAACTTTGTCTATGCATTTCTGATTTCAGGATGACCTCAGTCTTTTCATCAATCTAATTTGACTGAAGTTCAAAAGACACAAGAAAAGAAGTTAAAGATGTAGAGAAGTACTGATTATTAGATTGTTTCAAGACAAAGGACCCAGTGGAAAGCAACATCTCTATTTTCTGGTTTGATTACAAAGGATTGTGGCTGGATTATATCAGTAGACCTGGCTCCTTGAGAGATTTTTTGTTTGTTTATTTTTTCAGTTTGTAACCAAGTGATATGGCACTTAAAATATCCCAGCTGGGTCATTTGCGATTCCATCTTTTAGAGAAAAAAAAATTTAACAAAACAGACACTTAGTTCAGTGATGTTATGTTTTATCAACATAGTTTTTAACATCATTTCTGAAATTGCCTGAAGAATCTATGCTATCATCCTGTGAATTTTTGTAAATATTACACAGTCATTAACAGTTATGTCTAGTTATTAAAGTTTTGTAATCCTAATATTTTGTCAAATCAAGTGAAAGCACTTGATCCTAAATCCCACTGGAGGCAAAAAAAAAGTGCCTTGTTTATGTCATTTATGTAGAGTGACAATCTATCTCATAGTGGGCAAGAGTCTTCTTGTATTTGTTCTAATGCCTTATATTTCTGCTCTAGTAGAAACCAAAGATGTAAGTTTTCCTCAAAGCTTGAAGTCAAAAATAATAACATTTAGGGCAATATTTCAAAAACTGAAGCAAAAGAATAATATTTATATAGAATCACATATCACTAATCTGGTTATTAATCGTATTGTATAGTAAAAGTGAAATAAGCATATCTTCTCTTACTCCTGCTACCAGTATTATGGATGAATTAGTAATATAATGTAGAAGTATTAAGCCCTACTCATCATTTACATACATGCTGTGTAATCTGAAATATTTATAACTTCACAGTGTAACCATAGGTAGAACTCCTTTAAATTTGGTTATTTAAAAAATATATATTGATACATATGGTTTTACCTTAGGAAAAAATGAGCACTAGATGGTTTAGTGACCAAACACACAATTAATGCGCAAACTGACCTACAGTTTTAATCTTAACTATTCTGGTTAGTTATTAGTTGTGTTCAGAATGGGAAATAAGCTTAAAGTACAACATTGGATTTATTAAAGTGGTATTTTCTCTGAAAAAGTCACCTCTGTGTTATTGCAGATACTGTACCACAATTTAATTATCTTTACTCTTAAAATATTTTAAGTTCTTGATATCTTTATTGCAAAGTCTGAGTTAGGCGCTGATCTAAGAAAGCTAAAATATACACCATGTGGTACAAAACGAAATGATATTACAGAGAGACAATTTGTTCAGATAACAGATTTTGACTTGTAAGCCAAAGTAGACATAGCCTTATTATAGATTAAATTCAACCTATTATTTTATAAAAAGACCCATGGATGTTAAAAGTTGTTAAAATTAAAAATGCTAGATTGAAATTTTTTTTCTTTTTAAAATTTTGACAGTTGTACTCATGACTGCTGGTGTAAACCTTGGATTTACTGGCTTCATTATGTTTCCTTCTACACTGGAAATTGGATTGTGACTATTTCATAAATGCAATAATTCTTAGTATTAAAAGAACTTTTCCATCATTAGAAAAGTGGAAGTTTTATATTTCTCATTTTGAAGATAATTTATTTTTCAAGTTAAAGCTGTTAGACATGATAACATTCTTCCGAGCATAATCCATTAGTTGATATAAATGATTTGTTTGCTCTTTATTTACAGCTAGTTATACAGTTAGATATTCCTTTGTCCCTTGAAGTCAGCACTATACAAGGAATAGCAGCAATGTTTCATTTGTGTTCTATTTACCAGTATAAAACATACAATTAGTTTTCCAAGCTAAATATTGGAGGATATTGGAAAAAAGTATTTTTAGGACATTGCAGTTCAACCCATATGACAACCTAACCTTCCATTAACATTATATTTTCATACAATGAGGCTAATAAACTCCGGTACACCGAAAGGTTTGTTATTCACATTAGACCTTTCTCAGAGGAACTGGTCATCTATTGAATTTCTGTTTTGTCTGAATATGGGTAAGGCAAATAAAATTTAGTGAAAATTCTCAACTATAGAATATTCACCAGAAAATAATTATTAAAAAATAATATGGCAGCTTTCCCAACCAAAAGCTCTAATAGCTTGGTATTCCTGATACCTCCATGATAAACTCTCCATCTAATAACCAAGGCTGAAGACAAAGCTGACCAAATTTGATGGTAAGTCAATTGGATGTTAAACATGAGAAACTTCAAATAAATCACTGGTAATTTAAGGCAAGGTAAGTGTTGTGACCGGAATAACCAGACTCAACCTGAGTGCTTCGATATTAGAGGCAGTTGATTAGCCGGCGGCCGTCCTTCCAAAGGAGCAGCCTCGACCCATTTCAGGTCCACAGTTTTATACCCAAAAATCTATTAATCACTATATCCTAATCACAATGGATCTATACATCATCTATCCATTACCCGTCACCAAATGGTGGTCTGATATGATGCGTAAGCGGGGGTACAGAAGCAGAAAGCGGAACGTTAAAAGGTCAGATTCCCATACCATGTTTCCCATAAATTCCTCCTCCTCTTTCTTGTGGGAACAGAGTTAAACAATAGCCTACCGATGTAATTGCCAGGTATTCAATCAGGAAATATGGTTGCTGTGGCGGTTGGCATAGAAGCTTCTAGTTTTAACCCCTTCTTGCATCTTTCTAGGGGCACATCATTACATTCCCCACTGGTTTTCTTTACAGTGACTCAATCTTCGAGTCAGATGTTGGCACACGTGGCCAGTGGTTAGCATAGAAACAACAATTCTCACCCAAGGCTAAACATACACTTCCTTGCTTTAAAAATAGGAGATCTAATTCCCGTCTATTCTGCAGAACTACTTCAGCTAGGGAATTCAGAGAGGTTTAAAGGTGATTAAACGACTTCTCTAGTGTACTCTAACCTTCATTAATTCGTTTAGTAAGCCAAGTTATACCCTGATGTCCTGTAACTAAAGCGGCAGTACCGACTGCTGTCAATCCCGCAAATCCTAGGCCTACTAGCAGTGGCACTAGCACTGGAACTGCTCTTTTCTGTCGAGGATATTCATATCCTCCCCACAAATTAATTGCTTGTCTTCTTTCTGGACTATTCATTAGATACACTTGTGGGATTATATGCACTAATATACAAAATCCAGCATTTCCTTTCTAATAATTCAGATTAATACAAGGTGTTAAACCAGTATTGCAAGAGGTTGATGAGGGTTCCCTCTCACATTATTGATAACAATTAACCCAATTATAATTAACCCCGAGAAAGTCTTATCTTGAGAAGGTCTCTTGTGGGTGTTGCCTTCCATTTCTCTGTCTCTGGGGGAGGTCGTGCTGTCTTAATGTGCAGTGATGAATCCAATGTCTCTTTGACGGCTGTTGGTGTCGTCAGGATGACTGGAAATGGACCGTCCCAGCAGGGCTCAAGGGTCACTGGTTGAATCTTCTTCACCCACACCCAATCTCCAGGGTTATGTGAGTGAGGCGTCGGTACCTTCAGGTCTGATCTGGTGGCCTTAATCAAGCCCTTCACTTGCGGTTGGACTTGTTGTAAGGCCTATAAGGACTTAAGGAGACTAGCATTATTACTCATTTCAACCTTATCAATACCAATTTTAGGGAGTAAAGGGGGCGGTCTCCCAAACATAATTTCATAAGGGGTTATTTCAGAAATGTATAAGGTGCAACGGGCTCGCAAAAGAGCAAAAGGAAGAAGACTCACCCAATTCTCCCCAGTTTCCAATTTAAATTTAGTCAATGTCTCTTTTAGTGTTCTATTCATCCTTTCTACCTGCCCCGAACTCTGGGGCCTATAACTACAATGTAACTTCCAATTGATCCCTAATACTTTAGCTAACATTTGGCTAGTTGGGGCAATAAATGCCGAGCCATTGTCGGACCCTAATGATAAGGGCAAGCCCAACCGGGGTACTATTTCTGATACTAGCCTTTTGGGTACTACTTGTGCAGTTTCCTTCTTAGTAGGGAAGGCTTCAGTCTAACCAGAATAGGTGTCAATAAAAACTAACAAATACTTAAAGCCGAAAGTGCCAGGTGCAACTTCTGTGAAGTCTACTTCCCAATGTTCTCCAGATGCTTGTGTTCTGAGTCGGGTCCCAATGCCTCTTGTTGGTGTTGAGCAGGCATTGACTTGTGCACATATATGACATTGTGCACTCACATCTCGGATCTTAGAGTTCAAGCTGGGGATGCAATAGTCCCTCTTCAGCAGCTCAATTAACTTAGTTTCCCCTAAGTGGGTTGCCTTGTGCATCTGACGAACTAGGGAGCTGCCAAGAGCAGCAGGGATGACTGACCTTCCATATAGAATACAGAGCCATTCATGCTTGAACTTCCATGGAGCTGCTTTCCTAACTCCAAATCCTGGGGACTATATTATGGAGTCTGGACTAGAGGAGGCACGAGCAAAGGACTGATCACAACGTCCTTCCCCACCGGTTTTCTGGCTACTTCCTTGGCTGTTTTATCTGCCAGGTGGTTTCCTTTTTCTACCGCACTTCTGATGGCCAGGGCAGTGGATAAGAGCCACTTTCTTAGGTAGCCAGATAGCTTCTAAGAGAGCTAAAATTTCCTCTTTGTTCTTAATTTCTTTCCCTCCTGATGTCAACAGGCCTCTCTCCTTGTATAAAGCCCCATGCACATGCGCTGTGGCAAAGGCATACTGGCTATCAGTATAGATGTTAACAGTCTTCCCTTGTGCCCACCTCAGAGCCTCAGTCAGGGCAATGAGTTCAGCCTTCTGGGCCGATGTCCCATGTCCGAGGGCCTGAACCCAAATGACAGCCTCATCATTAAATATGGCTATTCCCGCATACCTGACGCCTTCGGTGACAAAACTACTTCCTTCTGTGTATAGGGTGGTGTCGGGATTGGGCCAAGGCTCATCCCATAGGTCAGATCTTACCCCAGTCAAACTTTCCAGTAGGTCACTGCAATTGTGTAGTCTCTCTTGAGGGTCATCATCCGGAAGGAGAGGCGCTGGGTTCAGCACTGTTGGCCTGGAAAATTGAACCTGTGGGGGGTTCAACAAGAGTACCTGGTACTGGGAGATTCGAGCGTTCGATATCCATCACTCAGGTGGTCCCTTCAGGAGTCGCTCCACGAAGTGGGGTCCAATCACTGTCACAGGTTTTCCAAGCATCAGCTTTTGGGCTTCTTTCACCAGTATCACTGTGGCTGCGACAGCTCGCAGGCAGCCGGGCCATCCAGCAGCCACGAAATCAAGCCTCTTGGACAGGTAAGCAACCGGTCTTTTCCCTGGGCCCAAAGTCTGAGTCAATACCCCTTTTGCAATTCCCCTTATTTCGGTCACAAACAGTTGGAAAGGCTTTTCCAAGTTTGGCAAAGCCAGTGCCAGGGCTGACATTAAGGCTTCCGTTAGTGTTTCAAAGGCTCGCTGCTGTTCTACTGCCCATTATATAGTCTCTCCTTTTCCTGCTGTACATTCATACAGTGGCTTAGTAATTTCAGCAAACCCTTCTCGTTCCCTGGTCCGGGTAGTCCTGCAGATCTGGGTCTTCTTCCTCTGCCACGGCCTTTGTCTGAAGGATAGCCTTTTCCTACAAACATTGCTTTCTGCACATCATCCCTATTATTAAAACCTTCTGAGCTATCTCTAACAATTTGGATAAATTCTCTCCCTCAAATCCTTCTAATCTCTGCAATTTCTTTCTGATGTCAGGGGCCAACTGACTAACAAAGGCCAAATTAATGGCTTTTCTATTATTAGGGTCCTCCCGGTCAATAGGTGTATACAAGCGGTAAGACTCTAGCAGCCTTTCCAAAAATGCTGCAGGCGACTCGTCCTTAGTTTGAATTACTTCTTTTACCTTGGACAGATTTATTGGTCTACGTGCAGCGGCCCGGAGTCCCTGTAGCAGAAACTAGCGATACCTTAGGAGAGTCTCCTTACCTTGATCAGTGTTAGGGTCCCACTCAGGTCGCTGGGTGGGGGACACGGCCTGCAACCATACTGGGTCAGTGGTGGGCTGCCCATTCGGATCCGTCATCCCCTTAGCAGCTTCCTGTAAGATTCTTTCCTTCTCCTCTGTTGTAAACAGAACCTGTAAAAGCTGCTGACAATCATCCCAAGTGGGCTGATGGGTAAAGAAAATAGATTCCAAGAGGGAGGTTAAGCCCTGCGGCTTCTCTGAAAAGAATGGCGTTTGCAATTTCCAATTATATAAATTACTGGTACTGAATGGCGAGTAGATGACAGCCAGCTCGCCTCCACTTCCCCCAGGTATTGCTTTCAAAGGAGCCTGTACAGGGACCGGCTCCCCTGGTAAGGTAGAATCGGGGGAAGGTGGCCTACGAGCCCTAGACCGAATTGCAGGAGGGTCTGGCTCCTCCTGAGGAGGGTCCCCACCTCTCCCATTGTCATAGGGTGGTGGCCTCCAGTCGTCCTCGGAGGGAGGTCTCTGCAACACCGGTGGTGGCTTTTTAGGACCCTGCGGAATAGCTGCGAATACAGTAACAGGAACTGGACTGCAATTCTGTAAGTACCTAGGGGCATCAGAAACAATATCAATCCACACATCGATATAATGCACCTGGTCTGGATGCCCAGGGTTCCCAGAAACAACACTTTGAACCCTGAATGCAGTCTGCAAGTCAAATGTTCCTTCGGAGGGCCATCCAACCCCGAAGGTCGGCCAATCGAGCTGACAGAAACACTACAAATCAAAAGAGGTTACAGAAGTGCCATAAGCTTTCGCCCTGTGGCAGAAATCTTCAAAATGATTAAGCACACACTGAAGCGGCGTAAGCCTCCCTTGCGTTGACCCACAGTTCCACAATAAAGCAAATAAAGCGGACAGACACAGACTAACAGACCAGAACCAGGAACCAGGACTGAGAATTCTGTCGTCACAGTCTCAGTCGACCACCGACTTCTTGTTGCTTCCGACGTCCGCATGGTCACTCGAGCTTGCACCAGGACTGCCTCAGCACTCTCCAGGATCAGGCTCCACGAGGCGAGAAACCACAGCGGCGGGCTAGGGCAAGAGCCCTAGAGGCCTCCCCCACCGCAAGTGGCTTGCCGTCCGGGTGCACAGATTGACAGTCTCAACCACGAGAAGATCTCGCTGGGGCCTCCAAATGATGTGACTGGAGTAACCAGACTCAACCTGAGTGCTTTGATATTAGAGGCAGTTTATTAGCTGGTGGCTGTCCTTCCATAGGAGCAGCCTCGACCCATTTCAGGTCCACAGTTTTATACCCCAAAATCTATTAATCACTATATTCCAATCAGAATGGGTCTATACATCACCTATTCATTACCCGTCACCAAATGGTGGTCTGATATGATGCGTAAGCGGGGGTACAGAAGCAGAAAGCGGAACATTAAAAGGTCAGATTCTCATACCATGTTTCCCATAAATTCCTCCTCCTCTTTCTTGTGGGAACAGAGTTAAACAATAGCCTACCAATGTAATTGCCAGGTATTCAATCCGGAAATGTGGCTGCTGTGGCGGTTGGCATAGAAGCTTCTAGATTTAACCCCTTCTTGCATCTTTCTAGGGGCATATCATCACAGTAAGTCTAAATTTTCATGTCTACATAGATAGTACCAATCACATTTAGTTAAACACCTCTAGGGAGGGTTAGCAAAATTTCAACACCTTTGCTATATTTTCAGCTTAGAAAGGGTGTAACTGTTCACATCGTCTTCATTTGAGGTTAATTTCAGTAAGTGGAAATTCCAATTAAAATTTGAAATGGTTTCTAGCAATACAGTTTTCTATTTTTTATTCCATTCACTCTTCCCTTTCTTAAAATTTATTGCCTCTTTACCTCTACATTGACCTTTGAGGGTGATTTATGCATTTCTTTCTCTTTTCCCTAACTTCAGAAGGTATATAATAAGAGCTCTGGAGACTACCTGGGGCAATGTTAATTTGTTTATAATTAATAAAAATTTAGCTCACCATTTCCTCACATTTCTTCTTCCTTTTCCATTCTCTTTGCCCTCTAAATGATGACAACTACAAACAGTTAGACCTAAATCATTTCTAAGTCACTTGAATTTTACCTAGGAAAACTACCCGCCATGTAAAATGTTGTCTTTAACATGCTTTAAAAGTTTGTTGAAATTATCCTTGTCTTTAAATTTATAAAGCATACCTGACAATTTTAATTTCTTTCGATATCTACGCTCCATTTTTTTTTCACCTTGGGGATTCAAGTGATATATTTGACTATTCCCTCAAACATTGTCTCTAATTTTTAAAGTTTTATTAAAATCATTCACAAATAAAATTCACCCTTTTACAATATATAATTCAGTGGCTTTAACTATGGAAGGTGAACACGCAATGTAAATTTTATATATATATATATATATATATATATATATATATATATATATATGCCTTACTGTTAAACTGTATAGGTGAAACCTATTTGATTTTGTTAACCAATGCCACCATAAATATATATATATATATATATATATAATAATATATATATTAAAAAATATATATTAATATATAATATATATAATATATATATATTTTATATATATGTATGTGTATGTGTATGTGTGTGTATATATATATACACACATACATATATAATTTTTAAAAAAGGAAAAAATATATATATATTCTCAGAATTTTGAAACCATCACCAGTATCCTGCCACATCCAGCGCTGCTCTGGAAAATGTAGCTGAGGGGGAATGGTGGAAGATTAAGAAAAGAAAGAAGGCAGAAAGCTGGGATTAGGAGGACCACTGTCCACTGATGGTGGAACAATGGCCCAGTTGTATTTTTGCAAGCTTCTTTTATACAAGAGCATAAAATTGCTAACTAAACTATGATTATTACCACTCAACCTACACACCCTGCTATAATCATTTGCATGTCCATAGATTATCCCCACCCTACACACCCTGCTATAATCTATAATCCTTTGAATTTCCATCAACACCTCATTGTTCTCCTATCAGCTTGTACTTCCCCATTCTTAGGAGGGTTTCTAGAGGTGAAGCAACATTTGGTTGATCTCACAGATTTCAAGGACCTTGTCAGCTTGCAACCCACTCTCCACACTATCCAATTTTGATTCTAAATATTAAAAAGCAACTTATATGTGACATGAATTTTAGAAGTTTATTTTAGTAATTATTTATTCTTTGTTATACTGATGGTCACCTTAAAACACTGAGCTATGATTAACAACATCATATTTCCTAAATTATAGAGTGGTCTATCAAATCTAGAGATGTGGTTTGGACTTCTAGGTTATTAAAATTTAGTGTAATCTTCAAGAATATTCAATTTTTTCAGAACTTGTCCTTTGAAATTATTTCAGAACTTGTGCATGGAAATATAATATAATGTGTGTTGGGTAATGAATAGGAATTTGGAGCACTCAGTAACCCTAATAATGCTTTGTCAAATATGGTATGTGGTGATCTGTTTCTTTAATCAATAGTTTGCATCTAGACCCATTTGAGATTTGTCATCTCTGTTTTCTCTGGAATGACACTGAGCTAATTTAATCAATGACAGCTTGATAGACTGTCAGAAACTGTCAGTATTTAACAAGTATCACAGATTTGTAGGGCAGTTTAAAAAAGACTTCAAAGAAGCAGTTAATCATTATTTTTTTCATGTTGGTAGGTGCTGTGAGCTGTGGTAGTTTGGTCACTTTTAAGTGTGATTTAGAATTCAGCGGTCTTTTTCTTAGTTTACACCCAGAAACATTCTATAAAGGGAAGAATACTGACAGATACATACGAGTGTGTTACTAAAACATTATGTCAGTAGCTAGGTACTTGTGTATGGGCTAATGTGGAAGTACTTCAGATATGGGACCTGTTGGAACAAAATGGCCCTTAACTTTTCACCCCCTCCATCTTAGTGTAAAGCCCGCCGGCGCCAAAAGCCCCCTCCATCTTAGTGAAAAGCCACTTGCGCCAAAAGCCCCCTCCATCTTAGTGAAGGCCCAAGAGACCTATCAACACTAGCCCCCCTACCACAATCCAATCAATACCCTACACGAACACTAGCCGTCCCCCACCGGATCCTCCCCCTATATAAGCTCGCTCCTCCATTTAATAAATTGGAATTCCTCTCGGACTCCTGTGCGTCCTGGTGGTTTCTTTCGTCTTGGATTCCTGCGCTTCCTGGTGGTTCCCTTCCTTGTGGATTACTGCGCGTTTTGGTGTTTTCTCTCATTTCGGATTACTGCGCGTTTTGGTGTTTTCTCTCATTTCGGATTACCGCGTGTTCTGGTGGTTTTCTTTCAGGACCAGTGTACTCAAGGAAAATGCATTCATAACAAAACAGTGGAAAATGTATTATTAAACAAGCAACAACACTAAGCTAATTAGGGAATAATTTGATGGATAAAATAACAGTGAAGCCATAATAATAATTATAAAAATTTAGCAGTAGGTGCCAGGCATTTTGCATGCATTATAACATTTAGACATCACATAGCCCTACAAGGTAGAAATTAGTAAATGCAGTGATGTGCCCCTAGAAAGAGGCAAGAAGGGGTTAAGACTAGAAGCCTCTATGCCAACCGCCACAGCAGCCACATTTCCTGATTGAATACCTGGCAATTACATCGGTAGGCTATTGTTTAATTCTGTTCCCACAAGAAAGAGGAGGAGGAATTTATGGGAAACATGGTATGGGAATCTCACCTTTTAACGTTCCACTTTCTGCTTCTGTACCCCCACTTACGCAACATATTAGACCACCATTTGGTGACGGGTAATGAATAGATGATGTATAGATCCATTGTGATTGAGATATAGTGATTAATGGATTTTGGGGTATAAAACTGTGGACCTGAAATGGGTAGAGGCTGCTCCTTTGGAAGGACAGTCACCGGCTAATAAACTGCCTCTAATATCAAAGCACTCAGGTTGAGTCTGGTTACTCCAGTCACAATAGTATCCATATTTTATGGATAAGGAAACTAAAATGAGAGTTCGTGGCTGTTCTCAAATCACTTAGGAAGTACATTGTAAAACTGGGATTATAAATCCAGGTGTATCTTATTCCAGGATTGGGGTTCTTCCACACTTTTAAATAATGGAATTGATAGAGGTTGTTTGGTGAGTCCCAGTGATATGGGAAATATAAGGAAACCTAAGATGGCTACCCTGTCCTGGAAGAATTTTTCCAACCTCCTTTCCCTGGAGCCCTACCTTTCCTGCATGAGTGAAACAAAAGACCACCAAATATGCATAAGTTGTCAATGTATAAATCTACGTGTCTGCCTTTGAGGCTCAGACTCTGGAGAGTGACTCCTCTGAGCCCCACTGTGTAAATAAACCTCCTTTGATTCTTAGTTCACTGAGTGCCTCTTGGTTTTTCTGGGTACATGGGCCAAAATCCTGACCAGGAAACCCAACTGTGCTGGCCCTTTGAAATCACCAGTTTGGGCACAACGCCGAGATGCTGGTTGGCCAAGACAACTGAGGAACTAGAAGTGCACCCTGTCCCGGTTGGGTGGTCTTGGGCCCAGCTGCGCTTGGTTGGCCCTGCTCCGTTGTTTCCCCTGGACTCTGAGTGGCAAGAAAAAGGAGATTCGGTGAATCCACATTGAACATTGTAAGGCTGGAGTCCCATAGACCCAGACAGGCCCAGTTTAAGGGTGGAAGGAGAGACTGATAACCTCCTGGGGTCAAGTGCCTCTCAGGCAGGGACCACCAGGGAGGGAATGTTTTAATCTCTGAGAGTGTGTGTATGTGTGTGTGGATCACAGAAAACTATCTCCAAGTTTCCAGTCTGTGGCCCCATGGCGAAGAACTGTGGGGTCTGAGAGGGCCCCAACCTGAGGTTCCGTAGTGATATCATAAGGCATAATGGTGATTCATTCCTCTGGAGAATGACCAGGCCCAGGGTTATATGGGTACACTTTAGTCAAGATGCGCTGAAAATCTCGAGAGAGACTCGGCCAGGCGGGCATCTGAATGTGTAAGAGGGGAAATTTTCCAGTAAATCAGTCACAGAGAGATGATATCTCCAGATGCTAGCCCCCAGGAAAAGTGCAACATTCCATGATACAGATAATGAAACTGTCTGCTAGGCCCTGTTTAATCTAAGAGTCCCCAGGATACATTTATCATTGTGCAAGATGTTAACAGCCAACTTCTGCTTTTTGTAATCTGTATGCTTACTTGTGCAAGCACGTAGTTTGAAGCTTTATAAACTGCCTCCTCTGGAATCTCGAGGCTGATTCTCTGACCCAGCATGGTGGAGAGTCAGTTGCTGGCCACCTAATAAAGGCTTATAATTTACCTTAATTGGCTTCGTGGTTCTTAGGTTCAGTTGTGCCACAACAAATGGTCTCCGAAAAGGGACAACCCACCTTTTGTCTGTTTTTGCACACCGATTTAGTGGAAAACATGGGGTCAGGTCAGGGTAAGGCAATGGTCCTTGAGACTATGTTAAAGAATTTCAAGAAAGGTATTTGCCTCAGATATGATTAGTACTGAATCAGTGAAAAGAAGTAAATTGAAGGAATAAAATTGTGAAAGAAGGTTTGTGGAAGTAGTAGAAGGTCTGTGAAGAAAAATCTTGAGAGGAAATTTTGTGAGAGGAAAGTGTAGGAGAAGGTTTGTGAAGAAATTCTGAGGGGAAATTTTACATAATAAAGTGAAACAAAATTAGAAATTTAAATACTGAGAGAAAGCCGATGTAAAAAACAAAAACAAAACAAACAAACAAAAAACAAAAAAAAACTGGACTTGTGTTTAATGTTCTTTTGTTGAGGATTTTGCCCCCTGAACCAAGAAGAACCAAGCTGCACTCAGGGAATTAAGAATTAAAGGAGGTTTATTTATGCCTGTGGTCTCAAAGGAGTCACTCTCCAAAATCTGAGCCCTGGACAAAGGCAGGCAGGTAGATTTATACATTGATTACTTGGCCATACTTGGCAGTCTTTTGTTTTGCTCGCACAGAAAAGGTAGGGTTTCAGGGAAAGGAGGTTGAAAAAATTCCCCCAGGACAGGGTAACTATCTTAGATTTCTTTACATTTCCTATATCACTTTAGAGTATCGGTCTGATGCAAATGTTTTGAAAAGGTTTTCTGGGAAGCAAACTAGGATTCTGCATTTCTTCAAAATAATTTTAGTGTTTTGCGTTGCTTTAACTAGGTTTCTAAGACTTTAGAGAATATATTAACACTGGCCCCTGTGCCTATTTCTCAAAGGCAGCTCCCAGCAAAAAAAAAAAAAAAGGGGGGGGGTAAGTTCCACTAAGCCAATTGTCTTAGACTGTATGTTGGAAAATTTTAATAAGGGTTTCTCTGAGAAGTATAGGATCATACTGACCTCAGAAAAACTTTGTATTCTTTGTAAGCTCGAACAGCCCTACTTAGGGGTAGGTTAGCCCTCAGAAGCGACCTTAGACCTCCCCACAGTGTGGGCAGTGTATTGGGTAGTGACAGGAACCCCAAAATATCTAGACCAAGTTCTGTACATAGACACATGGCTGTAGACTGCTGCTATAGTGCTCCCTTGGGTCTAGTCAGCACAAATAGGAAAAGAATAGGGCATTTGTGGTCTGCCTGGCCAGGTGAAAGGACAAGGATGTGCCAACAAAATTAATTCATTTGGGGGTCCTAAGGAAGATTCTATCTTCTGACTGCAGTATATCCCAGTAGCTCCATCAGTCCCCACGAGGCCACTTTACTATCAATTGCCAGACAAGCCTCTACCATCAGTGCCTTTGCTGCCCCTTACTACTCCAGAGCCCTGGCCCAACACCATGCCTCCCATCTCATCTAAGTTTGACTTGATAATAGAAAAGCCTGAAGAACAGTAGTGGAGTGCCCGGAACAAAGATGGCTGGGTTGGAATTTTTCCTGTCCCTTTTGTTAGAAAGCTCGTGAGATCCCCACTACAGGGAAAACATCGTGAAAAGTCTAAATTAGAGGTAAAGGCTAGGGCTAGGAATGTATCAAAACAGCAGAGATATACCAGAAGGTAACTGACAAATGGGGAAAGCAGAAGGTGTCCCTGTTGGCAGAAGCTTTAGGGAACCCATGTCTAGTGCAACAGACGCTACTCCCACACAGTAGAAAGAAACCAAAAGGAAATTATGCTGTAACCAATGTGCCTTCTGTAGAGAGATCAGCCATTGGAAGAATGAGTGCCCTTGTCACAGGGAAACTATAAGTCCAAAAGGACCATAGAATTTAAGACATCAACCTGAGCCAGCCTACAAAGAAAACTGGGCAGAAGTGAGACAGGACATCATTTGTAAAATTCTTAATAATTTAGCAGGAAATGAAATGAGACATCTCTTGCAGAATTAATCTTCTTAGTAAATCTAGTTTTCTTTCCTCTTTTCTTTGGAAAAAAAGATCCTCTTCCTCAAATCTTGATAATTTCCATGATGATAAGATCCTCTGGCTACTGATAAGGGTCATCAGTCCATTGTTAAAGAGAAATACTATTAAGCCAGGCAGGACCCTTACAGCTTGCAGGGTGTGGGGGGCAGACTTTAACCCAAAAATCTTTCTTTTTACTCTTTAAGAAATGTGTTAAACAAGACTGTTTTTCTCTTACTCACTTAAGAGGAAAATCAATAATATAAATCAATAAATGTATGATTTAAATAATGAGTTTGTAATTTCTTTTCCTTGCCTAGGGACTGAGGTGGCACTTCAGCAGGAAACCTATTACCCCACCATGACTAAGGCAGAAAAGGAAATAGCTCCATGATACCCCTATAGGCTATGGGATTATGGCCACTCTCAACAGGAAGCAGATACAGAAGAAAAGACTTGTTCCTCAACATCCATACTAATAATAAGGGGGTTCATGGATCTTAGAAAAGAGGTAGGCAGGAAAATTAGTTAGGGGGTTTTGGGTCTTCCTTCAAAGACACTGAGGCCATGCTAACTGAGAAGGGATTAACTCTAATCCATCCACAGTTAAACAAGCCAGAAGGCATTTTTTTTAACTCACACAAAGAAACCAGTAGGCAGAGATTTAGGTACCAGTTTAAGTCAGTCACTCATACCTGCACAATGAAGACCCCAATGACCTTCAACTCACCTGAGTCTCATTATACCATCATTATAATATGATGTATATGCCTGGAAGTTCATTAATATTATAACAAACTGAATTCTGGGAATAAACATGCGCTGAAAGCAAAATGATGAATCACTGAGTCCTGTCAATCTTAGTCGTCAATCAAGGAAGCCCACTCTTCTAAGAAAAGTAACCACCCACAGCAAAAAAGGGATAAAAACCCTGAAGTCTTTGTTATAGGCCTTTTGAGCCATGCTTCTCTTGCTCGGGCCTGCTTTCACTTCTGGAAGTATATTTTCCTTTATAATAAAACTTATTTTCTACTGTAGTTTTGTGCCTTGCTCAATTCTTTGAGGCATTAAGAACCCGAACAATGTACCCACTCTTCGGTAACAGGACAATCAAACTAGGTACAGTCACAATAGAAGTTGGGTCGGGGGGCAATCAATGATTTGTATAGTGAACACAAAACCGTGGCTGCGGCCAAACATCAAAAAAGAATAAGTTTTGAGAAGCAGCTGAATTCTGTAAGTTCTGAGTCCTAGGTTTAAATGAAAGGTTCCCCATACTGTAATTACATTAATGAATAGTCAAGAACACAAGCCACTGACCAATACCAGGGTCAGTGTGAAACCATGAGTCTGTCTCAAAAGTGTAAGTACAATAAACCCTGCAGACTGCCTTGGTGCTAGAGGTCTTTAAGATGTCCAATAATCAGGACTGGGCAGAGAAGGAAGGAAAGTACAAAAGGGTGCCAATTTCAGCTGCTATACATGATACAGGGACCATCTCGAGGTAACCTTAGGCAGTTAAAACCTTGCAGGTCTGGAGGGCCTCAATCTTGGTTGGCCATGAGTGGCATTGTCGAGACTGAGACATAATAAATGTGCAAACTGCAAAAGGAAGGGCACTAAAAGGGCAAATGTTCATCCAGCCCTGGGAAGCCGAAGAGGGGTGGATCTCATAAGCCCTTGCCCCACATAGCAAGCCTCTCACAAAGGAGTTGTTCTCTCCTCCAACAATGGAGGCCCAAGCACTTGTAAGCTCCAGTCCTGGAAAAATACACCAGGATTACAACAGTAGAACCTCAAGTCACCCTCGACAGGGCAAAAAAGAAAAACTGAATTTTCACTAGTTACTAGAGCTGTCTTCTCTGTCCTGACCCTTCCCATGGGACTCTCTTTCCAATGCTAACTGCACAGTGACAGGAATAAAGTCAGCCTAATGTAAATTTCCTTTTCCATTGTGAGACCAGTATTAGCAATGAAGTTCTCTGCCACATATCAGGACCAGGGTTCAGTGTGGAAAGCGCCTTGTCTGAGAAACTAGGACACAGCCAAAAAGTGGGGCAGCCCCCTTGCCCATCTCACAATGCACATTTGTTGGGAACCTAGGTCTAGACCATTGTAGACAACCAACCTCTATGTCAGGGTTTCCTACTAGCAGGCCAACTGCCTCCCAGCAATCTGTTAAAAGTCAGCCCTCGAGGCAAACAGAAAGGGCTCCACCCAAAACTCAGGAAGTGTACTACTATGACACCAACAGAAAATACGTAACATTTACTAAGTGTGCTAACTAATATTTTAATATCTCAAATAATATGACATTGAACTGCAGCTCCACTATTTCTGTAAAGAATGCAAACAACTCACTAGATAGTTTCTTATTAATGCAAGAACTATTCTTATGTTAAAACCAAAACCAAAGGAAGAATTTTCTTACAGCAACAAAGCAATCAACTTCATGTTAAGCTAATCTCAGGTATGAGTCCCATCAAAAGAGGGAGGAAATAAAATGAGACATCTCTTGCAGAGTTAATCTTTTTAGTAAACCTAGTTAAGTTTTCTTTCCCTCCTCTCTTTAGGGATAAAGGTCCTCTCCCTCAAATACTGATGATAACTGATAACTGGTAAGTCAGTTACTCTGGTTATTGATAAGGGTCATTAGCCCATTGTTAAGTAGAAATGGTGTTAAGCCAGTCAGGGTCCTAAAGTCTGAGAAGAGGAGACTTTAGGCCAGAGGTCTTTTTACCCTTTAAGAAATATGTTAGCCAAGCCTGTTTTCCTTTACTGGCTTAAGGAAAATTAATAGATTTAAATAATCAGTTTGAATCTTTTTCCTTGTCTAGGGACTAAGGCTGCACCTCAGCAGAAAATCCAAGACCCCACCCAGACTAAGGCAAAAATGGAAAGAGCTCCATGAAATCCCAGTAAGCAGGAAGAAGACGCAGAAGAGACCTCCTGTCGCTCAACATCCATACAACTAATTTTTAAGGGTGAGAAATTTTCAAGTGAGCCAACTAGGTCAGCTACAGGGAAGAAATATCTTTAGATACCAGAAGTCATCCTGCCAGCCACCAGGGTGTGGTTTTAGGAGATGTATTGTACAAAGATATGCTAATGGCCATTTCTGCTTTTGTGGTTTCAGGCTTTATAAGCTGCCTCTTTTGGGAGCCCAGAGCTGATTCTCTGACTCTGCATGGTAGAAAGTCAGTTGCCAGCTGGCAAATAAAGGCTCATAATTTACCTTAATTAGCTTCATGGGTCTTAGATTCAGTTGTGCCACAACATAATGAGGGGGTTCATGGCTCTTAGTGTTGTGGCCGCCAGCCCCCAAAAGACACACGGACCACCAGAACTCTCAGTGAGTTATAGGAATCACACTCTTTATTCAGCCAGCTGGGTCTGCCAGGGGTACACAGACCCCAAATTAAGCAGCCCCGAAAAGTAGGGTACAGGGTTTTTAAGCCCCAAACCCCATTCTTCATTCTGTCTGAACACAAAGATCTATTTTTCTTCTATTCACTACCTGTCAACCTACTGGTCAGGTGTGAAAGCAGGAATACAGAAGCAGAAAGCTTGTTAGAATGTTATGTTTCCATAGTTAGTAGCCTATGTTCCTATGGTAATAGCCAAACAGTAATTTCTAGCAAGTAATTAATTTTTAAACAGTAATTCTTCAGCTAACACATTAGAAAAGACTTAGGCAGGAAAAATAATTAAGGGTTTTCTAGGTCAGCATGCAAAGACACTAAGGCCAAACTATCTCAGAAGGGGATTGCTGTAATCCATCACATATCCCAAGGTCTTTAGGCTTCTCCCCTTACAAAATCCTTTTAGGGAGACTCTCCCCACCATCAGCACAAAAGTGGGGAAGGGTGTAACTGCAACTATGTTAGCAGAAGTTTAGGAAAAATAGAGACTTAAGGGTATTCAGTCAATAGAGAAAGAAATTTAGTAAGTTCTGTGTCAAGATCTGGCTGGCAGAATTAACTCTTTGAAAAAGGTTTATACACAGGTATTTGTAATAAATTTGGAGTCATAGTTGGAAGACTCGGATCCTAATTGGCTTATTTTCCTAACTATTGTAATATAATTCTCATTTAAAAGATAAATTAAACTTTAGAAAGAGCCCTCATCTTTTTAGTTGTGCTTGCTGGAAAATTACTGCTTGGCTATCACCCATGGGAACATAACATTCTAACAATAAGCTTTCTGCTTCTGTAACCCCTCCTTGCACAACCAACCTGTGGGTTGACAGTTAGTAAAAAGAAGAAAAATAGACTTGTGTGTTCAAACAGAATGAAGAATAGGGTTTAGGGCTTAAAAACACTGTACTTCTACATTTTCGGGCTGCTTAATTTGGAATCTGCATACCCCTGGCAGACCCAGCTGGCTGAATAAAGAGTGTGTTTCCTATAACTCACTGATTTCTAGTGGTCCGTGTGTCTACGGGGGCTGGCAGCTACAAAATAAGGAACTAGGTCCACCCCTTTTCATCAGGAGATGAAATATAGGTTAAGGATTAGAAAAAGGAGCCATTCCAGCCAAACTAAATAGGCTTTCACATTTTTATATTAGCAACTCTCATTGCCATTAAAGTTACAAGTATTGCTCCATGAATCCACCACACCTGGGTAAAGAAAACAGTGTCTTCAGAGAACTGGGAAACAGACTGCAGAACATCTTGATTAGTCACTCCGGATTGTGTTCCAGAGGCAGCAGAAAATCAACCTGAGATCATTGGGCCTGCTCTGGCTACCTCCGGAAGCTGGTCAGCTTATGCACGGCAGAAGCTTGAGGAATTTCATCATCGGGCTCCTTATAATTGGAGTTTAGCTATGTGTCCATGTTACCAAAGGAGGTCAGAGAATGTCCACTACCTCAGTTTTCTATAGGTACTGGGAATGAAGTGCTTTTCATATATATATTCCAGAGCTGCGCTGGATGTGGCAGGATTTACCACTTGCTGGATGTGTCAAATGGCAACCAAACAGGAACCTGAGTATAAGAAAACATGTAAATAAGGTAAAGTGAGGAGACTCCCTTGGGAAAAGCCTACACAAAAGAGTAGGAGGGAGAAAATACAGATCACAGCCTAGGAAAATTAAAAAAAGCACGCGCATTAAATAAATTTAAGGAATAGGCTGTCATAACCAGGGGTAAAACATGGAACAGGGCTCAAAGGACCTCAATGTTTTTGTACAGGTGCTTAAAGCTATACTTAAGGCTAGGGATATAGTGTGCACACTCACCAGATTCAGCTACTTTAGATCTCATATAGGGAACTTGTCCCTGGTTCCCAGAAGAAGGAACTGTAAATAGTTAAACCTGGGAAAAGATAGTTAAACCTTGGGAAGCTACTGACTTGATTTCCACCCATGCAAGTTCCAAAACTGGGTGGGCCCCACATAGGTTTTACTAGATTTGTGGAAATAAATTGCCTATAATAAATTGCCTACAATCGCCTCCCCCCAAATTGGGAAGGAAGCTATATAATTAGCATGATAAAGCCTTCCTCCTACCTCTGAGAAAATGAGAATTGCTTGGTCACCCAGTTCCAAAAACCCTTGCTGGGTGCAGTGGTATGCACCTGTAGTCCCAGCTACTGAGGAGGCTGAGGTGGGAGGATCATTTGAGCCCAGGAGTTCTGGGATGTAGTGCTCTATGCCAATCGGGTGTCTGCACTAAGTTCGGCATCAATACGGTCCCCCGGGAGCAGGGGACCACCAGGTTGGCTAAAGAGAGGTGAACTGGCTCAGATTGAAAATGGAGCAGGTCAAAACTCCCATGCTGATCAGTAGTAAGATTGAGCCTATGAATAGTCACTGTATTCCTGGCCTGAGCAACATAGCAAGATCCCGCATCTATTACAGCAGGTAAAAAGGGAACTTCAAATAGGGGAATGAAAGGATAATGAGTGGCCCCCAGAACACATAATCTAATACTATAGGCCTGCCACTTGGACAAAAGAGATCTTGGAACACTGTACACCCATTTACATGTTAAATCAAATTATCTGACTGCAAGCAGTTACTAATAAAACTAGGAGAGCCCTGACTCTCCTGGCTTTCATGTGCCCTTTTGGTTCATGGGACATTTTAAAGGGAAATATTTTTTATTTATTCATCATCTGCACTATAGTTCAGCCTATTTATAATAGTGTAAAATCAATTAAATTTGAAAATAAATAAAACTACCACTTTTTGAATAGATCAACCATAACATTTATGTTCTCCTATACCTCCCACTTTGGAGTTTAAAGTAGTTAAGTGTTCGGAAGTGGCCAATTTTAGCTAATAATGACTAGACAGCAATATTTTCTTAAGAAAATCACTGCTAGATAAGTTTCAGAAGATGAGTAATATTTTTGCTCATTCTCAATTACTCAGGTTCAGCAATAAAAAAATAATTATATTTAAATGAAAAAATAATTTTTCTCCTTCATTTTTTTCTCCTTTTATTACCCATCCCTGCAATTGGTGGGTGTGAGAATGAGCAAGCACCAATAAAGGGCATTTTGGACTTAAAACAAATATTATATTTATTCTTTGGAATTATATAAAAATAATTTCAATTTGTTAATTTCATTTAAAACACATGAAAACTTTCAGTACAAATTAATTTTACAGTTAGATACAATATTGGCATTTCTGAAGAATGTAGGTGGCTGATATTGCAACTAGGAATGCAAATAATGCTTTATTTTGATTCTTTAGCACTACCCACTTCATTTTAGATCTGTTTGAATTAAAAAATACTTTCATATAGTTTATCCAAAAATATTTAATCACTTTAGGATTCACAGAACATCATTTTGAGGACAGTGTCTTGAGCCTTTAATTTTGAGAATTCTGAACACTGTTTTATCACACTTTCATTCAGTTGGAAAAATATCGTGATGAATCCAGATAACATTTTCATGTTTTAAATTTATAAATATATCCAAGTTAATAATTCAGTGAAAATCTAATGTGTATGTTCAACAATCTTAAATTTTCAGATTCTGACATTAGCATTAAACAGCTGCTCATCATTTCCACTAAGGATAAGACCAGAAAAAAGGATCCATATTTTCAGCATGAACACTAGTGTTAAGAAAATTCTATCAGCTTGGTGAGATGCTAGAGAATGCTATCAAGGGAGTTAGTCATTTATGCCAGAGATTTTAAAGAAGTCAATGATGTCTTTGAGAATGCATTAGGTGCAGTTTTCAATTCAAAACATAAGAGTATGATAATTTCTGAAGTTTCTTTCAACCCTATAATTCTATGCACATTTTATTAGAAAATTATATGGCTTGATTGCAGTATGTCATTATCAAAAGTAGGAAATGTGTTTCAGGACAGCAAATGCATTAACCTATATAGCTATTAGAATACACCAACATTGTGTATTTAAGAAGTTGCTTTGAGGAAAGAATGCTCAACTCCCTACTATTCCAACTCCTTACCGGACACTTTTACCAAAATGTTTGTATATTTTACAGTGCCTCAAAACCTAAAAAGGTTTTTCAAAATCATAATTATTGATAATATTCTCAAATCAGTTATTCATCTTGAGTTGATATTTTTTCTGCCAACCCAATGGCCTAAGACACAAAATGAGTCGTGACATCACTCTATCATTCTTTCCTTTATTCTCATAACAAATTTTCAGTTGTTTAATAAACCCTACCTCAGAAATCTATCAAATCAATCCCTCTGCTTCACATCCGGTGCCATTGCTTTACTTAGCAACATGTTATTTTTCACTTACAATATTACAATATTATTTTCCAAGTACATTTTTCTCCTTTCAATCCCACCTCTTCAAGTTAATTCCCCACATTGCTTCTAATGTGACCTTTCAAATGTATGAATGTTTTTATGTCTCTTTGCTGCTTAAAATCTGGCAGTGACTCCAACTTAAATGTATAACATAAAGTTAAAAATACTAATTACTATGAGTATTTTTTAAAATTAAAATTTATTTACTTTAAAAATATATTTAATTGTTTATTCTTATTTATGGTGACATTGGTTGATGAAATCCAATAAGATTTAGCTGTACATTTTAACAGTAAGGCATATATATTTTTACATAGTGTGTTCACCTCTCATAGTTAGATTTCTTTCTCTCACCACATATTTGATCCACTTTACCCCATTAATTCCCCCTCCCTCCCACCTACCCTCTGGTAACCACTAGTCTATTGTCTATGTCCATGAGTCTCTATTTGTTTGTCCTGTTCATTTGTTGCTTTCAGGTTCGTATCTCACATACAAGTGATATCATGTGGATTTCAACTTTTTTCTGGCTATTTCACTTAACATGATTATCTCGAAGTCCATCCATGTTGTCACAAATGACAGTATCTCATCTCTTCTTATGACTGAGTAATATTCCTTTATATATATGTACCACAGAGGTTTTAACCAATCATATATTGTAGGACACTTCACTTGCTTCCATGTCCTGGCCACTGTGAATAATGCGGCTATGAACATTGGTGTGCAAATATCTTTTTGGACATGAGTTTTCAAGGACTCAGGGTAAATACCCAGTATAGAGATTGCTGGATTGTATGGTAGATCAATTAGTTTTTGAGGAACCTCCACATTGTTTTCCATAGTGGCTGTACCAATTTGTAGTCCCACCAGCAGTGTATGAGGGTTCCTTTGTCTCCGTATCTTCTCCAGAATTTGTGGTTACTTGTCCTGTTGATTATAGCTATCCTAACAGGTGTGAGGTGGTATCTCGTTGTGGTTTTGATTTGCATTTCTCTAATAGCAAGCAATGTTGGGCATCTTTTTAAATATTTGTTGGCCATTTGTATGTCCTCTGGGGAGAAGTGTCAAGTCAGGTCCTCTTCTCATTTTTTTTTATTGGATTGTTGTTGTTGTTGTTGTTGTTGTTGTTATTGATTTGCATGAGTTCTTTGTATATTTTGGATATTAAGCCCTTATTGGAGGCATTGCTTGCAAATATATTTTCCCATTTGGCTGGTTGTCTCTTTACCTTGTTGATGGTTTCTTTTGCTGTATAGAAGCTTTTTAGTTTAATGTAGCTCCATTCATTGATTTTAGTTTTTATTTCTCTTGCCTTTGAGGTCAAATTCATAAAATTCTCTTTAAGTCCAAGGTCTTTGAGATTCATTCCTATGTTTTCTTTATGCATTTTACTGTTATTATATATAGGTCCTTAATCCATTTTGAGTTAATTTTGGAATGTGGTGATAGAAAACAGTTTTATTTTTTTGCAGGTGGCTTACCACTTTTCCTAGCACCGTTTATTAAAGAAGCTTTTCTTTCTCCACTGTAACGTTATGGCTTTTTAGTTGACAATTATTTGACCATATAAATATGAGTTTACTTCTGGATTCTTGATTCTGTTTTACTGTCCTGTATGTCTATTTTGTAGCCATACCAAGTCATTTTGATTACTGTCACTTTGTAGTACAATTTGAAGTTTGGCAATGTGATGCCTCCAGACTGGTCCTTTTTTTCAGTATGGCTTTGCCAATTCAGGGTCTTTTGTGCTTTCATACAAATTTGATGATTCTTTGTTGTATTTCTTAAAAAATACTGCTGGGATTTTGATGAGAGTTGCATTAAATCTGTATAATTCTTTAAGTAATATGGTCATTTTACCTATGTTGATTTTTCTAATCCAAGAATACAGAATATGTTTCCATTTCTTTGTATCACCTTTAATTTCTTTTAATAGGATCTTTTAGTTTTCATTATATAGGTTCTTCACATGTTTCATTAGATTTATTCCTAGGTATTTTATTCTTTTTGTTGCAATTGCAAGAGGAATAATTTTTTCACTTCTTTTTCTGACACTTCATTATTAGAATATGGGAACAGTATGGATTTTTTGAATGTTGTTTTTTTTTTATCTAGAAAATTTACTTTATTTTCTTATTGTTCTAGTCGTGTTCTTGTGGAGTCTTTGGGTTTTGTTATATAGAAAATCAATTCTCCACAAATAGTAACAGTATGACTTCCTTGTTTCTTATTTGGTGGTCTTTTATTTCTTTATCTTGCCTGATTGAACTACCTAGGACCTCCAATGTTATACTGAACAACAGCGGTGATAATGGACAGCCTTGCCTTGTTCCTGATCTTAAAGGGAAAGTTTTGTTTTTCACTATTAAGTATAATGTTTGCTGAGGGTTCGTAACATATGGCCTTTATTATGCTAAGGTACTTCTATACTGATTTTGTTAAGTGTTTTGATCACAAATAAATGCTGTATCTTGTCGAAGGCTTTTTTTTGCATCAATTACTATGATCATATAATTTTTATTCTTTAATTTGTTTATATGCTGTATTACATTAATCGATTTATATATGTTGAACCATCCTTGTGCCTCTGGGATGAAGTCCATTTGATTGTGATGTATAATCTTTTAAATATGTTGCTGTATTTGGCTACTATTATCTTATTTAGGATTTTTGCATCTGTGTTCATGAAAGATATTGGTCTGTAATTTTCTTTTTTGTTATTGTTAATTTTACCAGGTTTTAGTATCAGGTTTTAGTATTGGCCTCATAAAATGAGTTGGTACATTTTGTGTCTTCTGGTTTTTTGGAAGAGTTTGAAGAGAATAGGCATTAAATCTTCTCTGAAAGTTTCATAGAATTCACTGGTGAAGCCATCTGGTCCTGGACTTTTGCTTTTTAGTGTTTTAGATAATTGTTTCAAGTTCCATCCTGTTTATTGGTCTATTTAGATTTTTCAGTTTTTCTTGATTCAGTATAGGAAGGTTTTGTTTTTCTAAATACTGGTCCATTTTTCTCTAGGTTATTAAATTTGATGTTATATACTTTTTCATAGTATACTTGTATGATCCTTTGTATTTCTGCAGTGTCTGTCACAATTACCCCTCTTTCATCCCTAATTTTGTTTATTTGTGTCCTTTTCCTTTTTTTCTTTAGTGAGTCTAGCCCGGGGTTTATCTATTTTACTAACCTTCTCAAGAATCAGTTCTTTGTAGCATTTATTTTTTTCTATTTTTTTGTTTGTTTTTGTTGTTTTCACCTTCATTTATTTCTGCTCTACTTTTGATTATTTTTTTCTGTATGCTGACTTTAGGCTTCATTTGTTCTTTTCTAGTTTTTTAAAGATGAAGCATTAGGTTGTTTATTTGTGTTCATTCTTGTTTTTAGATATAGGCCTGTAATAATATGAACTTTCCTCTTATGACTGCTTTTGCCCTGTCCCAAAATATATTTTCCCAAAAATATATACTACAATATATTGTAGTATCATTACATTTATTTCTATGTATCTCTTGATATCTCTATTTATTTATTCTCTGACCCAATTATTCTTCAGTAGCATGTTGTTTACCCTCCACGTATTTGTGTTTCTTCTCTCTTTCTTTCTGCAGTTGATCTCCAGCTGCAAATCATTATGATCACAGAACATAATTGGTAGGATTTCAACTCTCATATTTGTTGAGGCTATTTCTGTGTCCTTGTATGTGGTCAATTCTTGAGAATGTTCCATGTGCATTAGATAAGAATGTTAAGCAGCTATTTTGGGATTAATGGCTTTGTAAAAGTCAATTATGTCCAGTTGGTCCAATTTGTCATTTAAGGATGTTATTTCCTTATTGGTTTTCTGTTTGAATGATCTCTCCATATTCAACAGTGAAATATTTAGGTCCCCTACTACTACAGAGTTTTGGACTGTTTTTCCCTTTGTTCGGTTAATAATTGCTTTACATATTTTGGGGCTCCCTGACTGGGAGCAGAGATATTAATAAATATTATGTCTTCTTGGTGCATGATTCACTTTATCATTATGAAGTGTCTCTCAGTATTTTTATCTATTTTATTTTGAAGTCTATTTCATCTGATATTAGTACCACTATACCAGCTTTTCTCTGAATGACATTTACTTGGAATATCACCTTTTACCCTTTCATTTTGAGTCTATATTCGTCTTTGAAACTGAGATGTATCTCTTGGAGGCAGCATATGGTTGAGTTTTTTTTTTTTGATCCATTCTGCAAATCTTTGCCTTTTTATTGGTAAGTTCAGTTCATTTACATTTTAGTTGATCATTGAAATATGAGGTCTTTTTATAGTCATTCTATGTTTTGCTTTCTGGTACCTCAGTGTTTCCATCACTTGCTTTCCTTGTGTTTCCACTTTATTTATTTATTTATTTATTTATTCATTCATTCATTCATTCATTCATTCATTTATTTATTATTTTTACCTCTAAGTCCTCCTTTTTTATGTTATGTACTTCAGTTATGAATCTTTGGTATGCAGTTACCGTTATGAATATGTAAAGGATAGTTAGATGTTTATGTGTATGTATATATATAAATGTATGTATGTGTGTGTGTATATATATATATATATATATATATATATATATATATATATATATATATATATATATACAGTCTTCCATTTTCTTCTGTGTGTGACTTGTCTTCACTCCTTTTTGAAAATTTGGATCTTTGCATCCTCTCTTTTTCAGTCATTGTTGTCTCAATTTGTCTGTATGTATGCTGAGCATTCATTATCTTGCTATAACCATTCTCTTCTTATTGTTTAATCTTATAATGTCCTGTTCTTAGAAAGGGTTTCACTCCTCTGCTTCTATGAGCCTGCTAGTCATCTTACTCCTAATTATTTATTTATATTTTTGTCATTTTGTTTTAGGTGAGCTGACCCCTTTCAGTATTTCCTGTAGTGTAGTCCTAGTAGTGGAGAATTCCCTCAGTTTTTATATGTCTGGAAAGGTCTTTATTTCTCCTTCATATTTAAAGGAGAGCTTAGCTGGCTTCATTATTCTTAGCTGGTAGTTTCTTTCATTTAATAGTTTAAATATTTGATTCTACTGATTTATGGCTTGTAAGGTTTGTGATGAGAAGTCTGACAATATTCAAATGACTTTTCCTTTATAGGTTACCATCTTCTTCTCTATGGCTGCCTTGAGAATTCTTTGTCATTGATTTTTAATAATTCTAATACAATGTGTCTTGATGAAGTCTTTTCTGGATTGAGATAATTGGGTGTTCTGTGGACTTCTTGAATTCTAAACTGAAGTTCATTCCTTAGATTTGGGAAATTCTCATCAACTATTTGTCTGAAAATGCTTTCTAATGCTTGCCCCCTTTTCTTCCTTTTGAGAATGCCCATTATTATGTTTCCTCTACTGATGGTATCAGCTAGTTCTTGTAGTTCTCTTTCATTATTTTTCATTCTTTAGTTTCTCTCTTTTTCCTTCTGATTTAATTTTATGTCCCGACCCGCGGGACCTAGTTATTCGCGGGCTCGAAGAGGGTCCAGCCTGAAAGAGAAACGGGCGAGAAAAAGGAGCGGAGGCAAGACAGTATTCTGATCAAGCCTCAAATTTTTTATTTCAGAGCGGGTATATTTATACAGAAGAACAAAGGGGGGCAGGACTGACTAGGCAGGGGGATATTTGTTACAATTTCATTGGTCCTTGGTTGATGGGGTTAGGGGGTACAAAGGTTAGAAGTGAAAAGAGGAACAAGGAGGAGAGGGGCTCCTTGGGCAGGTCCACAGCCATTCAGCAGGTCCTTCCTTATCCAGCGGGTATGTTAATACATTCTGTGGTTAACTATTCCCTGGGACATTGTCTGCTCATGCATTCTTTAGATAGCATACAGGTTTGTTAACGGCCAGTTAACGGCCAGGTTCTATGCCGGGGGGCTGGGCGGTCAGGATGAGGATCTTTTGGCTCCCAACAATTTTAGATATCTGCCTTCGATGCCACTAATCCTTTCCTCCTTATCCTCCATTCCCTGCCTTGCTATTTAATTTTTCATTTCTTTCAGTGTGTTCTTTATTTGCAGAAGTTCTATTTGGTTATTTTTGAGCATTTCATTCTCTTTGCTAAAGGACTCATTCTGCTCATCTATTTGTATTTTTTGATTCCTGAAATTTTTTATATAACTCATTTGGGATCTCACAAGGTATTTTCAAATGAACCATCCTGAATTATATGTCATTTAAGTCACATATTTTATGTTTGTAGTCTTATTTTATGGAGATTTCTCTCTTTCTTTTTGAGCTGCCTCGTCACCTTGGTTGCTTAGTGGACTGTTTCTCCACTTGGTCATTAATGGAAGTTTATTCTGCCTTTTTTTTCCATAAAGAAGATTTATTATATAAAGGTCTCTCTTTAGCCTGTTGCAAAGAGCATGCTTTTCTTTTGATTTCCAATAGGTGACATCTAAGCTTCTTAGATACCTTGTTTACATAAAGTCTTAATGACACCTATTTTTTTCTTATAGATTTTTAATCATGGTCACTACCCTTTGTCTCAGTCCCTGTTAGTATAACCTACAGTTTTGGTAACATTTGGTCAAATTCTCCTGGGGCTTCAACGTATTTATTCTTGTATGACATGGGGGGACGGGCCCTCTGGGTGGGGTGCGGGGGCTTCAGTTCAGCCTCCCTTTTGCAGCTGTGGCTGGTAACAGTCAACTGTTGTTTCTCTGTTGTCCCTGTTTCTCTGCGGTCACCACTTCTCTGCTTTCTGCCCTGATGACTGGGTACTGCTGTCCGCTGCTTGGAGCTCTCAATATTCCTAGGCTGGCTGGGTTGTTCAGGGAACTTGTTCTCCCCTCCCCCTCCTCTTATAGGCAACTCCAGACACAAAAGGCAGCTTCTTTGTTTCTCCATGTCTACTGCCAGACACCCGGGTTTCTGTCATGTGGTATCTTAAGTTTTAGATGTTCAGTTTATTGTTGATTCAAGGGGATAGATCTGGGGTTGTCTCTCACTCTGCCATGTTTTGACATCATCTCTTGTTTTTTTTTTTTTAAATTCCTTCTTCATGTAGCCCTTAACTCTATCTCTTGCATTATCTCCCACCACTTTTCCATAAAAATTTCATTTACTTTGTGAGAACAACTAATGTTCTTTCAAGAGGTCTGCTTGTTTGTATCATATTCCTTTTGTCTATAATTTTCTTCTTTTCTTTTCCATGTAATCGTTTTCAAATATGATCTTTATTGTAAGAAGCTTTCTTTACTCCTCTATATTTTTAAAGCTTAAAAGGCCCTTTGGTAACTATCTCTATTTTAACACATACTGTATTATATTGCTATTATCACCTATCTGTCTTACTAGACTGAACTTTATGGACCATAGTAATAGTCAATATATAAGTCATTTTTTTGTGTCTTCAGTGCCTCTATACATTTATCACATAGTTGAGGTTTAATATGTTTTTTAATATTATTATTGGTCAAGTAGAATTTGTTCAAGAGTTGGAGGAGGCTAAATTTCAGGGACTCTATGTTCCTCAGCTTTCTTTAAGTTTAATGCTAATACTTACCCTTTTATAAATGACCAACTTGAAGAAAAAATTAGCCCAATTGTAGCAAGAATTATAGAAGTAAAGTTGTAAATCAGGCTTATTTCTCCCATTCAGTGTTTAGCTCTGATTTTAGACATGACTCACGGAAAACTAGTCTGTCTCCTGAAAGCTGAGCACTAAACTTTCTTGGAAAAACTTGTCAAATTCTAAGTTGAAAATATTTTAGAATGTCTAAAGATAAATGGAGAATTAAACTTTACTTAATCCCGTACAGTTGAGTAAAATTTTTACTTCAAAACATAATTTTATGTACCTGTGGGCTACTTGTACATCTTCTTTGGAAAAATGTCTATTTGGGTCCTTTGTTGTTTTTTTACATGGGCAGGTATTTTTTATTTTTTATTCAGTTGTATGAGTTTCTTTTATTATTAATCCTTTATTGTATATGTGGTTTGCAAATATTTTCTTTCATTTTCTTTGTGGTTTATTTTGCTATGCAGAAGCTTTTTAGTTTGATATAGTCTCACTTGTTTGCTTTCGCTTTTTTTGGTCTTTGTTTTTGATGGTAAGTTCAAAAATGCATCACTAAGACTGATGTGATGAAGCTTACCCTCTCTGTTTTCTTCTAGGAGATTTTTGGTTTCAAGTGTTACATTAAAGTCTTTCATCCATTTGAACTGATTTTTGTGAGTGGTTTAAGATAGAGGTCCAGTTTCATTCTTTTATATGTGGCTATCTTGTATTCCGAGAACCATTTATTTGTGAGGCTATTCTTTCCCTATTTTATATTCTTAATAATTAATAAATTTCTTAATAAAAGTCAATATAATTAAATAATATAGTTAATCCATGAATCAAAGTCCTATTAAATAAAAATATAGTTATTCTGTGAAAAGTCAGATTTTATCAAAAATAAAAATTATAGTCAAATTTCAGGAAAAAAGGTTATTCATGGAGTAATTTTGCAAATTACTTTTGCTTATTTTTATAAAATGCATTTTTTACTCTGATAATGGGAAGGAATTTTGAAGTTTTGATACATTAATAAACCTATGAGATCATTTGGAACTTTTTGTAACGATCCTGTAGATAGTACTATGAATTTTCTTTATTTAAAATAAGAACCAAGTTTTAGTAATCTTACTGAAGCATTGCATCTCTGATGGACTCACTTTTAGTGTCTGCTAGATCATCGTTAGCAGTGAGTTTCCTGCTACCTCATTAGTCAAGTTATTTGAAAATTAATATCAAGTGTCTCCTAAGTTTTTTTTCTTTGCTTTAAGCACTGTGAGTTTCAGGCTTTCTCATATTTGTTGCTTTTAACTGTGCAACTCATGAACTTTATATATGTGTCTAAAGCCTTACTTTGGATTCATTGTTGGCAACTGTGTGGCTATTTCAGAATATCAAAATACAACTTGATTCATGTATGGAAATAAATGTATGTCACTTTTACTCAGTTCCAACTTGAAGTTCTTTCACAGTTTCTTACAGAATTTTTCCTTAAATCTGAAACTATTAATTTCTACTGCTGCAAATTCTTACTGTTTAAATTTGCTTTAGAAGCTCACTTTAAAACTCCATATTCTTTTTAATGAACCTCACCTGCTCCTCATCTGTGTTCAAGATATTTTAAAACAGTTTTTGAAGTTTTCTTGCTGAGTCAGCACCTTGTAAAACATTTTCCAGTTTGGTATTACAACTTGTCAAGGAGTAAACAAGTCAAAAAGCTTAAGATAAGCAAAGAAGAATTTAAATGTCCAACAAAGGCAAGCGAATAGCTGTCACATAAAAAAGCAATACTAGAAAAAAATTTTGCTTTCTTAATTAAGAATAGAGTAAAACGTAGCCTCCTTGTTTGACAAAAATTGACATGAGGCAGTTTAATTTTTAAGTTAGAAACATATTTTATTTAATAATTGAATTAAAAATATAATGATCCTTATGTTTGCATCCATCAGAAAATAATATCCTATGAATATCTGTACTTCCTATTTTACTTCAATTTTGATAGTAAAGTTTCTGAAAAATTTTTATCAATGAAACACTTCCCACTTGTTAAAATACATTGTTTTATATGGAAATTTGAATTTACTAGAAAGAAAGGAACCCAGTGTTTATTTACTTTACAGAACAATTTACTACATAATTTTTCTTGATTTTTTTTTTAGTGGGAAAGAAAAAAGAAAAAAACTCTCTATGTTTTTACTTGCACCTTTATTACACAAAGAAAAGAATACCTGCATGAGATTTCTATTCATTCAAGAAAAGCCTGTTCATATTAATTACTGTTAGCTCTACTTAGGCTCTGGGTAAAGTTTTCTAAATCCTAAAAATATAGGAATGGAGAAAGCAGATTTGCTGATAATCAAAAATATTTTTGTAAAAATTTCAATAATAGAAATATCAAAAGAGTAATGTTTACTTTTATTGAAGTATGTTATTAAAAACATCTTGCCCTATGTTATTAATATTTTGACTTGCCTTTTATATTTTACTTACTTTTTTTTTCAAGTTCATTAACACATCAGTGGGAAGTTGAATTTAAAGGCCGTGTTTTCACAGCACCTTTCATTAATTTCTTGGAAGTTCTGAAATGAAATGTGAATTTTGGTAATGCTAAAATATCAAAACATGTTACTTTTTTTCTACTATATTATTGGAGGACATTTTTTTAATTGACATGTGACAAATTTGCTTTTCACAGACATTTTGTACTACATGAAAAGATTTTTAACCCATGAGAGTGACAAACGATTTTAAGAACGTAACTTCTTTTGTCACCTGATGTGAAGACCTCATTAGATAATGGTTGTGCTTTCTTGTGGCATTTCAATCTTCTGTCAATATTTCTATAATAACCTCTTATATGAATAATTTAAGCTTATTAATGGCATATATTTACTGTAAGTTAAAGCCTCCCTTAAAAGAAAACTTTTGCAATTACATTTCAACTTTTCACTTAAAGTAGGGTTTCATTGTATTGATTTTTCTCTCATATTTTTACAAGGTTTACTTCACTTATGACCAAGATTGAAACATTTTCTGGTAAATTCTTTTGAGACAATAAATACTGCCCAGGTTTTCATATTGTTGATTGTCACCAACCAGCTTATACGTTTGTGGATATTTTGCTTATAATTAGATGAAGATTGGTAAATTATGACTACTGAGGTGAACTCAGTAAATGATCCTTCTATAATGCATGCAAATTGGAAATTAATGTTGATTATATTTTGTTTTTTTTTTTTTTAGTTACTTCAACTTCCATCACTCTCTCAATTCTCCATTCCTCCTCCAACCATACAAATTGAAACATCCAGGATTATGGTCATTCTCAAGTCTGAAAGTGCTCACATTTCCAGATTCTACTCTCTTTAGATAATAGATAATTTTCATAAGCACTGAGTGAATTTACTGCTAGTAATTAAAAAAAATATTTAAATAGTTCAGTTAAATTTTAAAAGGAGACTATTAAACACAAATAATTTCTCATACTAAATAATGCTTATGCAGTAGAGAAGTGAGCCCTGGGTGGGTGAAACAATAATTCTTTAACAAGACTCAACACAATTTATTATAAATTAACCTGAATTTCCTGTTATCCTTTAGAAGACAGAATTTAAATAAAATAAAATAATTTGCTGAATATATTTGGGTCAATTAATATTCAATTCAACATTATCAAAATCTTCTAAAACCATATTATCAATTCTAAAACCATATTATCAATTCTAAATTCAGCTTTTAGCTACACAGTGAACTCAGAGAATGGTTGTCAAATGTCTGTTGTAGGTAATGAAATAGTAGCTATAGGATGAGGTTATTTACGGAAATTAAAGAAGCCTTAAAATGTGACCTGAAATATGGATATTGGTTTCCAGTATGTAGAAAGAGAAGAGAAAGAAATTGTAATTGAGTGTATTGATACAAATGGGCTAACTGACCAAGATGCAAGGATAGAATTAAGATATGAGTTTCTCTAGGACAAAGGATTTTTATTTTAGAGCAAGGAACGGGTGTATAGGCACATAAATCAAGTTATTCTCCAGAAAGATTAATCTTGTGTTATTGTAAATGATGAACTAGATGTAAAGAGTGAAGACAGATGAACCAGTTAATTAGAATACTCTGTATTTGTTCCAGAAATACATGACAGGGTCTAAAAATTAGGTGGTAAGAAGCAAGGGCAATTTAAAGGATGGGTTGGGATTGATCATAACTTGAAAACTGGTTTTGAAATCAAGGGAAAAATAAACAAAGGTATGCAATATTTGGCATCTAAGTGATTGTGTGCTATGCTTTTGAGGCAGCATGATATAATGGTTGAGAATGTGGGCTCTGTATTTAAAGTACCCTCATTCAAGCTTTCCCTGCCTCAGTATCCTCAACTGCAAAATTTAGTTTCTGGGAAGTCATGCCTTATCATCTTTGTGAGGATTAAGTGAATTAATACGTAATATGTTCCTAGAAGGAAGTCTTAGTATAAAAAGGGTTGTTGGCAAAATGATTGAATCATTGAAAAAATCAGAAAGTTTGGCAAGACCCTTAACCATGTGAGTGCTAAGTAGAAATGTGAACCAGCTAATGTCAGAAAGCTATAAATATATAATTGTACAGCTATGAGCCCCCACAAAACACGTTTTATTTAATTGCTTATTAATCAGAAATTATTTTAGAGCACTCCATTTTCTTAGCATTCCAGTAAAATTAATTTTGACTTGATCCATAATTCATGCTTCACATTACATCATTTAGTGCCCTTACATCATAGTGAGAAGTAGCTGTATATGTACCTACAGCTAACCTTTCTCAGCTAAGGACAGACACTTAGACAAAAAAAAATTCCAAGGCAATGTGCCACTTTCTGAATCAGGGTTGGCATAGATGACTCTAGGAAGGCAATTTTCTTCAGTTGATGTGAGGCCTGTTAATATTATTGCAGTTTATTTGCCTGAAATTTACATTGACAAAAATAAGTTTGACACTTTCATTTGTATAGACTTGACCAAAGAACATACAATTTTTTTTGTTGTTGTTGTTCCGCATCACCCAGTCTCCTTGATGCATGCACAGTCACTTAGTAAAGGGGTTTTTTTTTTTCTCAATCAATTTTCTAACTACAAACAAACATCCACTGAACTAGTGGGAGTTTTTCTACCCTCACAACAGATTTATGTCTACTGAGTTTTCACAAGTTGTCATGCTTTGCAAGGAAGTTGGTTTAAATTAAGAAAAAATTAATAGTCATGTCTTCCAGTCTGGATACCAGAATAATTGCTACTGAAGATTTTTCTCCTTCCACATGTCAATAATTCATTTTACTCATAAAGACAAAAAGTACATCAAAGAACATTTGAGAAATGTGAAACTTGTTTGCTCTTCTGCTTTCATACATTAAAATAAGATTTAGAGAACACTAAGATTTGAGTGGCTGTTACAAATAGTACTGCAAAGAAAAAATGGATGCACATGTCTCTTTGACACACTGTTTTGGGTTTCTTAGAATAAATATGCAGAAGTGGGATTACTAAATCCTGTTTTGTCTCTTGTTATAGACTGTTTTAAAGTCTATTTTTTGTCTAGTACAAATATAATTAGCCCCATTTTTTTAATTTCCATTTTTTATGAAATAATTTTTTAGTCCCCTTTACTTTCAGTCTGTGTGTATCTTTCAGTCTGAAGTGATTCTCTTGTAAGTAGCATATGTAAGGTTCTTGTTTTCCTATCCACTCAGCCACATTTTCTTTTGATTGGACCATTTAACACATTTACACTTAAAGTAATAGTTAATAAATATGAGATTTTGCCATTTTATTATTCACATTTAAGATTTTGTTTTTCTTCTTAAAGAAGTGCCTCTAACATTTCTTATAATACTGGTTTAGTGGTGATGAACTCCTTTGACTTTTTATTATCTGAGAAGCTCTTTATTTGTCCTATGATTCTAAAGAATAACATTGCTGGGTAGAGCAATATTGGTTATAGGTCTTTCCTTTTCACTTTGAATATTTCCTGCTACTCCCTTCTGGCCTGCAAAGTTGTTTTTGAGAAATCATCTGACAGTCTTATGGGAGCTCCCTTCTAGGTAACTAACTGCTTCTCTCTTGCTGTTTTTAACATTTTCTTTTTGTTTTTAACCTTTGGCATTCCAATGATGATGTGTCTTGGTGTGGGGCTCTATGAATTCTGTGCTTCATGGGCTTGTATGTCTATTCCCTTTACCAGGTTAGAGACATTTTTCATCATTATTTCTTCAAACAGGTTTTCAATTCTTTGCTCTCTCTCTTCTTCTGATATCACTATGATGCAATGTTTGTATGCTTGATATTGTCCTAGAGGCCCCCTAAACTACATTCATTTTTTCAAATTATTTTTTTGTTACTCTACTGATTGGGTGTTTTCTACTACCTTATATTCTAAATCACTGATTCAATCCTCTGATTCATCTAATATAATTCTGTTGATTTCCCCTAATGCTTTCTTCATTTCAGTTATTGTATTTTTCATTTTTGATTGGTTCCTTTTTATGGTTTTTTATCTTTATTCTTATGTTTTTTTTTTAATCTCTTTGTTAAGGTTCTAATTAAGTTCATCTATACTTCCCGTAAGTTTATTGACCATCTTTATGATGTTTTGAATTCTGCATCTAGTAGATTGCTTATCTCTATTTGTTTAGTTCATTTTTTGGTGCTTTATTCTGTTTTTTTAATTGAGACATATTTCTTTGTCTCCCCTTATAAGCTGCTTCCCTTTGTTTGTTTCTATGTGTTAAGTAGAGCTGCTATGTTTTCAAGTCTTAGTAGAGTGGCCTTACGTAGTAGGAGTCTTGTGGAGTCCAGAGATGCAGTGTTCCTGGTCACCTGAGACGAGTGCTCTAGATGTGTTCTTTGTATGAGTTGGGTGTGCCCTACTATTGTAGTTGAGCCTTCATTGCTTTTTGCACATTAATAAGAAGAATTGATCTTTGGGCTGATTTATTGTGGGGACTAGGCAGCCATTGACTATAGTGGAGCAGCTGTTATTCAGGGGCTGACCCTATGAAGTGGGAATTACTTTAGTAGGGGTCTGATGCCTCCCCAGTCTGCCCTTTGGGTGTGTCATCATCAGAAGCAGCCCCAGGTGCTCTGGCTTGGTCTGAAGCTGGCCACGAGGCTTACTGGCTACAGGGCCTCCTGGGAGGGGCCCTGCTGCAGGCCAAGCTCAACTGCAGTTTTGTGCTTCCCAAGCCATGTGGCTTGAGTCGCCAATAAATCTGTAGCTGCCACCCATGCTGGTCTTGAAGGTGCCTTGAGAGGCCAAGCTGTGAACCAAAGCCAGATGCCACTAGTGCCAGGCTTGGAGCTGCTCAACAAGAGGTACAGGGCACACCAAGGCAAGATGTTGCTTTTTTGGGTTTTGTGAACCTTTGAGGAATTTTAGGAAAATTTGCAGCATGAGCCACTTTGTGGAAGGTGGATCCCCTCTAAAAACATAAGTACAAATATTGAATAGTATGTGATATTGGATATCATAGATGCACTTCAGCTGAATATCCTAAGGAAAGAATATGCATAAAGTAACGAATTTCAAGATGCTGATGAAACATTAGGTTGGGTAAATGGAATTGACTTTCCATAGAAATTACAAAAGAGAAAACCATGATCTAAGGATGATTTCACCACAGTCAGGATTCATATTTTCACTAAATGCATAGTTTTATTTAGGCAGAAGGACAGATAAATAAAGATGTAATGTAAATTTGCTAATTAGCTGTAGGGTATGTACAGTTTCAGAACAAGAATTCAAATTTGTTGGCCCTTTGGAGAGTTTGGTTGGTATAAGACTTGCACTGTTCTTACTATTTAGAGACTTAACTGAAACAAATGCACATTTTATTAGCTGGGATTAACCATTGACATCTCTTTCATTAAGGTAAATAATTGTGACTATTTATAGGTTAAAGTAAAGGTATCCTGGAAAAAAATATGGTTTCTTTTTGATCTATGAAATTAGAAATTATAACTCTGAATTAGATATTCATCTAAAAGATATCATTGAGCAAGCTGAGATTCAAATTATTACCATAAAAGTTATCTTGGATTTACCATTAATTTTTTATGAGCCTTGCTATTTGGGGTGTAATGTTTCATTTTTATCATACATGCCTAAGATGACCTTTTATTATGCATTGGTGCAATGAATATTTACATGAAGAGGTAGAGCAATTATTTGGTTGAGTCAGTGACATGAAATAAGATTTAAGGAAAAATACACTGTACAGATATTTATTAACCTTATTGTTGATCTAGAGAAACAAAATTTCCTAAGATAGTGGTTGGATTTTTACATGTCCAGTCATAAGATTATCTGTGACTGTTCAATTTACAATTTTGATCATAAGATTAATGAAATATCATGGTTTTATTTTCTGCATAGTATCTTTCTTTATTTGATTTCACCATCATCAAACATTGATTAAAGCCTTACAATTGACTCTTGGAGATACTAGATAAAATATATCATCTTTGTCTTTTAGTAACATTATTAAAAGGATAACATGTATGCAGAAAAATATAACAGTCATTAGCAGTAAAAAAAAATGTCAATCAAGTTCTGTAATTTCAAAGCTATAGCAGTCCTGGATTTCAGCATGAATTGAAACTCTGGTCAGCTCCTTTAAAAAAAGGGAAGAAGGGAAATTGAGCAAAGGATTTTCATGAGATATGTACAAATAAGTTACTGCTTCTGTAAAAGAGATCAAGGCACATGCTCAGATGTGAATGGGTCACTAGTTTTTTTGTATCTTAGTATGTGAAAAATACTATTAGGGGACATCATAGATACATAATTTATCTTTATCGAATTTCCTGACTTAAAAAGAACTGCAGGACTTCAGAAACACGGCGAAGTGAGAGATATCCCCAGATCTCTCCCCTTGAAATAACAATAAGCTGAATGTCTAAAACAACAATAACAACAACAACAGCAACAACAACAACAACAATCAAACTGCAAACCAAAATGTCTGAACATGGGATCAGCGCATAAGATCTAACACAGGTCAGAAATCCAGGTGGTGGATGGTGGACTGGGAGAAACAAAGCAGCTGCCTCTCACAGTCAGAGCTCCCTGTAGGAGAAGGGGGAGGGAAGAAGGTACGGCAAGTTACCTGAAGAGTCTGGCCTGGGAGAACTGGATGCTCCATGTTGTCAGCGGCAGTGCCTATTCATCAGGGCAGAAAGCAGAGAAGTAAGGAAAGCAGAAAAGCAGGATATTAGAGAAACAACAGTTGATTGTTACCAGCCATGGTTACAAAACAAAGGCTGAGCTGCAGCCCTTAACTCTCAACTCAGAGGGCCCCTTTGCCAATATCTTCTGAGACCAAACACCATGGAGACACAGGGGAATCTGAGCAAACACTACTAAAACTGTCACTAACACTGACAGGAACTGAGACTGAGGGTAGCGAGCATGATTAATCATCTATAAGGAAATCAAAGGCATTATTAAGACTTTCTATAAAGCAGGGATCCAAGAGGCTTTTGCCACCTTCTAAAAACCAAACGAAAAGAACCATTCTTGCAATAGGCTAAAGAGAACTTTATATAATAAGTATTATTTTTAGGAAAAAAGCAGAATATACTTCTATTAATGCCAGTCAGGGAAATAGTGCATTAAACACCATGAACAACCAAGGTAACAAGGCATCTCAGAAAGAAATAGAAACATCTCCAAAAAATAAGATTACAAACATAACATATGACTTAAATAACAGAGAATTCAGGATGGTACTTTTGAAAAAAACTCAATGAGATATGAAATGATTCATATCAACAATTTCAGGAATTGAAAAAATAACTAGATGAGCAGAGTGAGATTTTTAGTAAGGGGGTTGAAATCCTCAATAACAAATTAATAGAACTTCTTGAGATAAAGAGCACAGTGCAAGAGCTGAAAAATGAAATAGCAAGCTTGGAAAGTAGAGTCAACCAAATGGAAGAAAGAATCTATAAATAAATCAAAAAAAAGAAGAGAAGAAACTGAAAAATAAAAAATAATGAAAGAGAACTAAAAGGATTAAGAGATAGCATCATAGAAAACATAAGAGTAATGGGCATTCTTGAAGGAGAAGGAAAGGAGGAGGGAGTAGGAAGCATTTTCAGACAAATAGTTGACATGAATTTTCCTAATCCAAGGGATGAGCTGGAGCCTGGAATTCAAGAAGTCAACAGAAAACCAATGACCTCAACCCCAAAAGGCCTTCACCAAGACATTGCTTAAAATTATCAAAAATCAACGACGAAGACAGAATTCTCATGGCCAAGGAAAAGACAACAGTAACATGTAAAGAAAAAGTCATTAGATTATCATCAGACTTCTCAGCATGAATCTTACAATCTAGAAAGGAGTGGAATCAATATTCAAACTATTAAATGAAAGGAACTACCAGCTAAGAATAATGAAGCCAGCTAAGCTCTCCTTTAGATATGAAGGAGAAATAAAGACCTTTTTAAACATACAAAAATTGAGGATATCTCCCCTACAATGCCTGCATTAAAATAAATACTGAATCGGGTCAGCTCACCTAAAACAAAAGGACAAAGAAATAAATAATTAGGAGTAAGATGACTAGCAGGCTCATAGAAGCAGAGGAGTGTAATCCTTTCTAAGAACAGATCATTCATTATAAGTTTAAACAATAAGAAGAAATTTGCTATGGAAAGATAGTAATAAACATATAGCATACATAGGGAGAAATTGAAATAACAAAGACTAAAGTGGGAGGATTCAAAGATCCAAATTCACAAAGGGGATTGGAGATAAGGCATGCACAAAAGAAAATGAACTACTTATGTATGTGTGTGTGTGTATACATACATATATATATACATATATATGTATATATATACACATACATACATACATACACACATACATATATATATTCTTTACATATTCGTAATGGTAACCACATGCCAAAGATTCAGAACTGAAGGGTATAGCATAAAACAAGAAGAATCAGAGGTAAAACTCACAAAAACTAACCAAAACAAAGAAAACAGAAATGAAAGGACAAGGAAACAATGGAAAGACGGAGCTACCAGAAAGCAGAAGATAAAACGGTTATAAGAAGATCTCATATATCAATTATCACCTGAAATTTAAATGGACTGAACTCATCAATAAAAAGACACAAAGTTGCAGGTAGATCAAAAAATAAAACCCAAACACACGCTGCCTCCAGGAGACATACCTCCTTTCCAAACACAAATATAGACTCAAAATGAAAGGGGTGGAAAGTGATATTTCAAGCAAATGGCATTCAGAGTAAATCATGAGTAGCAGTATGTATATCAGATAAAACAGTCTTCAGAATAAGAAAAATAAAGAAAGATACTGAGGAACACTTCATAATGATAAAGGGAATCATGCACCAAAAAGACATAACAGTTATTAATATCTATGCTCCTAATCAGGGAGCCTGGAAATATATAAAACAATTACAAACAGAACAAAAAGGAGAAGGGTACCAAAACATTATTGTAGTAGGGACCTAAACACCCCACTTTCAGATGTAGGGAGATCATTCAAACAGAAATTCAATAAGGAAATAACATCCGTAAATGACTCTTTAGATCAACTGGACATAATTGACATTGATAGAGCCTTCCATCCCAAAGAGCTGCTTATATATTCTCATCTAGTGCACATGAAACATTCTCAAGGTTTGACCACATACTGGGTCACAGAGATAGCTTCAACAAATATGAGGATAGAAATCATACCAACCATATGCCCTGATCATAATGCTTTGAAACTATAGATCTACTGCAAAAAGAAAGCAGGAAGAACAGCAAATACATGGAGATTAAACAACATGCTACTGAAGAAAAATTGGGACAGGGAAGAAATAAAAAGAGAGATAAAAAGATACATAGAAATGAATGATAATGATTCTACAACATATCAAAATTTTGAGACATGGTAAATGCAATCATAAGAAAAAAGTTCATATCATTACAGGTCTATCTCAAAAAACAATAATGAGCCCAAATAAACATCCTAATGTTTCATGCTAAAAAACTAGAAAAGGAAGAACAAATGAGGCCTAAGTTTAGCAGAAAAAAAGAAATAATCAAATTTAGAGAAGAAATAAATGAATTTGAAAACAAGAAAAAAATAGAAAAAATAAATGCAACAAAGAGCGAATTCTTTGAGAAGGTTAATAAAATTGACAAAACCCTAACTTGACTTACTAGAGAAAAAAGAGAAAGGACACAAATAAACAAAACCAGGAATGAAAGAGGGGAAATTATGACAGACACTGCAGAAATACAAAGGATCATACAAGAATAATATGAAAAAGTATGTGACACCAAATTTATTAACCTAGAAGAAATGGACCAGAACTTAGAAAGATACAACCTTAGTAGATTGGATCAAGAATAACTGGTAAATCTAAATAGACTGATCAGCAGTATGGAAATTGAAAGAATTATCAAAAACCTACTAAAGTAAATGTCCAGGACCAGATGGCTTCACCAATGAATTCTAACAAACATTCAAAGAAGAGTTGATAACTATTCTCCTTAAATGCTTCCAAACAAATTGAAGAATTGGTAACACTTCCTAGTTCATTTTATGAGGCTAATATTTCCATGATAAGAAAACCTGGCAAAGATAATATAAAAAAGAAATCTACAGACCAATATCTCTCATGAACACAGATGTAAAAATCATAAATAATATACTAGTAAACCGAATACTGCAACATATTAAAAACATTATTAACATGATCAAGTGCACTTCATCCCAAGGACACAGAGATGTTTCTACATATGCAAAATGATTCATGTGATACACCACATTCAGAAATTAAAAAATTAGAATCATATGATCATATCAATAGTTGCAAAAGAAACCTTCAACAAGATTAATAATTTATTTACAATTAAAAAAAATTAACAGAATTCAAATAGAAGGAAAAGACCTTAACATAAGAAAGGAAGTATATGACAAACCCTCAGCCAACATTATACTTAATGGTGGAAAACTAATACCCTTCCCTCTAAGATAAGGAATAGGGCAAGGATGTCCACTATTGCCACTATTATTTAATATAACATTGGAGGTACTAGGGAGTGCAATCAGACAAGAGAAAGATATAAAAGGCATCCAACTAAGAAACAAAGAAGTTAAACTCACTATTTGTGGATGACATGGTTCTCTATAGAAAACCCTACAGACTCCACAAGAACACCTCTAGTACAATAAGCAAATACAGTAAATTCTCTGAACACAAAATCAATGTTCAGAAATCTAAAATGTTCCTACACGCTAACAATGAGGTATCAGAAAAAGAAGTGGAAAAATAATTCCTTTTGCAATTTCAACAAAAAGAATAAAATATCTAATAATAAATCTAATGAGATATGTGAAGGACCTATATAATGAAAGTGGTAAGACCCCATTAAAAAAATCAAAGAAGATTCAAAGAAATGGAACGATATTTCATGATTGTGGACTGGAAGAATCAACATAGTTACCATGACCATATTACATAAAATATTATACAGATTTAATGCAATTCTCATCAAAATCCCACTGGCATTTTTTAAAGAAATAGAACAAAAATCATCAGATATGTATGGAAGTACAATATACCCAAATGCCAAATCCATTTTGAGAAAAAGGAGAGATGCTGGAGGCATCACTCTTCCTGACTTCAAATCATATTACAGTGACAATAAGCAAAATGGCATTGTATTTGCAGAAAAACAGACACCCAGTCTAATGGAACAGAATTGGGAGTCCAGAAGTAAACCCATATTTATATGGCAAATAATTTTTGACAAAAAAACAAAAACATACAGTGGAAAAAGGAAAGCCTCTTCAATAAATGGTGCTAGGGAAACTGGAAAGCCAACTGCAGAAGAATAAAACTAAACTGTTGTCTATCACTATACACCAAATTTAACATAAAATAGGTTAAGGACCTGAACTTAAGACCTCAAATAATAAAGTGTGGAAAAGAAAACATAGAAATTAAACTCAAAGACCTTGGAATTAAAGAGGATTTTATGAATTTGACCTCAAAGGCAAGGGAAGTAAAAGCAAAAATAAATGAATGGGACTACATCAAACTAAAAACCTTCAACAAGGTAAAGAGACAGCCATCTGAATGTGAAAGTATATTTGCAAGCAACACCTCCAATAAGGGCCTAATATCCAAAATATACAAATAACTCATACAAATCAACAACAAGAAAACACAAATGATCCAATCAAAAAATGGGCAGAGGACCTGAACAGACACTTCTCCCTAGAGGCCATACAAATGGCTAACAAATATTTGAAAAGATGCTGAACCTCACTAGCTATTAGGAAAATGCAAATCAAAACCACAATGTGATACCATCTCACACCTGTTAGAATAGCTATAATCAACAGAACATGTATTAACAAATATTTGGGAGAATGCAGAGTAAAAGGAATCCTCATACACTGCTGGTGAGACTATAAATTAAAAAACAGTATGGAGGTTCCTCAAAAAACTAAGACTTGATCTACCATATGATCTAGCAATCCCTCTACTTGGTATTTACCCCAAAGACTTGAAAATTTATATTTGAAAATATATTTATACACTGATGTTCATAGCAGTATTATTCACAGTGGCCAAGACATGGAAGCATCTGAAGTGTCCCATGATAGATGATTAGCTAAAGAGGCTGTCGTACACATATATGATGGAATATTACTCAGCCAATAAAATGAGATGAAATACTGCCATTTGCATCAACATCAAGATAATCATTGTAAGTAAAACAAGCAAGACAGAAAAAGTTGAAAATCACAAGATATCACTTATATGTGAGATAAAAACCTAAAGGAAACAAATAAATAGGACTAACAGAGACTCATGGCATGGACAACAGACTAGTGGTTATCAGAGTGTAGCGGGTAGGTAGACAGGGTAAAGGGCATTAAATATATGGTAATAGAAAGTAATCTATTTATAGGAGGTGAACACATATTGTAAATATATATACATATGCCTTACTGTTAAAATGTACAGTTGAATCTTATTGGATTTCACTAATCAATGCCACCATGGAAAATTAATTAATTAAATAATTAAAGAAACAAAATAATTTTTATATAATGTACTCCACCTTAAAAATTTTTTCAAAAGTAACTGCACTTTGCCATTCTTTAATCTTTATTCACTTCCCTTCTTTGTTTTTTTCCCCTCATTGATTTTTATACTTCTGTTTCTCAATAAACTTTTTTTTTGATAAGGTTGACACAAAGCTTCATGATTTACTTTCACTATTTTTCCTCATTTTCTTGCAATTGTTTGACATGTCAAAATACTGTTGAGAATTTTGTTATGCATTTTATCATCTTATGCTTCAAAATTTTCTCAATGTGTTAGGAATTATAACCTACATTCTCTGGAGAGGATAAGAGACCTCACCTTAGGGGCTTCCTGGGTAGGCAGAACCTGAGTCCCTTGTCACAGGTTCTTCCATAAAGGACTTAGATATCTACCTACTCTAAGGCTAATTCAGTTCTCCCTAGCTGTCATACACCTTTCTTCACTTTCTAGCTTAGAACTTGTAAATGGGTTTCTCTTTTCCACATCCCCAAATTTACCTCAGTTCCTGCCTACCTCTCCCTCTGTCAAAGATTCTCAGATACTTATTTGATTTTTACAAACATCTTTTTGATTACAATTGTGTGAATTTAATTACTTTTCATGCCCTAATTTACTCCTAGAATATTTCTCCCTTAGGATTTGAAGTCTCTGACAAGGAAATATGACTTTGGAACACAGTTACTTTAGACAAAATGTTATGGTAGCAAAATCAATATAAGTTAAGGTTCTGAAGTGATTTCTCACCACCCAAATTAGTTGTTAGTGTAACATCAAATATGGCATATTTACTCCTACTAAGAGAAAGGATTTGCATTTTGGATTGTTATAATTCAAAAAATGTTTTTATGTGTGTCAAAAAGCCACTGATAAAAAAAAAAACTGCGCAGTGTCAACTCACTAGCTGTACAGAACCAATTAAAATAACTTTTATGAGTGCCGGTAAGATTTTTACCTGTTAATTTTCTCATTTGCATAAAAAATGAGAAGATGCATTTTTAGACGAATTAAAACAGGATATATGAGTGGGAAAGTAATAGTGGTCTGGAAATGAGTTGAAAAAACAATTAAAGTAGCATGTGTTTATTGGGTACTCAGAATTAAAACTTATGACTAAATACTACTTAAATATATTTGGAGTGTTTCATCAGTGTCTCAGATAGAAGTGAGGAATTACTGGCTTATGAAAAATCTTAGTAGCACTCAGTAAAAACTGATAAAATCTTTATAGCAGTAGCAGCAAATATTTTATCACCTGACATTCTAACTGTGTGCTGAGACTCTTAAATATTATCGATATGATTTTAGTCTAAGATGAATTTGATAACATTAATGACAATGTAATTGTTTTATTTTTATTTTTTATTAAATTTATTGGGGTGACATTGCGTAACAAAATAATATAGATTTCAAGTGTATAATTCAATAACATGTCATATGTATATTGCATTGTGTGTTCATCACCCAGTCAAATTTATATCTATCATCATATATTTGAATTCCTTTACCTTTACCTACTGCACTTCTCCCCTCCTTTTCTCTGGTAACCACTAAATTATTGTGTTCTTATAAAATTTTGTATCTTTGCCCTGTTCATTTGTTGCTTTCAGTTTTATATCCCACGTATGAGTGAAATCATCTGGTTTTTGACTTTTTCTGTCTGACTTATTTCACTTAGCATGATAATCTCAAGATCCATCCATGTTGAGTTATATGAGTTCTTTATATATTTTGGATATTAGGCTCTAATTTGAGGTGTTGTTTATAAATATATTCTCTCATTTGGATGATTGCATTGTTGCCTTGTTGATGGTTTCTTTTGTTATACAGAAGCTTTTTAGTTTGATACAGTCCCATTAATTTATTTTTGCTTTTACTTCCCTTGCCTTTGAGGTCAAATTCATAAAATCCTAAGTCCAAGGTCCATAAGTTTAGTACCAATATTTGTAATCGTAATTGTTTTAAAGATAACTCAGCTCTAGTACTTTTGAGATCATAAATGCAAAATAATTCCTAAATTTTGTATTCCTAAATATTATACTAACTTTGATAATTTTTCATGTACTATGGATGTATAAAAGTAATAGTAGTGAAGTGATGAAGGAAATTGTGAAAATTCAAGAGAAAATTGAATAAATAAACAAACTTCTTAGATACTGGGAAGAAATGCATTTTCTATCATATAAGTTTATATCTTAGAAATTACATCTAAATTTTTAGGGCCTATAAGTATATTTAAACTCTTCAGTTGTTTGTAAATTGTAGAAATCAGTAAGCTTTGAATGAGTTTAATATACCCTACATACTACTCAGCCTCTTCTAATTTTTATTTAGTATGTCTTTGGATAGTGTTTTTTTTCTCTATATTAAAACAAAACTTACTTAGATATAGTTCATGTACCATATAATTCAATCATTAAAACTGTCTGATTCAATTTTTTTTAGTATATTCACAGTCATGCAATCATCACAACAATCAATTTAGAATGCTTTCATCACTGCAAAAAAAAAAACAGGTATATTTTAGTTATCACCCCCATTTCTCCCATCCTAAAGCAATAGTTAATGTAGTGTCTATACATATTTGCCTATTTTGGACATTTCTTATAAAACAATGCATACAATATATTGTCTTTTGTGACTTTTATTTGGCACATTGTTTTCTATTTTGTAGCATGTATCAGTACTCCATTCTTCTTTACAATCAAATAATATTTGATTATATTGGATATAATATATTTTGTTTACCCATTGATCATTTTATAAACATTTGGTTTTAAACTTTTTGGCTATTATAATGTTGCTATGAACAATTGTGTACAAGTTTATTTGTGAATGTACGTCTTCCTTTCTTTTGTGTGTATAAAAGTAGAATTGCTAGGTCATATAACACTGTTTAAACTTTTAAAGAATTGACAGCTTGTTATCCAAAATGTCTGCCTCATTTTTTACTTCCCACCAGTAGTATATTATGGTTCTAATTTCCTCCATGTTCTCTTCAAAACTTGTTATTTTTCATTTTTTTAAATTATAAATGTTCTTATGTATATGAAGTTGTATCTCATTGTAGTTTTAATTTGCATATCCTGATGACTAATGATATTGGGTATCTTTTTATGTGCTCATTGGCTTTTTCTATATCTTTGGGTAAATGTCTGTTCAAGCCTTTACCTACTTTTAATTTGATTACTTGTACTTCTATTTCTGAGTTGAAATAATTCTGTATATATTCTTGATACTAGACCCTTATGAGATATATGATTTGTATTTTAAATTACATTCTGTGGGGTAACTTTTAATTTTTTGATAGTGTCCTTTAAAGCACAAATATTTTTAATTTGGATTATGTCCACGTTATCTATTTTTCTTTTGTTGCTTGTGCTTTGGTGTCATATCTAAGAAACCATTGCTTAATCCAAAGTCATGGAGATTAACAGTTATGTTTTCTCCTGAGATTTTTATAGTTTTAACTCTTGAATTAAGTTTTTGCGTAATTTTGAGTTTATTTTTGTATATGGTGTGAGGTAGGGGTCCAACTTTATTCATGTGGATATCCAGTTGTGCTAGCACCACTAGTTGAAAAGGGTATCCATTTCCCCATTGAATTTTAGTATGAATTTGTCGATCTGTCCATAAGGCCATTGGAATTTTGATAAGGATTTCATTGTATCTATATATTAATTTGGGAAGAACTCCTAGGTATTTTATTATTATTGTGTTGATCTACATAGGATTCTTTTATTACTTTTATTATCAGGTTATTGCTACTCTACAGACATAATTGATTTTTTTTTGTATATTGACAATTATCTTGCAATGTTGCTGAACTCATGTATTAATTGAATAGAGAGTTTATGTTCCTTTCTTTTTTCTTCTTTATGGGTCACACATCCTTGATTCTTTGACTATCTTGCAATTTTTTGTTGTTGTTGTTGGAAGCTAGTCATTTTAGGTAATGTAGCAAATATGAATTCTTATTTTCTTCTGAGAATAGTTTTGCTGTTGCTGGCCTTTTTTTGTTGTTAATTACTTGGACTAGGTATTTCAGCAGTGTCAATTTCCTTTACATGTGATGCATTTGTTGTCACTCTTCCGAAGGTACATTCTTGAGCATTCACATAGTCACCACGGGATGACAATGGTTTTAGCCGTGTCTCTCTCCCTGAAGTCTATTTTCAGCTCTCTGCCTCAATTGCTAAGCTCCACTAATTCTCAGCTGATTGCTCTACTGTCGTTGAAAGTATTTTGGGGGATAAATTTTTTTCTACAATCTTATCCAATTAAACTTGTAAGTGGTATTATTTTTTTTTTCTGACCCCAGAAGGGTTCTTCTTTGATGTTTCTTTCCATAACTCTCTCTGGTGAACTAACTGGCATAAAGTTTAGTTTGTTGCTCTTATCTAAGAAGAGCTAGTGTTTTTGGGAGTTCCCTTAGTCCTGAGCTTCCTAAGACTCTGTTCAAATAAAGTCAGTTCCCTTGAAGATCTGTTTAGAGTTATATTTTCTCATAGACTGACTCTTCTCAGTACAAAATTTCTGAGCCACTGGTCTTGTTGCTGGCCAGACCTGGTAATTTCTGGTTTTGAATTATTTACTTTTACTAGCTAGTTGTGGGGATGGTAGTTGGTGCTCTGGTATTTTTTGGTCTGTTATGCTTTAGAGCTAGGTAAAGGGAGGGAGCCCTTGATCTCTTGTATATATTCTCTAGGGATTTAGCCTCTGCAGCTTAATCTTGGAGAGTATGAGAAATATTGGTAGTAAGTCCCTCTGGATGAAATAACTTATCCTTTCATTGGTAGCTGAGGGAAGAGGTGGCATCTTCCTCTTGGACACAAAATTCCATGTCTGAGCTTTTGTTAAACCAAGAAAGTGCAGGAAGAGGGATTAAATCACTTCCCAAGTGTGACAGACTCTTGCTATTATTACCAAGTTTTAGTAGATTTTCCTGAATAAATGTTCCTTAATTTGTTGTGGGCCCTTAGGACAATTTTTAGAGACCTTAAAAATTAAAAATATTTTTATAAGCTATACTTGCTTTACTGGATAGCAAATCTGTAGAGTTCTTCATACCACCATACCAGAAGTGAAACTATTATCTCTCTCTTATCTTAAAAAATTTTGTCATCTGGTTGTCATATATCTAAAAGCGCACACATATATACCTAATATTTATCACTATAGAAAAAAGATATATGGATATAGAAAGTCTATAACTGCCTTCTTTTATATCATAAGCATTTAACCATTGCTATTAGCAACATTATAATTTTCTTTTCACAGAATTTGTGTTATTTAGCATTCTTTTTGTCTTTCAACTTTTAGATTACTTTTGTGCCTTCTTTTGATCTCCCAAATGCCTTCAGAAGTTAGGTAAAAAATTATACAGAACCACAGGAAATTAATAATATGCCAAAGTCAGGTTTAGCAATTATCTCAATGGAAGAGTTTAAAATAATATGAATCATTCTAAGGCATAGCAAACATAATGTTTTAAATTATTATTATTATGACTATTTTCATTATTTAGCTAGTGAAACTTGGAAAATATTTCTTTATTCTTTAAAGCAAGTAAACCAACAACTGGGATAAGGACAGTTGTATGAAACTTTTATTTTTATAAATCTTCAAACATCTATAATCTACAATTCAATTTTTTTGTGATTCAAGCTGAGCTTTCAAGGGGTGCACAGTAAATTCCAATTCTTTCAAAAGTTTCATAACCTCTTCAAGCCATGGTTACCTCAGCTGTCAATGAAAGTAAATAGTAACTCTCCTTTTTATAATGTTGCTGAAAGGATTGACAAAGTAATGCAAATGAAAGCTCTTCTGAAGTGATATAGAAATATTAGGAACCATTGCTATATTTCTGAGCAAGAATATTTCAGTTTCTTAAACTATGTACTTATAAGAAAATTATTGTATAAACTCTGCATGAGACAAAAAATATTATATTATATTTCAGTAAAGAATAAGCTCTTATAATGGAACACAAATATTGTTTTTAAAAGGTACAAAAACTTCTAAATCAGTAGGTTTTAGGCACAACATTATAATTAGTTGTCTCATCTTACTGATGTACTGTAATATTTTTCTCTGCTACTTTTCACTATTTTCTTTTGTGAATGAAACTGAGCCTTATCGAGTCTTTTTTTAATGTAAATTCCATCATTTGTTACAAGTTAGCTTAGAAATTATAATAGAGATAGATACACAGAAACACACACACAAGTGCATGCACAGATATTTATAGTTGTTGTTGTGGTGGTGTTTAATAACAGATTCTCCATCTAACCTAGATTTATTACCTTGAAAATGATGCAACTAACTCCTTCCCTAAAGTATGCCTACATGTACAAATAAAAATATGTTATATGCACGCTTGATAGCATTCAGTAGGGTGGGAAAGTGTTGTGCAATTAAAGTTTTCAGCAACAAATGCATGAAAGTGTTTTCATCATTTAATAAAAAGGAGAAACAGAAAAGGCAGAAAAATTTTACATAATAAAACTGCTAAACTGGATTCTCACATGAAAGTAAATCAAAGATGTTATTAGAAGACTAGAATGTCTTTGCCATATTTGAGATATTTCATATGTTTTCCTGAAACAGCTCATATTAGAGTAAAAAGATATTGACTCAAGTTTGAATTTATCTTTCAAAACTTACTGAAAATATAGTTTTGTGCAAAAGATTTAATCATTCTGATACATAATTTCATTATTTTAAAAACAGGAACAATAAAACCTCCCTTACGGGTTAAAAAGAATCAATGAGATAATCAAATTGTTTGTGTAAACTTTAGGCTGCTATTCAAATGTTATTTTATGTCATTATTATGAAACCATAGGTAGATTGTAATAATGGCAACACTTTGTAAAATATTCTAGAACAATACAAATGGAGGTAAGCCCTTAATATACTGATATATCTATTTTATTTTGCTTTGGACTAGGGCACATAAAAAAAGAAGACTAAAAAGTATTGTGTATTAGATAAAATACAGCTAAATAGCATAATTGAGGTAATATACAGACAATCCACTAGTTATCTATTAGAGGAGCTGTGAATGTCAGGATGGGTTTTATGTAGGATTCACCTGTGTTCTTTGGCTATCTTTTTAATAGTACTTTTAAATATCTTTGAAATTAATAATGTAAATAATGTCTAACAAGGACTCAGACAGAAACATATTGCTTTGTACACTATAAATGAATGTTAAGGAAGAAACTATTTGTAAAGGTAAAAAAAGAATATGCTCCATTTAAGTAATAGACAAACATCATGTTAATAGAGTTAATGCCTAGTAGAAATGATGTCTTTCTGCTTGATAAGCCCAATATAATATTCTGCTTGGAATATTAAATTTATTACTCCAGATATTAATGAAAACAATACTGAGAAATTTATTTTTTGAGTATAAAGTAGTGATTTTGGGGAATGGTTAAAAGAGAAAACGATAATGTGTATTAACGTTTTGTAAAATAAAACCAGTCCATATATAATTAGTCCAAAAATCTATAAAATTTGTTCTTGGAAGAATCTCCATCTATGTAGAAAAGTAGAAAGGGAAAACTGAAGCTTGAAAAATTGAGATTCTTGCTCAAGGTTACAGAGCCACTTTGTGCCAGACCTGAGACTAAGGCCCAGGCATTTTCCTTCTGGTGCCTTACTTATCTAGATGAAATAAAGAAAATGAGTATAAGGTATCAGTTATTGTATTTGCAATATATACAGGCTCTTTCAATTTTTTGTTTCAAAAATTAAGTTACTTTATTCATTTGTTTCTGAAATAAATGAATCACATATTTTAGAGCTGTTTTTCCCAATATAGTGGCCACTAGCTATATATGGTTATTAAAATTAAAAATTAAAGTTAACTAAAATTTGTAAATCTTTAGTGACTGTATTAGACTATAGATATAAAACATTTCAATATTGCAGAAAGTTCTATTGGACAGTGCTGCTTCTAGATCCTTTGTCAGAGAAAAAGTAAGGGACTAGTAAGTTTAGCTCTTATAAGATGAACTACTGCTACTGCTGCTGCTACTATCATTGCCTTATAGCTCTTAAAAAACACTAGATGTCTTTATTGCCAATTCTGCCCCAAATCATGCTATGCAGGTATTGCGAAATCTATTTTAAAATTCAGAAAATCTAAATGACTGTTTAACATCACACAACTATCAAGAAGTTTAAATTCTAATGCAGATCTCTATATGGTCAAATGTTTCAAAGCCTTGTTCTCCTTATGGTTAAGTGGCAAAAATAATAGTACAACCTCATGCTGGTCTTGTGAGGATTAAATATATTAAATATAATAAAGTATATGTTGGACTTGGTATCAAAATTAGTAGTTAATAGTGGTAGCAATTATTAATGATCTGTAATAGTAAATTGTACTATCTCCTTTTTAAATATTTAAAAGTGTGGGAGTTAAAATGTCTTAACCCAAAAGAATAATGACAAAACCTCACATATTTTGTTGCATTTAACATTTTGCAAAAAATGATTACATATAATATCTTCTTTTGATTCTCATAGTAGATAAGGAAATTTCATGCTTAAAGAGATTAAATAACTTGCATGCAATTCATAAGTGGTCAATAAGAACCTAAATCCAGTGCTTCTGAAGCCTATTTATACTGCCACAATAATGAACTGATACTAATGGTAGAGTTTTGGATACTAGGGTAAGCAAATAAAGTGATTGTTATTAACCAGAATATGTAAGGCAAACATTGAATTAACTATTACTCTTATTTTGTGGTTTGGTGTATCTATAGGAAAATGGAGTCTGTCAAATTGAGGATTCCTGGTTCTCAGTTGTAGTGAGAAAAACAGATTCAATTTTTTTCCAATAAATTCTTAATTTTTACTTTTTCTCTAAAAAAATAAATTCTTTCCATACATACCTTCTAATTCAAGGAGAAATAGTTTATTTCCAAAAGGTCATTTTATACATGCACATTCTCATATTGTTCTTTGCCATCTGACATACCTTGATTCTCCGTAGATTTATCATTGTCATCATTTACTAAATTTAAAGTTTTATTATAAGAAATTAACATGCTTTTTCTGGTAGTTACCAATGCAGTCATATCAACTTAACTAAGAAAGGTGATTTCTGATCAAAGATCTAAAATAAGTTCTTTAACATCACAGTTCAAACCATCAATTAACAACCAGGTTATATTGCTTTATTAAAATCTATTGTTAGGGCTTATTCCCTCTTAAATTGTTGAGAAGTACAAATGAAACTGCTTTCATAAATGTTAATCCTCCAACACACTGCAATGGACACAAGTACACATCCCTGCCCAGTATTTGTCTTATTTCTGTTGTGAGTGACAAACCCAAGCTATTAAATTTTAAACATACACTTGGAAACACTGATGAGAGTTACTCCCAGCAGTGCTATTACAAATGAAGGAATGCTCATAAGTTTAATTTTAAAGAATATTGAGCTTCTTTTGAACTTTTATATTTTTGAATAGCATGAAATAATTGCAAACTGATGATTCTAAAAACTATGTAAAGGTGTTTTAAAATTCTAGTAAGCTAGAACATGAGTTAAGTCTGAATAGAAACAATTTAGTTGGCAACATTTCATTGAAAGATACTATGGTTCTGTGGTTGCCAAAACACAGTGAGTGATTCCAGAGACATAACAAAAGACACACACACACACACACACACACACACAAATAGATCATAGACACTTCATCAGAAATAATATCAACTATATTAGCCTCACTAGTTCAGAAACTGTTTTAAACGGATAGAAATAATGCTTAAGACAAAATTACATCTCTAGTTAGAAAACTAGAAGTTTAAAAAAAAATGTATCAAGATAATGTACTTCTTTTAGCTAATTTTTTATAGCTTTATTGAAATATAATAATTAGTTTTTCATATTTACATTGTCAAATTCAGTGAGCTTTTTTTCAATTATGGTTGGCATACAATAATATATTAGTTTGGTTGTACAGCATAGTGATTAGAGATCTGTATAACTCAATAAATGATCACCCCCACTAAATCTAGTACCTTTTTCCCCTCTTATATTTTTATTACAACATTGTTGACTATATTCCTTATGCTACGATTTTATTTCCATGGCTATTTTGCAGCTATCCACTTGTACTTCTTAATCTCTTTGCCTTTTTTCACTGCCCTCACCCCTGCTTTCTCCAGTAATCCTCAAGATATTCTCTGTATTTATGAGTTTGTTTACATTTTTATTGTTGTTATGTATTTTGTTCCTTAGATTCCATATGTACACAAACTCATGGGATTTGTCTTTATCTTACTTCATTTACTGCAATACCCTGTAGGTCCTTCAAGGCAATATCTTTTTCCTTCCTCTTCCTTTTAGTCTGTGAGTGTCTTTTAATCTAAAGTGACGCTATTGAAGGCAATATAGGTAAGGGATTTGATTTCTTATCTATTTAGCCACCCTATCTTTTGGTTGGAATGCTTAATTTTTTTTTTCACTTGAGGTACTTGTTGATAGGATATACTTATTATCATTTTTATTCATGTTTTTGATACACTTTTTTTCATAAAGAAGGCCCTCTAACATTCTCAATAATACTGGCTTCTTGATGAATTTCTTTAACTTTTTTTTTTTGGTCTGGGAAGCTCTTTATCTGTCTTTTGACTCTAAAAATAGCTTTGCTAAATAAAGTATTCTTGTTTGTAGGTCCTGGATTTTCATCACGTCGAATATTTTGTGCCAAGCCCTTTCATCCTGCATAGCTCTTCTGGAGAATTCAGCCGCCAATCTTATGAGTGCTCCCTTGTAGGTAACTAACTGCTTTCTCTTGCTGCTTTTAAGATTCTTTTTTTGTATTTAAACTTTAGCATTTTAATTATGATATGTCTGGCGTGGGTCTCTTTGGGTTCCTCTTTTTTGGCATTCTCTGAGCTTCCTGAGATTTTATGTCTATTTTCTTCACCAGGTGAGGGAAATTTTCCATCATTATTTCTTCAAATAGGTTTCAACTTCTTGTTCTCCCTCTTCTCCTTCAGGAGCTCTGGGACATAGATTTTGTTACATTTATTTCTATCCCCATAAGCTCCTTAAATTATTATTATATTCTTGGTTACTTTTTTTGTTGCTGTTATGATTGTTTGTCTTTGGCTTCACTATCATCTATATTAGTGGTCTGATCCTCTTCTCTATCCACTGTGTTGATTTCCTTTTATATACTTTTCATATCAGATAATGTATTCACTTCTAATTGGTTCCCTTTTATAATTTTCTTTTCCATTTTTATATTTTTTATCTCCTTGTTAAAATTCTCACCAAGTTCATCTAAACTTCCCCTAAGTTCATTGATTATTTTTGTAATCAGCGTTTTGAACTCTGCAACTCCACATTTCTTTGAGTTCTGTTCAATTATTTTATATGGCTTCTCCTTCTTTGTATTCCCACTTTGGCTGCCTTTGTGTAGTAGGTGTTTAGCACATAGTCCTGAGACAGGTTCAGCTACAGGCCAAATTTATCCTCAGTCTGTGCCCCTCCAGGGCCACCTGTTAAAATTCAGCAAGAAATCCACAGGTACTGTGCTTATAGTTGCCTCAAGAGGCCATGCCAGAGACTGAGGATAGTTGTGCCCAGTGTAGGTCTTGGAGCTGCTCAACAAAGGGCATAGGACACAACAAAGACACAACTTGTTGTGGCTTGGGTAGGGCCACAAGTTAAAAGAAGTGTAGTTTTAGGAAATCCTCTGGGTGGAGTGACTTCTGTTATCCAGTTTTATGATGTCTCAGCTATGCTGGCACTGTATTCACACACTGGGAAGGGAGAAGGCTAACCGAGGAATGATGGATACCACCAGCACTTCTGCCCAGGAGAAAGCCATGCTTCTAGCCCTTTCCTTAATAACTCAGTGCCCCTCTGTAAGTCCCTGGTGACCCCCTTGCAGCCAACCCAGTGCTGGTGCTCAGAGCAAGCCAGTCTGTCATCACAAAAGTTTGGTTCCAGTTATGACCCCTGTAAGAGGACTGTCTGCAGCTGCCAGCCACAGCTGTTGTAGCCTCTGTTCCACTCTTTCACTCAGGACTAGGTGGCCTCGAGTCTTCGCCCCTCCTACCTCCTATTGTTACAGGGTAATTTCTCATTTCTCTACCTAGTTATGGGGCTTCTGTTCATCTAGATTCCAGAAGGTTCTGCTTGACCTTTGATTCTTCTTTCCATCACAACTCTAATGTGATCAAAAGAGAAGATGTACAAAGCCTCTATCATTTATGCCATTTTGCCCAGGCTCTCTCTTTTAGCTAATTTTAATAAGAACAACAGGAATCCCTAGATCCATATTGTTTTTATGGCTATCTATATTAACTATTCATAAAATAGCTAGAGGTAAACCAGAAAATATAGTGTTTGATTCGGTTTTCCATTCTTTCCTCATGCCTATAATTCTGGTTTGAGTCCTTATGACATCTTCTTGGGGTGGTCATTTGGCTTTTATAAACAGTATTATTCTGTCTGAACCAAGCTAGACATTTTAAAAATTAATGACCAGTTCAGAGAGACAATCCAAATATATTTTCTCTTTGCAAGACATATTTGATTGTTACTTATGTTAGCAATTAATGTAATAATCCCAAGTGTGGGTTTTGCAAAATCAAGATCCTCTGAGTCAAATAAGTAATATTTACAACAGAGTTAATCTATAGATTAAATACTGGGATCTGAATGTATCTGACTTACCTTTTTCACATGAGGGCAACATATTCTAACAAAACTGTTTTATCTGGCTAATCTAATTTTTACTCTCATTATTGTTTCTTTACCTGGAGTAAAAACAAAATATTTCAACAATTACTCTATCAGGTAAAATTATTGAAGCACTCTTCTTAATATAACATAAGCATTGTGAAACAATTTTCTTGATCAAATTTTCATTATCAAATCTGTTAAAACTGTTAAAATCTTCCCTAAATATTTCTTTGTCGTTATATAGTCCTGATGATTTTGAAATTATAGGTAGGGTACCATATAAAATAACTATGACACACTTAAAGCTTTAGAAACAGAAAATTGATCTATCTTTGCAATGGGTGTAGATTCACATTGTATACTACACCTAGACAGAGTAAAGCATTAGGCAGTATGATTTAGGAATAAATAGTTATTCTTGTTCAGTAGAGGGAAAATGGTGACCTACCATAAGCATTCATTGATGTGAGCCAACAAAAGTAACCAATTGAATAGAAATCAGAAGACATTTGGAAACTATACTTTGAGGGTTACATGTAGAATATCAAAGTCCTATGGGAATAAAATTATCTATGTCTAGACTATTAATTAAGAATCTGATTATCTTGAGGATAGAAATAAGTTAAAATTAAATTTTATATTCTGGTATATTGATATGTTCCATCCATAGCAATATGTACTATTAATATGAACTATCTAATTTTCTAAGCTGATTAAATATTTGTTTTAATTTGTTTTTCAGTACCAGTGAAAAATATTATATGTCCATAATATCTGAATTATAAAATTTATTTTTATAAATTATTGCTTCATGAGTGTCATTATGGTAATGAGCGCATGTGTTTTGTGTGTGGGGGTAGGGGGCAGGATGTGAGAAAGACAGAGGCAGATACAGAAAAGAGACACAGAGACTGGTGCTATTCTTTTCCTCAGCAGTGCATTTACAAACTCTGGCTATTTTATGTAGCCAACTTTACCAAGTATATGAAAAATATAAAAAGAAAAAATCTATTCAGGTTTTGAGACCAGTTTTCACTGGACCTTTGAGTTTCTCTCTGTTTTTTTTTGTAAAGACTATAACCATTCTGTTGCTAATCATCAATAAACTGGACAGAGAAATGAGGTGAAAGGCCCTGCAATTAAAACAAATCTTAAGAAAGTATTCCTCTGACACAAGTAAATAACTACTAAAATAATATGTGATGACTTTGGCAGTATCCATATCCCTGTTTTCTGTTGCATATTCCAAAATGAGATCATGGATAACTTAGATTCTTTATTCTAAAAAGTGTACTTTATACCACACAACACATACAATTTTTTTCTCTTTAATTTAATTTGTAGTGTATATTTTCATTTTATGTGCCAAGCTAGGAATAAATAGACACAGAATTTGTTCTTCTACCACTCAATCTTAGACACAGTTATGTCTAAATCTATATATTCGTATGATCTACTACATGTTGATGGCATTTTATTTAGATTATTAAATGAAAGGATTAGATAAATGCCTTACTAAGAAGTTCTTAAAATCAATTTGATTTCAAAGCACTATTTTATAAGAAGGCTCTCTTTGATATTAAATTGTGGCTTACTTGGAATAAATGAACATTTCCTCATTGTCTAAGTGATATTTCTAATTGCAAAGTTGCATTTGTTTAGTTACATTAAGTAAGTGTCTTCTGAGAACTACTGGTTCATAAAGCAAGCTCATTTACATGTGAGGCTTTCTTCCTTGCCGATTTATAGTATTCTATCAATGAGATTACTTTCAACATTATGTAAAATACTGGTGATTATGGGGACATATACTCCAAGTAAAGAGGTCCAAAGAAAGCTATTTCAATGTAACTACTGATCATAAGTTGCCTTTATCAGTTCAAACAAAGTAATTCTCAATTTTAAAAGGCTTTAATTGAGAACAGAATGGAAATGTTGAATTCTTTGTACAATTTGCCTAGTGCTACACAGTAGCACTCTCTGCCAATTCACATAATTATTATTTTTTTAAAATTGGCATTACCTTTTCTTCCTTAGCCAAAAACCTTGTTAAATACAATTCATTTGAATAATTTTGACTCTTACAGCTAGTCAACCTTGTTGCCTGCATTTCCTGTGAGCAATAATTTGACTTTCATAGCTTTCTATTTATGTGAAATGAAGGAAAGTCTTGTTAACATTTTCAAACTCAGCATGGGTGGTAAAAAGATTATCCCAGAGAAGGATTTGTGATCTGCCAATGAATCAACATAAACTAACAATTCAGTCTCTAAAAATGTTCAAAGCAGAGACAAAATGGAGTTCAATGGATTTGCGCAAATTTACCACCACTAATTTCTATAGATTATTTATCTATTCATTCATTAATTCATTAATTCATTCACTTATTTATTTATTTAATATTCATTTTAAGTATACAGTACAATAATTACACTTATATAATTTATGGAATTGTTTCTTTGATTACTCTAGAATCCATCCATCACACTCATAGCCATTAAAATAATATGGACTATATTCCCTGTGTTGTGCTCTCTGTCCCCAAAATGGTTTTGTAACTACTCATTTGTACTTCCTCATTCCTTCAGCATCTTCACCTTGCCCTGTGACTCCCTTCCACTTTGGCAATCACCAGTTTGTGTTTTGTATCTGTGAGTCTGTTTTTGATTAGTTTGCTCTTTTTGTTTCTTAGATTCTGCATATAAGTGAAATCATGTGGTATTTATCTTTCTCTCTCTGATGTTTCACTCAGCGTCATACCCTCTAGGTTCATCCATGATGCAAATGTTAAGATTTCAATTTTTAATGCCCGAGTAATATTCCATTGTATATATGTACCATAACTTTTTTTTTATCAAATTATCCATCAATGGGCACTTAAGTTGCTTCAATATCTTAGCTACTGTGAATAGCAATTCTGTGAACCTAAGGATGCATAAATCTTCAAGAAGTACTGTTTTGGTTTTCTTTGGATAAATATTCAGAAGTACAAATTTTCAGTCAAAAGTTAGTTCTATTTTTAATTTTTTGAGGAACCTCCAAAATGTTTTCCATTGAGGCTGTGCCAATTTGCAATTCTACCAACAGCGTATGATGATTCTGTTTTGCTACGTCCACACCAGCTTTTGTTGATTCTTGATTTATTGATGATAGCCATTCTGACATGTGTGAGGGGATTTCTCTTTCAGTTTTAATTTCCCTTTCTCCGATGATTAGTGACCTTGACCATCTTTTTATATGTGTATCTGTATGTTCTTTTTGGAGAAATACCTATTCAAGTCTTCTGCTCATTTTTAATTGGATTGCTTGTTTTTGTAGTTATTGTTGAACTCTGAGATTTTGGATATTAACCTCTTGTCAGATGTATTGTAGGCAAATATCTTCTCCAATTCAGTAAGTCATCTTTTCATTTGATTGATGGTATCCTTTTCTGTGCAACAATTTTTTAGTTTGCCATAGTCCCATTTGTTTATTTTTTTCTTTTGTTTTCCCTCTCTGAGGAGATATATCTAAAATAAATTACTAATAGCAACATCAGAGAGTTTGCTGCCCATGTTTTCTTCTACATGTGTCAGGTCTTATATTTAACACTTCAATCCATTTTAAGTTTTTTCTTGTATGTGGTGTAAGAAGTTGGACCAGTTTATTAATTTTTTTGCATGTATCTGTCCAGTTTTTTAAACACCATTTGTTGAAAAGAATATTGTTACCCTATTGTATATTCTTACTTACATTGTCATAAATTAAGTTACCATAGAGGCATAGATTTATTTCTGGGGACTCTATTCTGTTTCATTTATCTATGTGTCTGTTTGTATGTCAGTACCATGGCATTTGGATTACTATAGCCTTGTAGTTTGATATACTTTGATATCAGGTAGAGTGATATCTCTAACTTTGTTTTTCTTTCTCAAAATTGCTGTGGCTATTTGGGAACTTTTACAGTTTCACATAAGTTTTTGAATTATTTGCTGTAGTTCTCTGAAAAATGTCATTGCTATTTTGATAGGGATTGCTTTGAATCTATAGATTGTTTTGGATCATATGGCCATTTTAATGATGTTGATTCTTCCAACCCATGAGCATGATATATGCTTCTATGTATTTGTATCTTCTACAATTTATGTTTTTGATGACTTATAACTTTCCAAGAACAGGTCTTTTTCCTCCTAGGTTAATTTGATTCCTAGGTATTTCATTGTTTTCAATGCAATTGTAAATGAGATTGCTTTCTAAATTTCTCTTTCTGATAGTTCACCATTGGTTCATAAAAAAGCAACCAACTTCTGATAATAATTTTGTATCCTGTGATTTTTATGAATTAATTGATCGGTTCTAATGGTTTTCTGTGCATGTGTGGAATCCTTAGTTTTTTTTTTTTTGCTATATAATATCAAGTCATCTGCAAACACTGACAGTTTTACCTTTTCCTCTTAAATTTACATGCCTCATTTCTCTTTCTTGTCTTACTGCTGCAGCTAGGACTACCAATATATTTTTGAATAGAACTGGTGAAAGCAGGCATTCCTGTGTTGTTCACGATTTTCAGGAAAATGCTTTTAGCCATTCCTCATTGAGTAAAACATTAGTTGTAAGTTTGCCATACACGGGCTTTATCATGCTGAGGTTTGTATATCTATTCCCACTTTACTGAGAATTTTTATCATAAATGGATGCTGGAATTTGTCAAATGTTTCTTCTGCATTTATTGATATATGATCATATAATTTTGATCTTTCAGTTTGTTACTGTGGTGTATCACATTAATTGATTTGTGGATATAAAACCCACCATGCATCCCACAAATAAATTCCAGGTGTATGGTATTTTTAATATTTATGAATTTATTTTGCTAATATTTTGTTGAGGATTTTTGTATCAATGTTCATCAGGAATATTATCCTACAGTTTTATTTTTTATAATGTCTTTGCCTGGTTTTGGAATCAGGGTGATGGTGGCCTCACAAATTGAGATAGGGAGCCTTTCCTTCCCTGAATATTTTGGAATAGTTTGAAAAAATAAGGATGAATTCTTCTTTGAATATTTGATAACATTCATCTCTGCAAGCATCTGGTTCAAGACTTTTGTTATTGAAAGATTTTTGATTACTGATTTGATTTCGTTGGTAGTTATCATTTAGTCTATATTTTCTGTTTTTTCTTGACTCAGTCTTGGGAGATTGTATGTTTCTAGGAATGTATTGATTTCTCTCAGATTGTCAGATTTGTTGACATAGTATTTTTCCAATATTCATTTGTATTTCTGTGGACTCCATAGTTAATTTTCTTTTATTTAAGATTTTATATATTAAATTTCTCTCTCTTTTTTTCTTGATGAGTCTTGATTAAAAGTTTATCAGTTTACATTATCATTTTTAAGAATCAGCTCCTGGTTTCATTGATATTTTGTATTGTTTTTCTGGACTCTATTTTGATTATTTCTGCTCTGATCTTTATTATATCCCTCCTTTTACTCACTTTGAGTTTTGTTTTCTATTCTTTTTCTAGTTCTTTTCAGTGTAAGGTTAGATTGTGTATTTAAGATTTTTCTTGTTTCTTGAGGATGGCCTGTATTGCTATGAGTTTCCTTTTTGGACTGCTTTTGTGGTGTTTCATAGATTTTGAGTCATTTTGTTTTCATTTTCATTTTGTCTCTATATGTCTTTAGATTTCTTCCTTTATCTCATTAACTTATGTATTGTTTAGTAGTATGATACTTAGCTTCCATGTGTTTGAGTATTGTCTATTTTTTTGTAGTTGATTTCTAGTTTCATACCATTGCAGTTGGAAAAGACACTTGATATGATTTCAGTCTTCTTAACTTTTTTGAGACTTGTTTTTTTGCCTAACATGTGGGTTCTCCTGGAGAATGTTCCATGTGCCCTTAAGAAGAATGTATATTCTCCTGCTTTGTGTGAAACACTTTGAAAATATCAATTAAATCTATCTAATCTAGTGTGTCATTTAAGACTGCTGTTTCCTTGTTGATTTTCTGTGTGCAAGATCTGTCCATTGGTGTCAATGGGGTGTTAAAGTCTCATACTATCAATGTTTTACTGTCAATTTCTCCCTTTATGTTGGTCAATAATTGCTTTATATATGTAGGTACTCCTATGTTGATTGTGTATATGTTTTCTATGGCTATGTCCTTTTGTATTGATTCTTTTATCATTTTGTAATCTTTTTTTTCTCTCATTATATCCTTTGTTTTAAGGTCTATTTTACCTTATAGAAGTATTGCTAAACCAGCTTTTTAAAATTTCCATTTGCATGAAATATATTTTCCCATCCTTTTACTTTCATTCTCTGTATGTCATTTGATCTGAAGTTGGTATTTTGTAAACAGCATATGTATGAGTCTTGTTTTCTCATTCATTCAGCTATCCTATGTCTTTTTAATAGAGCATTTAATACATTTACATATAAAGTGATTATTGATAAGTATATACTTATTGCCATTTTATTATTTATATTTATGGTCCCCTCCTTCTTTTAACAGAAATCACCTTGACATTTCTTGTATAATGGCTTTTTGTTAATGAATTACTTTAGCTTTTTCCTATCTAGAAAACTCTTTATCTCACCTTAAATTTTAATTAATGGCTCTTCCGTGTAATCTTGTTTGTAGAATCTTGTTTTTTATTACTTTGAGTTTTTCTTGCCAGTCTCTTCTAGCCTACAATGTTTTGTTGAAAATCATCTGTTATTCTTATGCAAATACTCTTGCAAGTAGCTAGCTGCTCTTCTCTTGCTGCTTTTGAGATTCTCTCTTTGTCTTTAGCCCTTGGCATTTTTATTATGATGTGTCTCGGTATGGGTCCATTTGGGTTATTTTTGTTTGTGCTTCCTGGATCTGTCTATTTCCTGTGCCAGATTGGAGAAATTTTCTGTCATTATTCTTTTAAATGAGTTCTCAATACCTTACTCTCTCTCTTTTCTGCATCTGATACTTGAGTGATGCAGATATTGGTATGTTTGATGTTGTCACAGAGGTCTCTTAAACTTTGCTCAATTTTTTTCTCTTTTCTCAGTTGGATGCTTTCTGCTATCTTGTTTTCTTTGTGTGTGTTGGTTCTTGGCACCTTTGGAGAGACATCCATGTAGTCCAAGTTCTGCTGGAACCTTCAATCGCTCAGGGCTACATGGTAAGAGATACAAAGTGATCGATGGATAGTTGCTACCTATGCTGGATCTAGAGGTATGTGAGAAAGACCATGCTGCGTCCAAATTCAGTTACCCCCAGTACCAGGCCTGAGGCAGCTTTACAGAAAGACCAGTCCACCTCAAGGCATGGGGCTGACTTCTATGACTTCGCATCTGGCAAAGACTTTGTGTAGTGTGTGAGCTTGGTGGGTGGGGGCCCATAGATTTACTGAGGTAAAGCTAATGAATTTCTTCTGGACAGTGCAGTCAGATTTCATGCCAGTACTGAAACTAGTTTTCTGTAAATGTCTTAGATTACAGCAAGGTCAGCTGTTTTCTACCTCAGGCCCTCAGAACTCTGTGATCCACTCAAGAGATACTACAGCTCAAGGTAGCAACAGTGGCTTGCCACCACATTTTTCTACTGAAGTGTGTTGGGCATGTGCAGGTGGTGTGAGCTGAGGGGTTCTGCCTGCTAATAAATGTGTGAACCAGGGAAAGTACAGGGTGGGTTTGCCTGACTGCAAACAAGCTTCTGAGGGCAATTTTGTGGGCTATGTGGGGCATAGCCCCAGGCAGTGACAGGGCACAGAAGTCCAATCTCACTGGTGCAATGCAGCTTCAGAATTGGCCGTGCAGTGGTAGAGTTCGAAACATGTAAGATGGCACCCACCAGTAGACTGCCTCAAAGTGGAGCCTAATAGAGGGTCAATGGTGGCTGTTCCTCGAGCCCTTGCCATGCCCCATACACTCAGTCTTTCCCTATATGTTTCTTATTTCTCCTGAGCCACTGACCATCTACCAGAGCCCAGGGTGAGTGTCTATGAGAGAGTGAGTCTGTGCACAGGCCCTTTAATGGTATTTCTGGGTTTTCATATTTTTTTCATCTCACCCAGATGGCCCGAGTCCCCACTGGGTTTACAGTCAGATTTTTTGGGAACTCCTATTCCTGGGTCATTAAAACATTGTTATTCATTAAAACATTGGAGATCCTAGCAAATGCAATCAGGAAAGAATAACAAATAAAAGACATTCGAGTAGTAAATTAAAAAGTCAAACTGTCACTATTTGCAGATAACATGATTCTCTATATAGAAAACACTAAAGACTACACAAGAACACTACTAGAAATAATAAGCAAACATCTGAAAGTTTCAGGAAAATCAATTTTCAAAACCCCAAGCTTCTTATACTCTAATCATGAATTGTTAGAAAAAGAGAGGTAAAAACAATTCCTTTTGCAACTGAATAAAAAAGAATAAAATACCTAGGAATAAAACTAATGAGACATGTGAAGGATTTATATAATAAAAATATAAGACCCTGTTAAAGAAATTGAAGAAGATACAGAAAATGGAAAGATATCTCATGATATTGGGATAGAACAAAAAATCATCAGATTTGTATGGAAGCACAAAAGGCCCCAAATTGTCAAAGCCATCCTGAGAAGAAAAAATGAGGCTGGAGGCATCACTCTGTCCAACTTCAAATTGCAATACAAAACAACAGTAATAAAAACGGCCTGGTATTGGCAGCCAAACAGAAACAGAGAACAATGTAAGAGAATTAAGAATCCAAAGGTAAACTCATGTTTATATGGGCAAATGGTTTTCAACAAAGGAGCAAAAATATACAGTGGAGAAAAGAAAGTCTCTTCAATAATTGGTCCTGGGAAAACTGGAAAGCCACCAGCAAAAGAATGAAGCTAGGCATTTGTCTATCACCACACACCAAAATTTACTCAGAATGGATTAAGGAACTGAATATAAGACCTGAAACAATAAATAGCATAGAAGAAAATATAGGAACTACACTCAAGGACTTTGGACTTAAAGATTTAAAAAATTTGACCTCAAAGGTAAGGAAAGTAAAGGCAAAAGTAAATGAATGGGAGTATATTAAGTTAAGAAGTTTCTGCTCAGCAAAACAAACTTTCAAAAAGACAAACTAAACACCATTCAGATGAGAAAATATATTTGAACGCACTGCCCCGATAAGGGTCTGGTATCCAAAATATACAAAGAACTCATACAACTCAATAACAGCAACAAAAAATGATCCAATTAAAAAATGGGCAGAGGAGCTGAATACACACTTCTCCAAAGAAGACAGGTAAATGATCAATGAATATAAGCAAAAATTCTCAACAGCCACTTCTCCCAAGAAAACATACAAATTGCTAACAACAAGCAAAGATGCTAGCTGTTAGGGAAATGTAAATAAAACCCACATTAAGATACTACCTTACACATTTTAGAATAACTGTTATCAACAGTACAAGTAATAACAAGCTGGAGTTGATGTGAGAAAAAGCAACCCTCATACACTGCTGGTAAGAGTGCAAGTTGGTACAGCCACTATAGAAAACATTTTGGAAGTTCCTCAAAAAACTAAAAATTGATCTACTATATGATTCAGCAATCCCTCCACTGCATATTTACCTCAAAGTCTTAAAAACACATATCCAAAAACATATTTGCACACCAATGTTCATAGCAGCATCATTCACGGTGGCTAGGACATGGAAGTAACCGAAGTGTCCTACAGTTGACAATTAGATAAAGAAGCTGGGGTACATATATAAATGGGATATTACTCAGCCAAAAGAAGAGATGAAATCCTGCCATTTGCAATGTGTATAGATTTTGAAATAATCATGCTTTTCAAAATAATCAAGGTAGAGCAAATTGAAAACTATATCATAGTTTAGTTGCTTATATCATAGTTGCTTATAAGTGAAAAATAAATCTGAAAGCAACAAAAATTGAATGAGAAATAACAGATACTCATAGACATGGATTATAGACTTGTGTTTACTAGAGAATGTGATGAAGGGAAGTGGAGGGGAGGTAGATGGGGTAAAAGGAATCAATTATGTGGTGACAGGAAGAAATCTACCCATGGATGGTGAACACAGAATGCACCAGAAGATATATATATATATATATATATATATATATATATATATATATATATATATATATCTTCTTGAATTTTACACTTGAAACCTACTGGATTTCATTAAGTGATGTCACCATAAAAAAAATTCAAACAAACCCACACCAAGATATATCATGATTAAAATTCCAGGGTTAAAGATAAAAAGAGAATATTTAAAAATAGCAATGGAAAAGGAGTTAGTTGCCTATGAGGGATCACCTGTTTAACTGGCAGTTGATTGTTCAACAGAAACTGTAGGCCAGAAAAGATGGGCACAGAAAATTCGACATAATGAAAAACAAGAACCTAAAAGCAAAACTACTACCTGTTAATTAAAATAAAACATGAGATAAACAGCTTTCTAGATAAGAAAAAGCTAAAGCAATTCATTAACAACAAGCCATTATCACAAGAAATGTCAAGAATATTTCTGTAAAAAGAAGGAGGGGGACATAAAGATGAATAACAAAATGATAATATATGTATATCTATCAATAATCACTTTGTATATAAATGTGTTAAATGCTCCAATCAAAAGACATAAAGTAGCTGAATGGATGAGAAAACAATACCCATACATATGCTGTCTACAAGAGTCCCACTTCAGGTCTAACGATGCACACAGACTAAAAGTAAAAGAATGGAAAAAGATATTTCATGGAAATCAATGAAAAAATAGAAATGGAAATGAATAAGAAATCCTGGGGTAAAAATACTTATATCAATCAAAATAGACTTTAAACAAAGGCTATAATGAGAGACAAAGAAAAGGATTACAAAATGATAAATAAATCAATAGATGAGGACATAACCATAGAAAATAAATATGCAAGAAACATAAAAGCACCCACATATATAAAGTAATTATTGATCAACATAAAGTGAGAGATTGACAGTACAACATTCATAGTAGGAGTCTTTTACACCCCATTGACACCAAAGGACAAATCTTACAACAGAAAATCAATAAGGAAACAGCAGCTTTAAATGGCACTCTAGACCAGAGGGAATTTATTGATATTTTCAGTGTTTCACCCCAAAGCAGCAGAATATACATTGTTCTCAAGGGAATATGGAACTTTCTCTAGGATAGACCACATATTAAGCCACAGAACAAGTCTCAAACAATTAAGAAGATTGAAATCATATCCAGTGTCTTCTCCAAACACAATGGTATGAAACTAGATATTAACTACAATAAAAAATGGACAATATTTAAACACATGGATGCTAAACAACATGCTACTAAATGATGAATAGGTTAATCAGATAAAGGAAATCAAAAGGTTCCAAGAGACAAATGACAATAAAACGATGACTCAAAATCTATGGAACACAACAAGGCAGTCTTAAGAGGGAAATTCATAGCAATACAAGCCTTTCTATAGATACAAGAAAAATATCAAGTAAACAAACTAACTTTACACTTAAAAGAATTAGAAAACTAATTGAAAACAAAAGAAAGTGAACATAAGGAAGGACATAATAAAGATCAGAGCATAAATAATTGAGAGTCTCAAAAATCAATAAAAAAGATCAATGAAACCAGGAGCTGATTCTTAGAAAGGATAATCAAAACTGATAAATGTTTAACCAAGTGTCATCAAGGAAAAAAAAAAGAGAGAAAGTAAATAAATATTTTTTTTTTAAATGAAGTAACTACAGAGTCCACAGAAATACAAAGGTCTATAAGCAAAATACAATGAGCAATTATATACCAACAAATTTGACTATGGAAGAAAAGAACACATTCCTAGAACCTACAATCATTCACGACTAAGTCAAGAAGAAGCAAAAAATCTAAACTGACTGATTACCACCAACAAAATCGAATCAATAATCAAAATACTTCCAAAAAACAAAGTCCTGTACCAGATGGCTTCATAGAATAATTTTACCAAACATTCAAAGAAGAATTAACACCTACTTTATTTAAAGTTAAGTTTTTTTTTTTTTTATAACATTGGTTAATACAATTATATGTTTCAGGTGTACATTATAATACGACATCTCTATATTCTACTGTGTGTTTACCACCTGAAGTCCAGTTTCATTCAGCTACCATATATTTGATCCCCTTTACTCATTTAAATCTCCCTCTATACCCTTATATTTGACTACTTTTACCTCATCTATCTCCTCACTCCTCCCCCATCCCCTATCATCTGGTAACCACTAGTCTGTAGTCCATGTCAACAAGTCTCTGTTTGTCTGTCCTGTTCATTTGTTGTTTTTAGGTTTATATCCCACAAATAAGTGATATCATGTGATTTGCAACTTTTTTCTGACTGGATTATTATGCTTAGCATGATTATCTCAAGGTCCATCCATTTTGTTGCAAATGGTAGTATTCCATCTCTTCTTATGGCTGAATAATTTTCCATTGTCTATATGTACCACAGCTGCTTTAGCCAATCATCTATTGTAGGATACTTTGGTTGCTTCCATGTCTTGGCCACTGTGAATAATGATGCTATGAACATCAGTATGCAAATATCTTTTTGGATATGGATTTTCAAGGGCTTGGGGTAAATACCCAGTAGAGGGATTGCTGGATAATATAGTATAAATCAATTCTTAGTTTTCTAAAGATCCTCCATACTGTTTTCTATAGTGCCTGTACCAATTTGCAGCCCCACCAGCAGTGTATGAGGGTTCCTTTTATTCTATATCCTCTCCAGCATTTGTTATTCTTTGTCCTGTTGATTATAACTATTCTAACAGTTGTGAGATGTTATCTCATTGTGGTTTTTATTTGCATTTCCCTAATAGTTAGCGATGTTGAAGTCCTCTGCCTATTTTTTGTTTGGATCATTTGAATTAACACCCATTTTTGAGCTTTTCCAAAAAATTCAAGAAGAGGGAAGGCTCCATAACTCCTTTGATGAGGCCACTATTACCTTAATTCCAAAACCAGGCAAAGACATTAGAGAAAAAGAAAACTATAGGCCAAAATGTCTTTTGAACATTGATGCAAAAATCCTCAACAAAATATAAGCAAACTGAATTAAGCAATACAGGAAAAATATCATACATCTGATCTAGTTAGATTTATTCCTGGAATGAAAAGTTGGTTTAATGTCTGCAAGTCAATTAATGTGATACATCACAGTAACAAACTGAAAGATAAAAATTATATGATGATATATCAATAGATGCAGAAAAAACATTCATAAAAATCTATCATACATTTATGATTAAAACTCTCAGTAAGTTTGGAATAGACAAACATACTTCAACATAATAAAATCCGTGTGTGGCAAATGTACAGCTGACATCATACTCAATAAGGAAAGGCTAAAAGCATTTTTCTGAAAATCAGGAACAACAGAAGAATGTCCGCTTGCACTAGTTCTATTCAAAAATATATTGGAAGTCTTAGCTTCAGGAATAAGACAAGAAAGAGAAATAAGAGGCATGTAACTTTAAAAGGAAAAGGTAAAACTGTCAGTGTTTGCAGATGACTTGATACTATATACCAAGAAACCTAATGTTTCCACACATGCAGAAAAAACTATTAGAACTGATCAATGAATCATAAAAATCACAGGATACAAAATTAATATAAGAAGTTGGTTGTTTTTTTATGCACCAATGATGAACTATCATAAAAAAATTTAGAAAACAATCCCATTTACAATCGATACTATATAGTGAGAACCCTAAAAATTCCACCAAAAAAAAGAAAAACGTATTAGAACTGATGAATTAATTCATTAAAATCACAGGATACAAAATTATTATTGAGAAGTCAGTGGCATTTTTATACACCATTGATGAATGTTTGGAATGACAACCTAAGAAAACAATCACATTTACACTTCTTTTGAAACAATAAAATACCTAGGAATCAAATTGATCCAGGAGGAAAAAGACCTGTTCTTGGAAAGTTATAAGTAATCAAAAACATAAATTGTAGAAGATACAAATACATGGAAGCATATATTGTGCTCATGGGTTGGAAGAATTGACATCATTAAAATGGCCATATGATCCAAAGCAATCTATATATTCAAAGCAATCCTTATCAAAATACCAATGACATTTTTCAGAGAACTACAACAAATAATTCAAAAATTTATGTGAAACTGTAAAAGTTCCCAAATAGCCACAGCAATATTGAGAAAGAAAAAGTTAGAGATATCACTCTACCTGATATCAAACTATACTGCAAGTCTATAGTAATCCAAATGCCATGGTACTGGCATATAAACAAACACATAGATGAATGAAACAGAACAGAAACCCCAAAAATAAATCTATGCCTCTATGGTAATTTAATTTATGACAATGTGAGCAAAAATATACAATTGGGTAATAACAGTCTCTTCAACAAAAAGTGTTTAAAAAACTGTACAGATACATGCAAAAAATAATAACAAACTGAACCTACATCTACACCACAAACAAGAATAAACTAAAAATGGATTTAAGGCTTAAATATAAGACTTGAAACTTCTAGAAAGAAGTGTAAGAAGCAAACTTTCTGATATTGCTATTAGTAATTTTTTTTGATATGTCTCCTCAGGCAAGAGGAACAAAAATAAATATAAACAAATGGAACCACATCAAACTAAAAAGTTTTGGCACAACAAAGAAAATCATCAACAAAACAATAGGACAGCCTATTGAATTGGAGAAGATATTTGCCTTTAATACATCTATATAAACCGAAATTTATACAGAACTCATAGAACTCAACAACAACAACAACAACAAAAACCCAAACAAACAATTCAATTAAAAATGGGAAGAAGACCGGAATAGGTATTTCTTCAAGGAAGACATACAGATAGACATATGAAAAAATGCTCAAGGTCACTAATCATCAGAGAAAGGAAAATTAAAGCTGAGAAAGAAATATCTCCTCATACATGTCATAAAGGCTGTCATCAATAAATCAAAAAATAACAAAAGTTGATGAGGATGTAGAAAAAAGGGAACCCTCAGATATTGTTTGGATTGCAAATTGGTATAGCTACTATGGAAAACATTTTGGAAATTCCTCAAAAAAATTAAAAATAGCAATACCCTTTGACCCAGAAATTGCACTTCTGGGTATTTATCCAAGGAAAACTGAAGTACTAGTTTGTAAAGACTTATGTATTCCTGTGTACACACCAGCACTATTTGCAATAGCTAATATGTCGAAGCAACTTAAGTGCCCATCAATAGACAATTGGATTGGATAAACAAGTTGCGTTACATATACACAATGGAATATTACTTAGCCATAAAAAGTGAAATCCCATTATTTTTCACAGCATGGATGAACCTACAGAATATTATGCTGAATGAAAAAAGACAGAGAAAGATAAATACCATATGATTTCACTTATATGAAGAATCTAAGAAACAAAAGAAAAAAAATGAACAAAAACAATTGCACAGATAAAGTGAACAAACTGGTGACTGCCAAAGTGGAAGGGGTTTGGGGGCTGGTTAAAAAATATGAAGGAACAAAGAAGTAGATTTTGTTATTGCAAAACAGTCATGTGTATTTAAAGTATAGCATAAGGTATCTAATTAACATTGTTGTAATTGTTGTGTATAGTGCCTGATGGGTGCTAGGGTAACCAGGAGGATCACTTCATAAGTTATATAAATGTCTAACCATTGCACTGTATACCTGAAACTAATTTAAAGAAAGCAGCAAGAGAAAAGCAATTGGTTATCTACTAGAGAGGACCCTTTAGATTGTCAGCTGATTTTTTAACAGAAACATTGCAGGCCAGAAGGGATTGGCATGAAATATTCAAAGAGTTGAAAATCAAAGATTTACAATCAAAACTAGTCTACTCAGCCAAGCTATCATTTAGAATCAAAAGACAGATAAAGTGCATCCCAGACAAGAAAAACCTAAAGGAGTTCATCACCACTAAACCAGTATTACGAGAAATGTTAGAGGGACATTTTTAAGATAAAAAAGTGAAAAAAAAATATGAATAACAAAATAGAAATAACTACATATCTACCAACAATTATTTTAATATAAATTGATTAAATGATCCAATCAAAAGTTGATAAATGAGTGAGAAAACAGGACCCTTACCTATACTGCCTATGAGAGAATTACTTCAGATCAAAAGACACACAGACTGAAAGTTAAAGGATGGAAAAAAGATATTTTAGGAAAATTAAAACCAACAAACCAGAAAAGTTGGAGCAGTAATACTAATATCAGACAAAATAAACTTTAAAATAAGGGTTATAACAAGAGAGAAAGAAGGGCCCAATTTTGAGTATTTATGCAAAGAAACCAAAAACACTACTTCAAAGAGCCATGTGAATGCATATCCTCATTGCAGCTTTATTTATAATAGTTGACTTATGGAAGCAACCTGGTGTTTATCAGTGGATAAAGAGTTAAAAAAGAAATGGTGCAGATACTAAATAGAACATTACTTAGCCATAAAAAAATGAAATTTTGCCATATGCAGCAACATGGATGAACCTGGAAGACATCATGCTGAATGGAGTGAGACAAAGACAAATGCCATTTGAATATAAAGAACAAAATAAACAAAAATCTTATAGATAAAGAGACTATCTTGATGGTTGCTAGATGGGAAGGGATGAAGGGTCAGGGAATAAAGAGAAGGGATTAAGAAATACAAATAGGTAGTTACAAAACAGTCATGTAGATTTGAAGTATAGCATAAGGAATATTGTTAATAATATTGCAATAACTGTGTATGGTGTCAGATAGACACTAGATTAATCAGGGCTATAACTCTGTGAGTTATATAGGTGTCTAATAACCATGCTTTACACCTGAAACTAATATAATATTGTGTGCCAAATGTATTTTAAATATAAAAAAATAATTTTTTTTTTAAATGGAGGGTATGGGGCAAAAGATATTGACTTCTGTGTTAAACATTGTTGATGGCTTTGACCGAGTTGGTGTTGGTAAAGATAAAAATAATAAATAAAATATCAAGAAATAAAATTGAATCTTGGATTTTTATTTTTTTGAATTTTGGATGTATAATGTTGTGCATTTTTGTACTATGAGTTGTAGTTGAGGTGCTGTTTTGTGGTTTTTAAACCAATGTTAAATAATATCAGAATATATATTTACCTAATTGTTAATGATTATGTGCTCTCATGAGTTATTTTCTTTCATAAAATCTATTAAGTAACATAAATTAAGTCAATGTGTTTATTTTGCTATTTTCCAGTAGTTCAAATTATAATTGTCCATCTAATTTTGAGGTTTCAGGAGATGATGTCCTTGAACTATCATCTGCACAAGTTTTTTGTGGCTCCTACTTCTGAGTAGTGTGTGTGTGTGTGTGTGTGTGTGTGTGTGTGTGTGTGTGTATTCATTCAAATAATATCAGAAGCTTAGTAAAGACATGTCTCTTGTTTATTTGGTTCATAAAATTAGAAATATAATTCATGAGTGTTACATTTGTTTTGATTTATTAATTTTACTGAGAGACAAAAATGGCTTTAATGACTAGTGCATTTAGAAATAGTCTAAGTTATCAATTCAAAAAGTGTTTTTCCCATCTATTTTAAGGCATGGTGATAGTACAAGGATTACTTATGTATTTTTTTCACTCACTGCATATACCCAGTGAAGTCAACCACTGAAAATTTTTTATAAGGATATAATACTAAAATTTAACAAACCTGCATAATTGGCTTCATTTAGTCTATGTCTCTGTCACAGGACACTGTCATAGCAAACATACTCAACTGCTCTTTATTCTACATGCCTATAAAAAGAAAGTGAGCAGCATTATTTATAACTTCCAAAATTTAGAAATAATTATGATACTCTCAGGAGATGAACAGTTGAGCAAATGTGGTACATTCACACAATGGAATGTTATTCAGCAGTTAGAACAATACTATTCAATGACAAAGATAAATGAGTTAGAGAAGTCAGCCAATTGGCTGAATAAAAATTATCTTTTCATATCCCCACTCGACAATAACAATTTGCAATCCATCCTTGAACAAAAGTTCCTTGTGTAGCTGTAGAATCCAGCACCATATGTCAGGAACCCAGGAGAATATTATGACCTTCAAAGAAATAAAACTTCTCAACACAATAAAGAAAACAAAAAAAAATGAAAGGAAACTTATGGAAGAAAATATTTATAACCTATATATCTGATACAAGGTTAATATGTAAAATATTATAAGAAATGTTGGAGGGACTTTAAGAAGAAAAAGATGAAGAAAAGATACACCATGATCAAGTTGGATTTATTCCTGGGATGCAAGGTTGGTACCATATCCTCAAATCAAAAACATGTGGTCATATTAATAGATAATGATAAAGAGTTAAACAAAATTCAACATAATAAAGGCCACATATGACAAACCTACAGCTAACATCATACTCAATGGGAAAGTATAAAAGTGTTATTCTTAAGGTCTGGAACAAGACAAGAAGGCCCACTTTTACCACTCATATTCAACCTTGTATTTCAAGTCTTAGCCATAGCAATAAGACAAGAAAGAGAAATAAGAGGCAGGGAAATTTAAAAGGAAAAGGCATAACTGTCAATATTTGCAGATGACTTGATACTACATAGTTAGAACCCTAAAGATTCCAACAAAAACAACAACAACAACAACAACAACAACAACAACAACAACAACAACAACAAAACTATTAGAACTGATCAATGAATTCATTAAAATCACAGGATACAAAATTATTATTCAGAAGTTCATGGCACTTTATACACCACTGATGAATGTTTGGAAAGAGAACCTAAGAAAACAATCACAGTTACACTTGTATTAAAACAATAAAATACCTGGGAATCAAGTTAAACAAGGAGGCAAAAGACTTGTTCTCAGAAAATTATGTCATTAGAAAAAGAAATTGAAGAAGATATAAATAAATGGAAGCATATACCATACTCATGGGTAGTAAGAATCAACATAATTAAAATGGCCATAATACTCAAAACAATCTATGGATTCAATGCAATCCTTATCAAAATACCAATGATATTTTTCACAAAGCTAGAACAAATAATCCTAAAATTTATATGGAGCCATAAAAGATTCTGATTAACCACAGCAATCTTGAGAAAAAAGAACACTTTAGAGTTATTAAACTACCTGATATCAAATTATACTACAAAGATACAGTATTGCCATAAACACAGATACAATGATCAGTGTAACAAGATAGTCCAGAAATAAAGCCATGCCTATATGCTCACTTAATATATGACAAGGAAGCAATTGGGTAAAGACATTCTTTTCAGTAAAAGATGTTGGGAAAAATGGACAGATACATGCAAAAAAAAAAAAACTGGACCACCTTCTTACACCATATACAAGAATAGATTCAAAATAGATTAAATATAGATGTCAGAAAGATAGTGGATGTCAGAAAGATATCAGAAAGATGGTGGATGTCAGAAAGGTGGTGAGAGATGTCCCCAGAACATCCCCCTTGAAACAGAAATAAGCTGAACATCTAAAACTCAACAAAAAACACCCAAACTGCACACAAGCATGTCATAGCGTGGAATGTGTTCATAAGACTTACACAGGACAAAACCCTGGGAGTCAGGTGTTAGACTGAGAGAAGCCAACAAGCTGCCTCTCACAGCCAAAGCTCCATGAGGAGAAAGGAGAGGGGAGAAGATGCAGCAGGTTCCCTGAACAGCCCTGCCTGGGAGAGTGGTGAGTGCATGCAGTGGCAGTGCCCAGAGATCAGAGTAGAAAGCAGAGAAGTGGGGATGACAGAGAAGTGGGGATGGCAGAGAAGTAACAGTAGATTATTACTAGCCACAGTTGGAAAATGTGAGGCTAGGACACAGACCCCATTCCTCAACCCCCCATATCCTCTGAAATGGAACTCCACGGAACCACAGGGAAATCTGAACAAATAAGTAAAATTTTCCCTAACTCTGACAGGTACTGAGACTGAGGGTAGCAAATGTGATTGAAAATCTATAAGAAAAAAAAAAGCATTATTTAGACTTTGTATAAAGCAGGGATCCAAGAGGCTTAGACACCACCTAGTGAAAACCAAAAGAAAAATGCCTTCTTTGCAACAGCCTGAAGAGGGACGTCTATATAATAAATCTTTCTGGACAAAAAGCAAAAAACAATTCCATTAATACCCAGGTGGAAAAATAGTCCATTAAACACCATGGACAACCAAGATGGCAAGGCATCTTAAAAGAAGGGGAAAATGTCCAAAAAATAAGCTTACATTTATAGAAATATGCAAATTAAGTAACAGAGAATTAAGGATGGGACTTCTGAAAATACTCAGTGCGATACAAAAGAATTCATATCAACCAGTCTAGGAATTGTAAAAAATAACTAGATAAGCAGAATGACTTCTTTAGCAAGGAGATTGAAACCTCAAAAAAGAACCAAACAGAACTTCTGGAGATGAAAAACATACTGAAAGAGTTGAAAAGTGAAATAAGTAGCTTGGGAAATAGAGTCGAAAAAATGAAGGAAAGGAACAGTGATATCGAAGACAGAAATCTAGAAATAAATTAGAAAAAAGAAGAGAGAAATCAAAGAATGAAAAATAATGAAAAATAAATACAAGAACTAGCTGATACAATCAGGAGAGGAAACATAAGAATAATTGGCATTCTCGAAGGCGAGGAAAAGAAGCAGGGATTAGAAAGTATTTTCAGAACATAGTTGGCAAGAATTTCACAAATCTAAGGAATTAGCTGGAGCTTGGAATACAAGAAGTCAAAAGGACACCCAATTATCTCAATTCAAAAAGTTATTCTTCAAGACACATTGTATTAAAATTAACAAAAGTCAATGAGAAAGACAGAATTCTCAGCATAGCCAGGGAGGAAAAAAAACAAAAAACAAACAAACAAACAAACAAAAAAAAGCAACGGTAAATTATAAAGGTAAACTCATTAGATTATCCTGGGAATTCTCAGAGTAAACCTTACAAGCCAGAAAGGAATGAAATCAAATATTTAAACTATGAGCCTATAATGTACCCATCTAAGCTCTCTTTTAGATATGAAGGAGAAATTAAGAATTTTCCAGACATACAAAAATTGAGGAAATACTCCTCAATGAGGCCTGCACTACAGGAAATACTGAAAGGGGTCAGTTCACCTAAAACACAATGTCAAAAAAAAAAAAAACATAATTAGAAGTAAAGTAACTATCCAAAAAATAGAAGCAGAGGAGTGCAACCACTACTAAGAATAGGGCATTAAAAAGCTTAAATATAAGAAGATAATTGTTATACCAAAATAGTAATGAACATTCAGGATACATAGGGAAAATTGAGATAACAGTAACTAAAAATGGGGCGAATTCAAAGATCCAAATTCGCAAAGGAGAATGGAGATAAAGCACATGCAGGAGAAAATGGACAACTATATATAAATATAATTACCCTTTACCTATTCATAATCGTAACCACATGTCAAAGATTTAGAAATGTGGTATATAACAGAAAACAAGAAGGATGATAGGGAAAACCCACAGAAGCAACCAAAGGGAAAAAAAGAAAACCAGAAACACAAGGACAAGGACAAGGAAGCAATAGAAACACCAATCTACCAGAAAGCAAAAGATAAAATGGCTACAAGAAGACCTCATGTTTCAATAATCATCCTAAATGTAAATGGATTGAACCTACCAAGAAAAAGGCAAGGAGTTGCAGAATGGATCAAAAAACAAAACCCAACCATGTGCTGTCTCCAGGAAACACATCTCAGCTCCAAGACAAATTTAGACTCAAAGTGAAAAGGTGGAAAATGATATTTCAAGCAAATGGCATTGAGAGAAAAGTGGTAGTGGTACTAAGATCAGATGAAATTGATTTTAAAATGAAAAAGGTAAAGATACTGAGGGACACTTCATAATTATAAAGAAAATCATATACCAAGAAGATATAACACTCTTAATATGTATGTTCCCAATCAGGGAGCCTTGAAATGTATAAAGCAATTACCAACAGAGATAAAGGGAGAAACAGACCAAAACACTATTGTAGTAAGGGACCTAAGTGTCCCACTTTCAGATATGGATATATTATCCAAACAGAAAATCAATAAGGAAAAAAACATCCTTAAATAGCACGTTAGACCAACTGAACATAATTGAAATTTACAGAGCCTTTTACCCAAAACAGCTGCTTATACATTCTTCTCTAGTGCACATAGAACATTTCTCCAGGACTGATCACATGCTGGGATACAGAGATAGTTTCAGAAAATATAAGAAGGTTGAAATCATACCAACCACATTCGCTAATCATAATGCTTTGAAGTTGGATATCAAGTGTATAAAGAAAGCAGGGAGAACCCCATATGCATGGAGATTAAACAACATGCTACTAAAGAATGACTGGATCAGAGAAAAAATAAAAAGCGGGATCAAGAGATATGGAAACAAATGACAATGATAGTACAACATATCAAAACTTTTGGGACACCACCAAAGAAGTAATAAGATAAAAGTTTATATCATTACAGGTCTATCTAAAGAAATAAGAACAAGCCCATATAAACAACCTAATACTTCATTTAAAAAGAAAAGTAGAAAAGGACAAATAAAGCCTAAAATAAGGACTGGGAAAAAAATTATTCAAAATTAGAGCAGAAATAAATGAGATTGAAAACACAATTAAAAAAAAAGACAACAGAAAAATAAATGCAACAAAGGGTTTGTTCTTTTAGGTCAATAAAATTTACAACACTGACTAGACTCACTATACAAAAAAGAGAAAGGACACAAATAAACAAAATCAAGGATGAAAGAGGAGAAATTACAAAAATTGATTAAAGACTTAAGTGTAAGATCCCAAATCATAAAATTTCTCAAAGAAAACAGAAGCAGTAAACTCTCTGATATTGTTACTGTAATTTCTTTTCTGATATATCTTTTTGAGCAAGGGAAACAAAAGAAAAAATAAACAAGTAAGACTGTAAGTCTAAAAAGTTTTTGTACAGCAAAGGAAACCATCAACAAAACAAAGAAGCAAACAACTGAATGGGAGAAGATATTTGCTTATGATACATTTTGAAAGAGGTTAGTATACAAAATATTTCAATAACTCGCACAACTCAACAACAAAAAATTAAACAATCTAATTAAATAATGGTCAGAAGACCTAAACAGATATTTCTCCAAAGAGAAAATACAGATGGCCAATAGACATATTAAAAGATGCTCAATGCCACTAATGATCAGAGAAATGTAGATTAAAATCCCAATGAGATATCACCTCACACCTATACAATGGCTAAATCAAAGAACAATAAAGTGTTGGTGAGGATGTGAAGAATAAAGAACTCTCAAACACTATTTGTGAGATAGCAAGTTGGTACAGCCACTATGGAAAACAGTCAGTATTTTTTTTCAAAAAATTAAAAATGGATCTATCTTTTGACCCAGTAATTACACTTCTTGGTATTTTTTCAAAAAAAAAAAAACCAAAAGAATAATTCATAAAGATCTATGCACCCCAATATTCATGGAAGTATAATTTATAATAGCCAATATATGGAAGTAACCTAAATGCCTATCAACAGATAATTGGTAAAGAAATTATGGTTCATATATACAAAAGAATATTACTCAGCCATTAAAAAAATGAAATCCTACCATTTAAAATGACATGGATTGACCTAAGGGTTATTATGCTAAGTAAAATAAGTTAGAAAAAGATCAATACCATATGATTTCACTTATATGTGGTATCTAAGGAACAAAAGAACAAACTAATCAAAAACAAACTCATGAATATAGTGGACAATTTGGTAATGGGCAGAGGGGAGGGGAGTTGAGCGGCTGGGAGATTGAGATGAAGAGTCAAAAAAGCACAAATTAGTAGTTGATAGATGATCGTGGGGATGGAGAGCATGGCATAGGGAATGCACTCAACATTATTGTAATGGCTAGGTGGAGAGTGAGAGGAGAGAAAGAGCAACTGGGGGATTATTTTATGGACTGTATGTCTAACCAATGTATTGTGTACTTGAAACTAAGAAAATAAAATTAAAAAAAAAAGAAAAGGTTAAAAATATGAATAATAAAATGGTAGTAAGTACATATCTATTGATAATTACTTTAAATGTACATGAGTAAGTGCTCCAATCAAAAGTTAGTATGGCTAGTTGGCTAAGAAAAGAAGACCATTACATATGTTAACTACAAGAGACTTACTTTAGATCAAAAGACGCATAACCTGACAGTAAACATATGAAAAATGTTTTATCATGAAAATATAAAGAAGCAAAAATAGCTGTGGTAGCAATACTTATATCAGACACAATAGATTTTAAAACAGAGGCTATAACAAGAGAAAAAGCAGAACCCTATTATCTCATATTTGGTTATTCGTCTGAAGAAATCCAAAACACCACTTCAAAGGGACATGTGAATTCATATGTTCATTGCAACATTATTTACAATAGTCAAGATGTGGAGGCCACCTGGGTGTCCATCAATGGGAGAGTGGATAAAGAAGTTATATATACAATAAAATATTACTCAGCCATAGAAAAGCATGAAGTTTTGCCATCCGCAACAACATGAATGGGGAGAGGATATTATTATGCTGAGTAGAGACAGTTAGATAGAGATAAATGCCATAATATTCACTTTTAAGTGAAATCTAAAGAAGAAAATGAAGAAACAAATGAGAAACAATGTTATAGATATGGAGAACATTTTGGTACCAGATGGGAGAGGATTGAGAGTATGGATGAAGAAGGGGGAGAGATTAAGAAATTCAAATTTGTAGTTTCATAGTAGTCATGGGGATGTAAATATAGCATAAGGAATATAGTCAATAATATTATAATAGCTATGTGTAGTGTCAGATTGATACTAGATTTATCAGAGTGATCACTTCACAAGTTATATAAAATATAATCAACATGTTGTACACCTACAATATAATATTGTATTTCATCTGTAATTTATTTTTTTAATTATTAAAGACAAATTCAATGGTTTCTGTGGTTGAGGTCTTCAGAGTCAAAGGAGGTAGGCAGAAGAAGGATGGGGGTCTGATCTAGGAAGTTTTTTTTACAGGAGGAAATGGTTGGGCCAAGTCTATAACATGTTCACAGGTGGACAAAGAAGAGATTAATTTTCTAGGAAAACCAATGGTTTTCAGTCTTTAGTGAGGATTAGCATAGTCTGGAGGGTGGGTAGGGTACATATTAAAATGTCTGTTCCTAAGATCAGCCCCCAAATATTCATATCCATTCAGTCTAAAGCAATAGTTCTCAACTTTTTTTGGCACCAGAAACTGGTGCTCCTATGATAATCTAATGCCTGATGATCTGAGATGGGGCTAAGGTGGTGATGCTAGCTCTGGGGAGTGGCTGCGAATACATATGAAGCTTCGCTAGTTTATCTGCCACTGACCTCTTACTGTGCGGCCCCATTCCTAACAGAGCTCAGACTGGTATGGGTCCATGGCCCATGGATTGGGGATCCCCAGTCTAAGGTAAAGTTCAGCCAGAATCTGCAACTTTAGTAATAGTTGTCATTGTTTGAACACTTATTATGTGCCAGAGATTATTCAAAGTGAGATAAGTCAGAAATAAATGCAAATCTGTATGACATTACTCATATGTGGGATCTAAAAAAGCCAAACTCAGAAAAAAAAGAGAGTAAATGTTGGTTACGAAGGGCTAGGTGTTAGGGGTAGGACAGATGTTGTTGCAGGGTATAGACTTCCAATGAGTTGTAAATAGCTCAAGAACTCAGTATAGTGAATATAGACAATATCATATTATAATTAATCTGGATAAGATACTAGACCTTAATTATCCCAACCATTAAAAGGAAATTATACTTATGCTACATGATACAGGTATTAGTTATTGCTACAATGACAATTGTATTACATACATAAATTGATGAATTAACATGTTGTATACCTTAAATTTTTACAACATTGTATGTCAAATATATTTCAATAAATTATATATATATATACACACATATATATATATATTTGTCCTAAGGACTGATATCAGGAAATGAATTGGCCATAAAAGTAGTTCTAAGAGAATAAATTTAATGATGTAGATTTCAATTTTGTGAATACTTAGATACATAATAGCAAAAGTTTGCAAATACTGGAGCCCAGAATAAAGAATGACCAAAAGGCATGGAAAAGCTTAACTGTTTTTGAGCAATTTGATTTACTTCAGTTCATTAAGGAAAAAATGAACTTTTTTTATTTATCTGAAAAAATTGTTAAATCAAATTTTTTTATTTATAATTACTTCTTTTGCTAGCACCCACAAACAGGTAAATAAAGTCGTTCACATTTTCTTCCCCCCCACCTCTGGCTTTATTGAAACATAATAGACAATTAGTTGCTCATATTTGCATTCTACAATTCAATGATTTTTTTTTCAATTATAGTCAGCATACAAAAATATACCAGCTTCAGTTGTACAGCACAGTGATCAAAAATCCATATAATTTGCAAAGTGATCACCCCACTAAATCAAGAAACTTTCTTCCCCCTTACACATTTATTACAACATTATTAACCAACTTCCCCATGCTACAGTCTACCTCTCCCTGTCTATTCTTCAACTATATTCCATTTGTACTTTTTACCCCTTTGACTTTGTTTTTTTTTTTTTGCCATTTCCGCAACCCCCTCCCATCTAGTAGCCCTCAAAATCTCTGTATCTGTGACTTTGTTTCCACTTTTGTTGTTTTTATTGTTTGTTTTATTCTTCAGTTTCTACATGTATGTGAAATCATGTGATATTTGTCTTTCTCTATGACATATTTCATTCCGCGCAATACCCTGTAGGTCCATCAAGGCAATATCTTTTCCTATCATGTTCCTTTTAGTCTATGTCTGTCTTTTAATCTGAAGTGAGTCTCCTGAAGGCAGCATATGTAGAGATCTTGTTTGCTTATCCGTTCAGGCACTCTATCTTTTGGTTGGAGCACTTAATTCTTTCCCATTTGAGATACTTGTTCATAGGAAAGTAGTCATTACCATTCTTTACTCCTGTTTTTGTTACATGTTTTTTTCTTCATAAACAAGTCTCTCCAACATTTCCTGTAATACTGGCTTGGTGTTGATAAATTCCCTTAGATTATTTTTGTCTGGGAAGCTCTTTATCTGTTCTTTAACTCTAAATGAAAGCTTTGCAGGGTGATATATTCTTGTTTGTAGATCTTGAGCTTTCACCACGTCAAATATATTATGCCAAGCCCTTCTGTCCTGCAAAATTTCTTTTGAGAAATCAGCTGCCTGTCTTTTGGGTCCTCACTTGAAGGCAACTACTGCTTTTCTCTTGCCATTTTTAAAATTCTCTCAGTGTTTAACCTTTGGCATTTTGATAATGATGTGTCTTTGTATGGGCCTCTTTGGGTTGATCTTATTTGAGAATCTCTGAGCATCCTGGAGTTTCATGTCTGTTTCCTTCACCAGGTGAGAAAAGTTTTCCAACATTATTTCATCAAGTAGCTTTTCAGTGTCTTGTTTTCCTTCTACTGCCCCTGTGTCATGGATATTTTTACATTTAACAGTGTTCCATGAGCTTCTTAAATTATTATAGTCTTGGATTCTTTTTACTTGGTATTCTGATTGAATGTCCTTGGCGTCCCCAACCTCTATATCAGTGGTTCAATCCTCTTCTTTATCCACTTTGTTTATTCCATGTAATATACACTTCATCTCAGATAATGTCTTCTTCATTTCTGACTGGTTCTCTTTTATAGTTTCCATTTCTGTTTTTGTTTTACATCTCTTTGTTAAAGTTCTCACTGAATTCATCTACACTTCTCATAAGTTCATTGAGTATATTTTATAACCAGTGTTTTAAACTCTGTATTTGTTAAACTGCTTGACTCCATTATTCCTGAATCTCTGTTTTGTTCTCTCTCATGTTTTCTACCTCTTTGTCTTCCTATTTTGGCTGTCTTTGTGTGCCTATTTCTATGTACTAAGCAAAGCTCCTAAGTCTCTGGGTCATATTTGTGCAACTTTGTTTAGTAGGTGTCCAATGGCACAGTCCTGAAAGGGTTTCAGCTGCAGGCCAAGTATAGCCAAAACCTGTGCCTCTTTAGGTCCACTTGTTAAAATTTAGCAAGCAATTCACAGATGCTGTGCTTATGATTGCCTCAAGAATCCATGCCAGAAAATGAGGCCAGTTACCACAAAAGTGAGTCTTGGCGCTTCTCAGCAAGTAGCACATGACTCGCTGAGGACACACCTGGATGTGCCTTGGGTAGAACAGCAAGTTGGGGGAGGAAGAATGTTGCAGAAGATCCTCTGGGCAGAGCAACCTCTGTTATCCAGTTTGATGATGTCTCAGCTATAGCGGCTCTGAGTCCACACACTGAGAGGAGGGGAGGGCTCAAGAAAAGAACAATTGATATACTGGCACTTCTTTCTGTGAGATATTCTCATCTCTGGCTCTCATTCTGACAACTCAGTATCCCCCTGTAAGTCCCTGGTGCCTTCCGAACAGCTTACAGGATACTGTTGCTCAGAGTGAGCATGTCTGTCATCCTCAAAAGTCCACTCGAGGACACGGCTCCTTTAAGAGGTGTCTGCTGCTGCTGTAGCTTCAGTCCTATCCAGCTACTTGGGACCCAGCAGCTTCATATCTTCGCCCCTCCCTACCTTCTATCATTGCAAAGTGATTAATTATTTATCTCCCTAGTTGTACTGCTTCTGTTCATCTATATCCCAGGCAACTTTTCTTGCTCTTTGCTCTGTGCTTTTGTCATAACTTTTATTTGGTCACAAGAGGGATGAACAAAGCCTCTATCATCTTCACCATTTTTTTTCCTCCTCAAATGGTTCATTTTTTCTTAATGCTTTCTCTTAAAAATTAAACTAGGCCCAGGACAAGAGAAAAAATTTAAAAATATTTATTGACTAAGCTCAGTTAAGATTTTGAATGAAATCTCATAGTCAGTCAATAATTTAATTCTCTCATGATCTTGAGATAATCCTCTAGATTATGGCCAATGCCATAGCCCATGCACAGATTCTACCTGCTTGGTAAAATGTGATTTCATCAAAGGTGATCCCATTAAAACTTCCCATTAACAGTAAAGGTGTCTTTGGCAAAGTTTAGGCCTAGTCATTCTTGTGAGAAGTCACAAAAGGGTTATTTAAAAAATCCTGTTTTTGTGTCTTACTACCTACTAATGGTGTCACATTTTCCCAATTTAAGTTAGAGCACATTGATTTTTATGTTTTGAACTATCTAATTCTCACAGAGAGCATGTCAGCAATTCAATTATATTTCAAATTGTTGATATAGTATTGAAGAAAGTTATAGAGACATGACTTATTTTTCTAAAATGTAGTACATTGCATAATGTTAAACTATTAACTAAGGGTTTACCTTTTTATTTATCAAAATTATTGGGGTGATATAGGTTAATAAAGTCAAATAAGTTTCAAATGTACAATTAAATAATATATTATATGAATATTGCATTGTGTGTTCACCACCCAAAGTTAAATTGTCTCCTGCCACCAAATATTTGACCCCCACCACTCACCCCTATTTGCCTTCACCCTTCTTCCTTCCCTCTGGTAACCACTAATCTGTGGTCTGTATCCATCAATCTCAGTTCGTTTGTCATGTTCATTTGTTGCTTTCACATATAAGTAAAATCATTTGGTTTTCAACTTTTTCTATCTGACTTATTTTGCTTAGCATGATAATCTCAAGATCTATCCATGTTTTCTCAAATGGCAGTATTTCATTCTTTATTATGGCTGAGAATTATTCCATTGTGTATATGTATACCACCACTTCTTTATCCAATCATGTATCAATAGATAATTTACTTGTTTCCATGTCTTGGCCACTGTGAACAATGCTGCTGTGAACATTGGGTGCATATATTTTTGTGGATAAATGTTTTTATTTTAGGGGTGAATACCCTGAAGAGGGTTTTTGGGTCATATGATAATTCTATTCTTAGATTTTTGAGGAACATCCTTACTGTTTTCAATAGTGGCTGTACCAATTTACATTCCAATCAGCAGTGTCTGAGGGATTCTTTTTCCCTGCAACCCCTCCAACAATTGTTATTACTTGCCGTTTTGAGGATAGCCATTCTAACAGGTGTGAAGTGGTTTCTCATTCTGGTTTTGATTTGCATTTCCCTAACACCTAGTGAAATTGAGCATCTTTCAATATGTCTATTGGCCATTTGTATGTCTTCTTAGGAGAAGTGTATGTTCAGGTCTGCCCATTTCTTTGACCAGATTGTTTGCTTTTTTGTTTTTGTCATTGAGTTATATGAGTTCTTTTTTATACTTTGGAAATTAGGCTCTTATTGAAGGTATTTTTTGTAAATACATTCTCCTATTCAGAAGGTTGCTTATTTGCCTTGGTGATGGTTTATTTACTGTGCAGAAGATTTTTAATTTGATGTAGTCCAATTCATTTATTTTTTGCTTTTACTTCCCTTGCTTTTAAGGTCAAATTCATAAAATCCTCTTTATGTCTAAGGTCCTTGAGTTTAGTTCATGTTTTCTTCTATGCATTTTATTGTTTCAGATCTTATATTCAGGCCCTTAATACATTTTGAGTCAATTTTGGAGTATGGTGACAGACAAGAGTCTAGTATCCTTTTGCAGGTGGCTTTCTAGTTTTCTCAGTGTTGTTTATTGAAGATGCTTTTCTTTCTCCAATGTATGTTTTTGGCTTCTTTGTCAAAAATTATTTGCCCATATACATGGGTGATTGTTTTTGAATTTTCTACTCTTTTCCATTGGTCTGTGTCTCTGTTTTTCTGCCAATACTGTGCCGTTTTATTATTGATGCTTTATACTATAAATTTATGTCAGAAGAATCATACTACAGCCTTGTTCTTTTTTCTCAAGATTGCTTTTGCTATTTGGTATCTTTTTTGTTTCCATACAAATCTGATGATTTTTAGTTCTATTTGTTTAAAGAATGCTTTTGGGATTTAGATGGAGATTGCATTAAGTTTGCAAAATGCTTGACGTTTTAAGTTCATTTAATTATCTTGGTTCTTTCATTGCATGAATGCAAAATATCTGTCTATTTCTTTGTGCCTCATTCAATTTTTTTAATAATGTTGTATAGTTTTCAGTTTATGGGTCCTTCACATGCTTCATTAGATTTATTCATAGATAATTTATTCTTTTTGTTGCAATTGCAAAAAAAAAGTGTTTTTTTAAATTTCTTTTTCTGAAATTTCTTTGTTAGCATATAGGAGCACCATGACTTTTTGTGCACTGATTTTATATCCTGAAACTTCATTTGTCTATTATTTCTAATAAATGTTTTAGTGGAGGCTTTAGGCTTTTCCATAGAGAGAATCATGTCATCCTCAGAAAGTTTCAATTTGGCTCTTTATTCCCTATTCTTTCTCTTGCCTGATTGCTCTAGCTAGAACTTCCAATACTATGTTGAATATTAGAGATGATAGCAGTCAGCCTCATCTTGTTCCTGATCTTAAAGAAAAGGTTTTTAGTATTTATTTCACCATTAAGTAAGATATTAGCAGAGGGGTTGTCATATATGGCCTTTATTATGTTGTGGCACGTTCCTGGTATACCCATTTTATTAAATGTTTTATTCATAAATGGATGATGTATCTTGTCAAATGCTCTTTCTGAATCTATTATGATTCTATGATTTTACTGCTTAATTTTGTTTATATGGCATGCCACAATGATCAATTTTTGTCTGTTAAACTATCCCTGTGCCCCTGAGATGAAGCCTACTTGATCATAGTGTATAATCTTTTTACTAGTTTGTTACATTCAATATGCTAGTATTTTGTTTTATGATTTTTGCATTTGTACTCATTAGAAAATTAGTCTGTAGTTTTCTTTTATTGTATTATCCTTACCAGGTGTTTGGTAGCAGGGTAATGTTGGTGTCATGAGTTAGGAAGTATTGCTTCCTTTTAATATGTTTTGGAAAAGTTTGAAATGGACAGGTATTAAATTGTTTTTGAATGTTTAGAAGAATTTTCTAGTAAAGCCATATGGTTCTGGACCTACTTTTTGAGAGGTTTTTGATGATTGTTTCAAAATTTTACTATTGATCATTTTATTTAGATTTTTCAGTTCTATGTGATTCAGTCTAAGAAGATTATGTGTTTCTAAGAACTTGTCTATTTCTTCTAGGTTATTGAATTTGGTGGTGTATGATCTTTCAAAGGATTCTAGTAAGATATTTTTTATTTTTGTAGTATCTTTTGTGACTTCATTTTAATTTCTGATTTTGTTTACTTTCCTTTTTTCCTTAGGGGTTTGCACTTTTACTGTTCTCAAAGAAAGAGCCCATTGTTGCATCATTTTTTTCTATTTTTTCTTAATTTCATTTAATTCTGCCTTGATTTTGATTATTTCTTCCCTTCTGTTTACTTTGGGCTTCATTCTTTCTTTTCTAGTTTTTTAAAATATAATGTTAGGTTGTTTATTTGGGCTTTTTCTGGTTTCTTGAGATAGCCCTGTAATGATATGAACTTCCCTCTTAGTGCCACTTTTCCTGTGTCTCAATATTTTTGATATGTTGCACTTGCATTCTCTCTATCTCTTGATCTATCATTTTATTTCTTCTTTGACCCCATTATTCTTTAGTAGCATGTTGGTTAATCTCCACATATTCATGATTTTTACTGATTTCTTTTTGCAGTTGATCTCCAATTTCAAAGCATTGTGTCACAGAATATACTTGGTATAGTTTTCTTAAATTTGTTGAGGCTAGTTTTGTGTCTGAAGATGTGCTCTATTCTTGAGAATATTTCTTGTGCCCTAAGGAAGAATGTGTAATCTGATGTTTTGGGATAAAAAACTCTGTAGATGTCCGTAATGGATAATTGGTTTAATGTATCATTTAAGAATTTATTTTCTTATTGATTTTCTTTTTGGATGATCTATCCATAGCTGATAGTGGGATATTTAGGTGCCTTACTATAATTGTGTTTTTGTCAATGTTTAGTCTTGTTAGTAGTTGCTTTCTATATTTAGTTCACTCTAATTGGAAAAATAAATATTAATAAGTTTTATGTCTTCTTGAAGTATAGTCCTCTTTATCATTATGCAGTGTCCATCATTGCTTCTCATTATTTTTTTCATCTTAATGTCCATTTATCAGATATAAATACAGCCACACCCACTTTTCTCTGGATGCCATTTGCTTGGAATATTGTTTTCCACCCTCTCACTTTGATTCGATATTTGTCCTTGGAGCTGAGATGTATGCCTTTAAGACAGCAGAGGTTTTGGTTTATTTTCTAATCCAATCTACTCCTCTGTGCCTTTTTTATTGGTGAGTTCAGTTTATTTACATTTAGGGTAATTATTGAAATATGAAGTTTTCCTATAGCCATTTTATCTTTTGTTTTCTTGTAGTTCAGTGTCTCCATTGTTTCTTTGACCTTATGTTTCTGTATGTTATTTTAATTTGGTAGAGTTTTATGGTTTTTTCTTCTGCTCCTTCTCATTTTATGTTATGTATCTCAGTTCTGGATTGTGTGTGTGTGTGTGTGTGTGTGTGTGTGTGTGTGTGTGGTTGCCATTAAGTTTACGTAAAACTGTATGTGTGTGCATGTGTGTGTACTCTTTTCTTCTGTGTGCACCTCATCTCCATTCCCCTTTGCTGATTCAGATCTTTACCCCCTCTCCCTTTCTGTTGTTGTCTTAAATTACGCCTATATATGCTGAATGCTCCTTTCTAAGTTACAGTAGCTGTTGTCTTCTTTACTTTAAAGTGTATATATATATATTTTTCAGCTTTTAGTCATTATGTAATATGTAAACTTATAAAACCCTGTTCTTAATAAGGGTTTTACTTTTCTACTTCTGTCTTCCTGTTGGTCATCTTACTTATGTACTTTTTTGTCCTTTTGTTTCAGTTAGAATGATTCCCTTTTATATTTCCTGTAACTCATGTCTTGTGGTGAAAAATTTCCTCAGCTTCATTATGTTAGAAGACTAAAGGGGCTCATTGCTCTCGGGTTTGTTACTGTTTCCTGGTATTTACCACAAACACAACTGGTCTATAGAATTTTTAACTGATTTTTTTTATTTCACATCTTTAACTCTCCCATGCTAAGAATCTTAGTTCTTAAAGACACAGAGAATGTGATAGAAAGAATTAAATATTTCTCATTTGTTTTATATCACAATATTCATACACTAGTCTCAGGATTACAATGTTAACATTATTACTCACAATATGATGACTAAATAAAACTTATAATTATTCTTGCAGTTATATTTTTCTTTGGGTTATATCTCACTAAGTATGTTTGATCATATTACTATGTTTTTATCTCACCTTATTTAATGTTTTAATGTAGTTCACTGTGTTGTGGGGGCATCAATAGGGTGAAAATATAGTTTCTTTTAAAAATGACTTCAAAATATTTTTTTAATTTAATTTTTGTTTATAACTATTTCAAATAGTTCTAAAATCAAAAGCAGAAAATAAAATGTACTTTAGAAGACTACCTTTTCTTTCTTCCCCTTCATCTTATTTTCTCCTACTTCCTGTAAATAACCATTTAACCATTAAAACATTAGGGATCTTCTTTCCATTGTTTTTTTTTTTTTAATTTTAGTATAATTAAAATATCTTGAATATTTAGGAATATTTGCTTTTAACTATTATCTTTACATCAGCTTCTTTATAAAAATAATTGTTATTTTCTTCTTATTTTTGGTTATAGACTTTTGGTTTTCTACTATGAAGAACTTTGAAATTAGATAATAATCTGTTCTCTCCTCTCTCTTTATAATAGAATTTAATGTAAAGTTATTTTATCCATGTTCAAACTATATAGTAGTCAATATGTTTGTTATAATTCTCTATTTTCATAGGCCTTCTCCATTATCACTCTCTTTTTACAGTTATATTATATTTAAATGGTTAGAGCATAGAGCCATTGAATACTATATATAATATAGTATTCAATAAGTTTAATAGTATTTACAAGTTTAAAGCTCACCATCAATCTTTACATGAATATCTATCTACTCATAACAGTTCCACATGATAGTTCTGCATGAGAGTTTGCATGTAGGTTTTATAAATTGAAAACTCAGCTTTATTAGATGTAAAAACCTTGGTTTATTTTTTCCTGAGTATCTTAAATATGTTACTCCTTTATCTCTTTTGCTATTTAACACTGTTTTTGAAATGGCTGATGACAACTTAATTCAATTTAGTTATTTTTCCTAAATGAATTTTTCTTGATTTTTTAATATAGAATAATTTTACTAGTAAATGTCTCAGGGTTGAAAATTTTAAGTACATTTTCACAGAAACACAATATGTCCTTTCAATATATATGTATATTTCTATGTGTTTCTATTTTTAAAGGAAAGTTTTATTGAATTATAGTTTATAACATCACTGATGTTTCACTATTCTAGTCCTTTAAAAATTGTTATTATATACATGTTGGGTTATCATTGCTTTAATTCTATGTCCAGTGAGTCTATTATTCTATGACTTAGAGGAGGAATTACCTAGTAATATCAACTAGGAGAGATAAAGCCAAAAATAAATTCATGCTCTGACACAAGCATTTTAGATTGCCTATTCTGAAATACCTTAAAATAGTTCAAGTTTTGCTTCAGTTAGCCAAGATTTTTTTTTACTCTAACAAGTATTACCTTCACTTTTTTTTAAGTTTTAAAATCATAGACTAGAGTAAGAAAGGCCCTCTTCCACTTAGCTTTTTTGAACCATTTTTCCTCACCCCTAATGTCTCTGTCCTTGTCACTTTGGATTCTACTCTTAGAAATATTTCTTCATTGTAAAATTTTGTCCTTGAGTGTATCTTTAGCTTGTTGTTTTCTAAAGTTTGTAAGGTCCAGACTACTACAGCAACTTCAAATCTCACCAAGGACCCTTTGATTTACATGTGAATTAGAGTGTGCAAAACTACTTCCAAATTTCAATGTCTGTTCTCAAATTTGCCCACCACTTTCTTCTGTGAGAACCTATTAGTGACTGAGGGTTCTCAAACTGTGCCTGTAATATGCTTTTTGATCGTCTCCACTTTTTACTGTATTCATAGTATCTAGAGATTATATCTACAAGTAGTCTCTCACGAACCACTCATTTTTGGATATTTGTTGAATAGTTTTAAATCTAGTTTTATAGGATATGGTATTCATGAGTTTTAAATTTTCCCATCTGATTTGCTCTGGCAACATCACTATATTCCATACTTTTCCAGGGAATGAAGTTTAATTCTTCTACCTCTATCCAGTAATATGAGACTATGCTGTTTTCTCTTCTCATGCAGATTTTTCTCTTTCTTGACTATTTTGATAAATTATTTTATAATTCAGTAAAAAAAATTATGATTCTTCGTTTGAAGAGATCTTTATATCTATGTAATTTATCTCTGTATCTATGTATCTATCTATCACCTAGAGAGAGAGAGAGAGAGAGAAAAGGTTTTCCTCTGGTAATAACACAACAAAAACATAATGAATCAAGTTTCATAATTTAAGAACTCTTTTTAGAAAGTATGCTGAAGTGCAAGGCAGGATGGAGTTGAAGGTAGTGGCTGAGCACGCTTCCTCTCATGACTACAGTGAAATTATAACAAAACTACAGAGCAACCAGAACACAGAGTAATCTGAAGTATGGCTTAACAGAAGCTCTAAACTATGGAAAAATAATAACAGGTCATTTTAAAACAGTAGAAGGGGAGGAGATGCAAAATGGCCCACTCTGACAACCGCACATGGTGATGGAGAATTGGGAGGGCTGTCTTGAATGCAGAGCTCCCTATCCCACTTGAGGAGCAAGGGGTCACAACCACACACTGGGCTCCCCAGCCTAGGGTTCCAGTACCAGGAAGAGAATTCCTCACAATCTCTGGCTGTGAAAACTAGCTGAAGTTGATACTGAGTGAGATGAGGGCTATGGGAATCTCAGATGTTTCTCTTAAAGGTCCTGTGCCCAGATGGACTTGCTTGCTCTGAGTTGCAGTGCTGGGGCAGCTGCTCAAGGGGTTCCAGGGATATATAATGGGGAGGGGGTGCTGAGTTTTCAGGTTTCTGGGTGAAGGATGAAGAGGTAGCTTTCTCCTGGACAAAGGTGCAGGCAGAAGCTATTGTTCTTTTGTTGAGCCTTCCCCTGCCCAGCCTTCAGGGCACATGTCACCTTATCTGAGGTGCCCAAACCTGGATAACTCAGGTTCCTTGGCTCAGGGAATTTCCTGAAATTCCATCAGACCCAACTTGTGGGCCCACCTAAGCTTCTTCCAGTAATTTATTTCATAAAAATGGACTGTCTTGTATCCTGTTGTGAGCTTTCATAAGATCTCCCAAAGGCTCCAAAAATCAAAGAAGCAGGCTCTGGCCTCAGCATGCTCTGTACCTCTTGCTGAGGAGCCCCAAGCCTGGCAGTAGTGGCAGTCAGCCTCAGATTTGGAATTGGACCCTTGAGGCACCTATAAGCCCAACATGGGTGGCAGCCACCTACAGATTGCCTGGTGACTCTTACCAGGTAGCCCCGAAAGAGCACAGGCTGCAGCTAAACTTGGTCTGCAACTGCATAACCCCCAATAATGTGCCAATGGGCCCCACAGGACACTTAACTATATAAAGCCTCTCTGCAGATAATGGGAGACAGAGCATCCTTACCTAATATATAGAAACAGATACAGGGAGGCAGACAAAATTGCGAGACAAAGAAAAATGTTTCACATGAAAGAACAGGAAAAGCTCCAAAAAAGAATGCGCAATCAACCTACCAGATGCAAACTTCAGAACACTGGTCACAGAATGCTCAAGGAACTTAGGAGAAGAGTAGATGAACTCATTAAAAACTTTAACAGTGAGACAAAAAACATAAAAGTGGAGATAGAAAACATAAAAGGGAACCAGTCAGCAATGAAGAATACAATATCTGAGACAAAGAGTACATTGGAGGGAATGAACAGAGTGGATGAAATGAATTAAATCAGCAACATAGAGGATGGGATAGTGGAAGCCACTCAATCAGCAATAAGAAAAAATGACCCCCCAAAATGAAGGCAGTTTAAGGGGCCTCTGGGAAAACATCAAGCATAATGACATTCATATCATAGGAGTAATGGAGAAGAGAGAGAGAACAAGGAATTGAAACCCTATTTCAAGAAATAATAATAAAAACTTCCATAACCTAGTGAAAGAAATAGATGTACAACCCCAGAAATCACAGAAAGGCTCAAACAAGATGAACCCAAAGAGGCCCACACAAAGACACATCATCATGAAAATGCCAAATATTAAAGACAAAGAGAGAATCCTAAAAGCAGAAAGAAAAGAACAGTTATCTACAAGGGTAACTTGTAGAATTATGAACAGAATCTTTGCAGGCCAGGAGGGAATGGCACAAAATATTCAAAGAGATGAAAATCCAGGACTTACAACCTAGATTACTCTACCCAGAAAAGCTATCATTTAGAAATGAAGGACAGATAAAGAGGTTTTCAAACAAGAAAAAGCTAAAGAAGTTTATCACTACCAAGTCAGTATTAGAAGAAATGTTGGAGAGACTTCTTTAAGAAAGGAAAAAAATATATGTATCAAAAATCTAGATAAAGAAAGGCAAAAACTACATATCTACCAATAAGTACTTTAAATGAAAAAGAATTAAATTCTCCAGTCAAAAGTGGACAAGAAAATAAGACCCTTACATAAACTGACTACAAGACACTCATGTCAAATTAAAAGACACACACAAATGGAAAGGTAAAAATGGAAAAATATTTCATGATGGACCTAGAGGGTATTGTGCTGAATGGAGTAAGTCAGAGGAAAAGAAATGCCATATGATTGCATGTATATGTGGAATCTAAAGAACAAAACAAACAAACAAATAAACAAACAAACAAATTCATAGATAGAATATTTTGAGGGTTACTAGATTGGAGGGAGTTTTGAGGTTTGGTGAAAAATGAGGAAAAGTAAGGGATTAGGAAGTACAAAAGGATGATTACAAAATAGTCATGGAAATATAAAGTATAACATAAGAATATATATAATAATATTGTAATAACTATGTATGATGTCAGTGGGAACAAAACTTATTGGGGTGATCACATTGTGAGTTTTATGGATGTCTAATATCTATGTTGTATACCTGAAACTAATCTAATATTGTATGCCAAATATAACTGAAAAAAAAAAGAAATATTAAAATAAAAGAAAGTATGCTAAAGAGAAATTTGGAAATGAGTTTAAATATTGCTAAAACTGTTGATGAAAAAACTACTTTTTTATGTGGATTAAATAATTAAATAGTAAATATCTAGTAGCAATATCTTATTGGAAGAACATAAACCCAATTTCTTTGGTGAGTAAAATCTTCCCTAACTGGGAAGAAAATAGTACCTTTAGCACAGTAAGCCCACACCTTTCTCACCACTGGATTTTCTAAATTATAGGGAGCACAATGTCAATTTCTACATTAGCTAAATAAACAGAAGATAGATAATTATAAGATAAGAGTCAAGCACCAGATAGAAGAAAAATAAAGTCTATAGTATTCAAAAGACTTCTGTCATTAACAGATGTGTTGTAGTGCTTTAATACCTTAAAGAGATGCCATCAGGTGTATAGAAATAAAGTTATGTCATGGAAAAGTCAATATAAATTTAGGATGATCTCTTCTCTAGTTTAAAAATAAAGACTATGTTATTTAAGCAGTAGTTGTCAGCCATTAAAGATTTTGGAAATGGTACCAACTTCTACATATGTTTTTTTTTTATTAAGTTTACTGGGATACCATTGGTTAATACAATTATATAATTTTCAGGTGTACATTATAGTTTGACATCTATATACTCTATACTGCGATTACCACCCAGAGTCCAGTTGCCTTCAGCTACCATATATTTGATCCCTTTACCCTCGGCACCCCCCACCCCAACTCTCCTATATTTGACCCCTTTTATCACATCTACCTTCCCCAACTCTCCTATATTTGACCCCTTTTATTTCATCTACTTCTTCCCTCCTCCTCCACCCCCTACATTCTAGTAAACACTAGTCCATTATCCAAGTCCCTGAGTCTCTGTCTTGTACATCTGTTGCTTTTAGGTTTACATCTCACATATAAATGATATCATGTGATTTCCAACTTCTTCAGTCTGGCTTATCATGATTATCCCAAGACCCATCCAGGTTGTTGCAATTGGCAGAATTACATCTCTTCTTATGGCTGAGTAATATTCCATTGTATATATGTACCACAACTTCTTTAGCCAGTCATCTATCATAGGACACTTTGGTTGCTTCCACTGTGAATAGCACTCCTATGAACACCCGTTTTCAAGTCTTTTGGGTAAATACCCAGTAGAGGGATTGATGGATCATATGGTAAATCAATTCTTAGTTGTTTTCTTTTTCCCTCTTTAATTCCCCCCTCCTGTTTCCACTCCTGACCTACAGATGTTGCCATTACCCACCCCTGTGCCCCCTTTTTTTTAAGAACTGGATCTCTGAGGCTGAGTATTTCCTCCCAAATTCTCACAGTGCACACCTGGGGCCTGATGCACTCAGGGACTCTTGTACCCAGGGAGTGGAGCTCCTGGGACCTGGCCCCCCTAGTGCAGTCGGGGGGCCTGGCACACCCGGGTTCTTGCACACACAAGGTATGGTCTGTGGCTCCACCTCAGGCGCAAACCCAGGACCTTTTACGTGTAAAGCTGACATGCTAACAACTACACTATGGAGCCTCCCCAATTCTTAGTTTTCTGAGGAACCTCCATACTGTTTTCCATAGTGTCTGTACCAATTTGCAGTCCCACCAGCAGTGCATTAGAGTTCTTTTTCTCTGCATCCTCTCCAATATTTGTTATTACTTGTTCTGTTGATTATAGCTATTCTGAGAGGTGTGAGATGTTCTCATTGTGGTTTTGATTTGCATTTCCCTAATAGCTAGCAATGTTGAGCATCTTTTAAAATATTTGTTGCCCTTTGTATGTCCTCTAGAAAGAAGTGTCTGTTCATGTCCTCTGCCCATTTTTTGATTGGATTTTTGTTGTTGTTGTTGTTGTTGTTGTTATTGAGTCGTATAAGTTCCTTGTATATTTTGGATATTAGGCCATTGTTGGAAGCGTTGCTTCCAAATATATTTTCCTATTCAGATAGTTCTCTTTACCTTGATGATATTTTTTTTTTGCTGAGCAGAAGCTTTTTAGTTTAATGTAGTCCCATTTATTTATTTTTGCTTTTATTTTCCTTGACTGAAATCAAATTCATAAAATCCTCTTTAAGTCCAAAGTTTTTGAGTTTCCTTCTTATGCTTTCTTCTATGCATTTTATTGATTCCAATCTTATATTCAGATTCTTAATTCAGTCTATTTTTATTCTTTTGCGGATGGCCTTCCAATTTTCCTAGCATCATTTATTGAAGAGGCTTTCCTTTCTCCACTGTAAGTTTCTGTTTTTTGTTTGTTTGTTTGTTTGTTTGTTTGTTTTTGTTGAAAATTATTTAACCATAAAAGTATAGGTTTACTTCTAGACTCTTGATCTTGTTCCCCTGGTACATGGGTCTGTTTTGCTGCCAATACCATGCCGTTTTGATTACTGTCGCTTTGTCATATAATTTGAAGTCAGGCAGAGTGAAGCCTCCAGACTCATTCTTTTTTCTCAGGATGGCTTTGACAGTTTGGGGTCTTTTGTACTTCCATACAGATCTGGTGATTTTTTGTACTATTTCCTTAAAAAATGCTGATGGGATTTTGATGGAGATTGCATTAAATCTATATAATGCTTTAGGTAATATGTTAATTTTAACTATGTTGATTCTTCCAGTCCAAGAACACAGAATATCTTTCCATTTCTTTGTATCTTCTTTGATTTCTTTTAATAGGGTCTTATAGTTTTCATTATATAGGTCTTCACATGTTTCATTAGATTTATTCCTAGGTATTTTACTCTTTTTGTTGCAATTGCAAAAGGAATTATCTTTTCCAATTCTTTTTCTGACACTTCATCATTGAAATATAGAAAAGCTATGGATTTTTGAACATTGATTTTGTATCCAAAAACTTTACTGTATTTGCTTATTGTTTCTAAAAGTGTTCTTACAGAGTCTTTAGGGTTTTCTATATAGAGAATCATGTCATCCATAAATAGTGACAGTTTGACATCTTTGTTTTCTATTTGGATGATTTTATATCTTTCTTTTGCCTCATTGCCCTTGATAAGACCTCCAATGTTATATTGAATAACAGTGGCAATAATGGACAGCCTTACTTTGTTCCTCATCTTAGAGGAAAGGTTTGTAGTTTTTCACCTTAAAGTATAATGTTGGCTCAGGGCTTGTCATATATGGCCTTTATTATGTTCAGGTACCTTCCTTCTATACCCATTTTGTTAAGTGTTTTGATCACAAATAGATGCTGTAACTTCTCAAAGGCTTTTTCTACATCTATTGATATATTCATATGATTATTATTTTTTAATTTGTTTATGTAGTGTGTCACATTGATCGTTTTGCATATGTTGACCAATCCCTGTGCCCCTGGGATGAAGCTCACTTGACTGTGATGTATAAATTTTTAATATGATGCTGTATTCGTTTTTGTGTCAGTGTTCATGAGAGGTATTGGTCTATAGTTTTCTTTTTTTGTGTTATCTTTACCAGGTTATGGTATCACAATAATATTGGCCTCCTAAATTTAGTTGGAAAGTATTGCCTCCTCTTCGATTTTTTTGAAGAGTTTGAGGAGAATAGGTAATAAATCTTCTTTAACTGTTTGGTAGAATTCACTGGTGTAGACATCTGGTCCTGGACTTTTACTTTTTGCTATTTAAGTACTGGTCCATTTCTTCTAGGTTTAAATTTGTTACTATATACTTTTTCATAGTATTTTTGCATAATCTTTTGCATTTGTCCATATCTGACAATAAAGTATTTAGGTCTGCTACTACGATAGTGTTTTGGTCTGTTTCTCCTTTTAGTTCTGTTACATATTGTTTTACATATTTTGGGGCTCCCTAATTGGGAGCATAGATATTAATAAGTGTTATGTCTTCTTGGTGCATGCTTCCTTTTATGATTATGTGATGTCCCTCAGTATCTTTCTTAACCTTTTTATTTTAAAGTATATTTTGTCTGATAGTAGTACCACTGCTCCTGCTTTTCTCTGAATGCCATTTGCTTGAAATATCATTTTCTACTCTTTCACTTTGAGTCTGTATTTGTTTTGAATCTGAGATGTGTCTACTGGAGGTGGCATAATATTGGATTTTCTTTTTTTATCCATTCTGCGATTCTGTCCCTTTTCATTGTTGAGTTCAGTCCATTTACTTTTAGGGTGATTATTGAAAGATGAGGTCTACTTATCGCCATTTTATCTATTGCTTTCTGGTAGCTCAGTGTTTCCATCGCTTCCTTGTCCTTGTGTTTCTATTTTCTTTATTTTTGTTGGCTTTCGAGGATTTAGCCTCTGGTTCTTCTTTTTTTTTTTTCATGTACTTCAGTTTTGAATCTTTGATGTATATTTATCATTACAAATATGAAAAAGATATATACAAAGTTGTCCATTTTCTTCCATGCATTATCTTTTTTTCCCCTTTGCAAATTTGTATCTTTGAATCCTCCCCTTTTTAGTCATTGTTATTTGTCCCTATGTATGCTGAACATTCTTTACTGTTTTGCTATAGCAATTTTCTTATTATTTAAGCTTAGAGTGACCTGTTTTTAGAAACGGTTTCACTCCTCTGCTTCTATTTACCTGTTAGTCACTTTACTCCTAATTATACATTTTTTTTGTTTCATTTTGTTATTATTTTTTTTTTTTTAGATGAGCTGACACCTTTCAGGATTTGCTGTAGTTTAGGCAGGTCTGGTAATAGAGAAATCCCTCAATATGTGTATATCTGGAAAGGTCTTAATTTTTTCTTCATATCTAAAGGACAGTTTAGCTGGATACATTATTCTAGGCTTGTAGTTCCTTTCCCTTAATAGTTTCAATATTTGATCCCACTCCTTTCTGGCTTGCAAAGTTTATGCTTAGAAGTCTAAAGTTAATCTAATGAGTTTTCCTTTATAGGTCACTATCTTCTTTTCCCTGGCTGCCCTAGGAATTCTGTCTTTGTTTCTGTTTTCTGATAATTTTAATATAATATGTCATGTGTGTGCAGTATACTTATTGAATTCCAAGTTGCAGCTCATTCCTTAGATTTGGGAAATTCTCATCAACTATTTGTCTGAAAATGCTTTCTAATCTCTGTTCCTTTTCCTCACCTTCGATAATGCACATTATTCTTATGTTTCCTCTCCTGATATCTGCTAGTTCTTGTATTTCTCTTTCATTATTTTCCTTCTTTGGTTTCTCTGTTCTTCTTTATGATTTACTTCTAGATTTCTGTCTTTAATAGCACTGATCCTTTCCTCCATTTGGTTGACTCTATTTCCTGAGTTCACTCTTTTGTTTTTCAACTCTTGCAGTGTATTCTTAAACTCCAGAAGTTCTAGTTGGTTTCTTTTGAGGGTTTCAATCTTCTTACTCAGCTCATGTATTTGTTTTTCCAAATCCTGAAATTGTTGATTTGAGTATTTTTGGATCTCATTGAGTTTTTCAGAAGTACCTGAATTCTCTGTAATTTAAGTTGCATATTTCTATGTCTGTAAACTTATTTTTTTGGAGATTTTTCTCTTTCTTTCTGAGATGCCTTGTCACCTTGGTTGTTCATGGTGTTTAATGAACTGTTTCTCTGCCTGGGCATTAATGGAAGTGTATTTTGTTGTTTTTTGTCCAGAAAGAATATTTATTATATAAAGATCTTTCTTTAGCTTGCTGCAAAGAAGGAAATTTTCTTTTAGTTTCCAGTAGGTGGTGTTTAAGCCTCTTGGATCTCTGCTTTGTATAAAGCCTAAATTTCTTTTTAATTTTCTTGTCAATATTTAATCACACTTGCTACTCTCAGTATCAGTCCCTGTCAGTCTTACCAACAGTTTTGGTAGTGTTTTCTCAGTTTACCCTTGGGCTCCGTGGTGATTTGTCTCAGGGGCATAGGGAGAGGGGCCCTGTGGGTTGGAAGTTTTGATCTGTGGCTCTGCCTCGGTTTTGCAACCAGGGCCTGTAAAAATCAACTGTTATTTCTCTGTGGTCTTGTCCTGCTTCTCTTTTTTCTGCCCTGATGACTGGGCCTTGCTGCTGGCTGATAGAAGTTCTGGCACTTCCAAGCAGTCTGTTTAGGGAAGTTGCCACATCCTCTCCCCTCTCCCTCTTCTTTCAGAAAGCTTCAGAGGCTGGGAGAGGTAGCTTCAGCCTCTGAAGTTTTGCTCAGATTCCCCTGGGGCTCCACAGTGTTTGATCACGGAGGGTATGTGGGGAGGGACCTTCTGGTATAGGGGGTGGGAGCTTCAGCTCATCCTCGGTTTAGGAACCAGGGCTGGTGAAAATCAGCTATTGATTCTCTTCTGTCCTGTCTGGCTTCTCTGCTTTCTGCCTGGATGACTGGGATCTGCTGCTGGCTGCTAGCAGTTGCAGCGCTTCCAGGCAGGCTGATCAGGAAAGTCGCCACACCTTTATTCCTCCACCTCCTCCTGCAAGGAGCTCTGGTGGCTGCAAGAAGCAACTTCTTTATTTCTCCCAATCCACAGCCGGACGCCTGGGGTTCTTAACCTGTGGTAACTCTTATGTGCAGATCCCACTCTCAGATGTGTTGGTGTGCAGTTTTGGTGTTTTTTTTTTTTTATTGAGATTCAGATGTTCAGCTTATTCTTTGAGGGAGAGAGATCTGAGGACGTCTCTCACTCTGCCATGTTTCCCAGAATCTTCTGGTTTTCTTTGAAAACACCACAAATTTACATCATTTGGATAAATTAAGAAACATATAAGTAACCAATGAAAGAATTATTAAAGTGGTTTCTTATGGAGAGTAAAGAACTGTGGATTTTTTATTATAAGCCCTTTACATATCATCAAATATATTAAATATTTTTAAAAACTTTGTTAAATAAAAAAAATAAAATTTAATCTTAAAACTGTGTACTACTCTCTAACATATAATATTAGGGTTTAATTTATTTTTTGCTTGAATTAATATATCTCTAGTTCAATAGAGAAATCACGAGTCTGTAAAACATGATATAATTTTTTGATTTAATTATCTAAAATTCATTTGGAATTTTCTATTTAAGCCCTATTATTACTGCCACCCACATGCTATTTGGTAGCATATCTCAAGATGACACATAGGAAGTAAAATTATCTTATATTTTCCCTGTAAATCCAAACTAAGAAAGTGCTTATAAAACAGCTTCATTGCTGAATGATGTTGAATTCTCTGTCTTTAAGAAGGATTTTAATTTTAGCTAATTAAACGACAAAAACAGTAATAACAAATAACTTTGCCTTTAATCAGAATTATTAAAAATCTAGATCTAACAAAATTATTAGACTCCATGTAGATAAAATGTATCCCGCAACTTCAATTCTTGTTTTTGGTGGATCCCTATAACATTATATCATATTTTGATAGTCATGAGAGTGTCTGTAAAAAAATTGCCTGTTTTATGTAAATTCCTAGAGCAGTGGTTCTGTCTTGTTTGTAAATTAGAACCACTTGGGATGCTATGAGAACTGCAGATGCTAAACCACATACCACACAAATTATACAAGACTCTCTGATACTGTGTACAAGGCATCTGATTTTTTAAAGCTTTCCAAATGTTCATGATTTGCAGCCAATTTTGAGAAACACTGTCCTAGAAGATTATGTTTATTTAATCGCAGACTGCTTACCTGTGGAGATAAATTTTTTGAATAATTTTATTTTAATATATAAAAAATATTGGAAATAAGTCAGCTAAATCATAATTTTGGGGACTGTAACAGAAAAAATAAGACATACTTTGGTGGTATATTGAAATATAAAACAAGGTAAAATTTATGTGAGTTGTATCTAATCTTATTTTCTAAGCAGTGTTATTCATCTAGTCCTAAAAGCAACATATAACCAAAAGAATATGAATGATATAAGCTATTTAATATAAATAGAAAAATGAAACTCTTTCTTAGAAAGAATAGCTTTCCTAAGAACCTAATATGTGACAAGCCTGTATTTTTTTTAACACAGAATTAAAAATAATAAACATTATAGGAAAAGCAGATTATTCAGATGTTGTATTTTCCCCAAACACTACTACAGTGTTAATTTATTCATTTACTTTTTTGTAACACATTGGGTAACCTTAGGTTTAAAATCTACATAATTTCAAATAATTTTATTTTACATTTTTTTTATTATTTTACATTCTTACTTATTTTCATAACATATCAGTTTCCTGCCTGATCTAGAGTTTGGTATAAAAACAACATGTTCATTGTTACGACAACTAAAAAGCACAGTATTTTCTTTTCTTTTTAACTTACCACTGTATGTTCTCATTATCTCTTTTTAGAACCTTACAATCTAAGCAGAAAATAGCAGCACTTGTGTTTCAATTTATACTGCAAGGTTTGCACCTGTTATGTATTTATAACATTTATATGTAATTTTATTTGAAATTAAAATATTATTCATTCAAAAAAGATTAGAAGATGTCTTATATAATAAATACCATAACCTAGGAAAACTTTTACTTAATACAAAGTTTTTTATATTAAGATTATCATGGTGACATTGGTTAATAAAATCAAATAGGTTTTAACTGTACTATTCAATAATATGTCATACATATATTGCATTGTGTGTTCACCACCTGTAATTAAATTTTCTTTCATCACCAAATATGTGAGCCCCTTTACTCTTATCCACTCAAGTTTAATAGCAGTTAGAAAATCAAACTTAATTTCCAAATATCAAAATAAGCGTCATACTCATGTGAAATATTCTGATGGATACACACACACATACACACACACACACACACACATACACACAGTGATTATAGTTTGCTCTTTTTAAATTATAAATATGTCAATATATATTTATATATTAATATCTATCCCACGTAATCTAGAAAGAAAAAGGAAATTTGAACATTGGTAGGTTAATTAAAAGTTTAAATATTTTTGTCCCACATAATCTTTGAATTGTATTTTTTGTTACATCCTGAAAAAAATATCTTAATTAACATCACCATTCCTGAGTTTGACCTGCATTTTTCTAAGAGTTTTGAAAAGATTATTCCACTTTCACTTGAAATTCAAAAAGTTGCACTAACTTGAAAAAGCAAAACAAACAAACAAAAAAGCAATGTTGAGGTAAATAAAACAAAAATGTAATATATCTATGCAGTGGAATGTTATTTGGCAATGAAAAATAATGAAGTACTGATACATGCTCCAACATGGATAAAACATTATGTTAAGTGAAAGAACACAACACAAAAGACAACATATTATATAATTCAGTTTATATGCACTGTCCAGACATGCAATTTATATAGAGAAAGTAGATTAGTGGTTGCCTACAGCTGAGGGTTTGTTGTGGGATATGGGGAGTGATTGTTAATGTGCATGGATGTAGTTTCTTTTGAGGGTGTTGAAAATTTTCTAAGATTATATTGTGGTGATGGTTGCACAGCTTTGTTAATATACTAAAAGACATTGTACACTTTAAATGGATAGATTTTATGGTATTTAACTTAAATTATAAAACTTTTTTAAAGGTATGAATTTGGGGTGATGCTAAAGGCTAGTTTGAGATTAATTCTTCTTATGAGATCATCTACTTACATAGAACATAAGACAGACCCACCTTATATTATTAATGCTGAAGTAAATAATATGGACAAGAATAATACATTATAAACATCTTGTCAAAAATTCTGGCAAAAAAATTCTGGAAAGTTCAGACAAAACTCTGACATGGTTCCTGTTATGATATGAGAAAGAGCACCCAAATACATGATATACCAGATATAAGTACCTTGTATAGTGACTGGTACATTAATAATGTCCTTACTGAGTGTGTTACTTTTTGTCACTATTATAATAATAATCGCCATTGCCATCATCACAAAATTTGTAGTAGAAAACACATGGATGTGCAGTTTGTTTTACCTTTCAAAGTTATACTCAGTTGAGTGTGAATGTAATATTGTTGCCATGTATCATCTGTTGTCAACTAGCACAATGATAGATAATGTGACTCTGGGAAAATTAGTAATCTCAATTGTGCTTACCTTTAAAATTCAATCCAATAAAGTTAAGACAAATCTCACTCTATTTGCCCATGGTTGAGAAAAGTTACATTTCTTTTAAAAGATAGGAAATGTATTTTTAATTAGGAAAATCAACATCAATGCAGCTTTCTCTTTTAAAGCCAGTATTTTGATAATGTTTTAGGAGGAATATCATAACACAGAAAAAATGTTAAATCATAGAAGTGTGCTTTTTATTTGGGGTAACAGTAGTCTGGAACTTTGTGACATTATTTAAATACACACTCTAAATTCTATGTGTTGCATTTACTATGTGAAAAACATTCAGTGTATGTGTAAATTGTATAAAGAAAATGTGATACCTAGCTATCTTAGCAAATAGAAATGGATCTCACTATTGTGGAGAATGAAAATAAATTGCAACATAAAAAGTAAAGTAACTTTCTTTATATACAGTCACACTTTGATTTAATTCAAAAGCTCAACATTTTCCCCTAAAGTCCCAGAATTGTGAACACATTTCAGTAGTACTTTAAATGGACTACTTGCCTACTCTGGGCTTTTGTAAGCCTAAAGCTTTGTAAGAAGTATTAATTATGATACCAAAAAAGTAACTGAATAATCATGTAAGTTTTTACCTTCTATCCATCAATATTGAATTTCTTATGAGTATTGGGTATTCCAAATATTCTGTCAAGATTGAATACATCATATGGGAACTTATTCTATGGGACAATATTTTCACAGAATCTCTTAACCTCTTTCAGCAACATTTTCCAGGCTCTATTTGTTACTGATATGTCAAATTCTCTTCTAAACCTGCTTCACTATTTGAGATAATTGGTCAAGAATCTTTTCAGTCACCCAGTCTTGACATTTTAGTTACTTTTCACTCCTCTCGTTAACTGCCAAGTCTAGCTGAAAGAGAAAGGACATAACTTGAAAGGGTGACAGTGAAGCCAGATAATTATTTTTTTATCCTTGGAGAGATTTGTATAACAAGCTATTATTTTATATTTTCTACTTTTCAGAAAAAGGAAACACCTTTTTGATGATAAAGGGAAGGGTATTAGCATCTATTTACTTAAAACTTGGTAGCTATTATTCTGAACACGAGTGATATGCAGAAGTAGGTGAACATCAATCCGTGACAGCTAAGGAAATAGTGCACTCAGTCAAATATTATCTGAAGATACCCTATCTGGTACAAAAGAGAAGCAACAAGAGGGTAAAAGAACCTCACTCCAGATCCATAACCATCAATATAATTATCTAGCAGCCAATGAAACAGTTAATTTTTTTCAGCAAACAGAAAGCCAGAAAATAAGCATTTTTCCCCTGGAACTTAATGTAAAGGCAACTTTAGAAACAGCTTCAACTATTTACTAAATGAGACTAAATACATTAAAAAGGAAGCCAACTTCAGAAAAGAAATAATGTTTTGATACATGCCTAATTGGGTCAACTTGTTTGGCTTAACATTGGGTGGCAACCAGTAGGTACAAGCAAAAGCACTTGAGGACTTACTCAAATTGAGGGCCATGAACATTTTAACATGATTTCAGAATGAGTCATCATTTTAAGTTTAGAGTAGACACATTTATCTTTTTCAGATACAGTAATTCTGAAATCATCTTCATCGAAGTAGAAAGTACATTAATACTGAACAGATTATTCTTTTTAACTCTTTCCCATTTTTGTATTCAAGCATATCCTAGACTTGGATACTTAACAATCAGTTAAGATACAGTGACATTTGTTATAATACAGATAAACTATTTTCAATCAGAAGAAAATTCATTGATGAAAAGTCATTGTCAGAGACACTATTGAAGTTCTTGCTCCTCAGCATCCCCATCTAGTGAGAAGAATCTTGTAAAGACTACAGAGGCTTTCAGAGACCCTAAGCCTAATAGAATGTATGCAACTATTGTAACTATGGTGCACAGTGACACAAATACAATAATTAAAAACTAACATATATTTTTGCCCAAATAAAGTTATCTAGCAGAAAAATCTGTTTCATACTTGTTTTAGAAGGAAAGGATTTACACTCCTATGTTGTGTTACATGAGTATTTTTATCGCTGAGAGAAATTAGTGGATCTATGGTATAGCCTGTTTGTGTACATTTGCATATATATAATAGTCATACTTTCCACTGTATGATCAATGTTATTAATTTACTAATTGGCAAATTGATCTCTTCACGTCAGAGATATTTTATACACAATACTGGCAATAAACCCTCTGGATCTTTACTCTCTTCTCTTCTTTGCTATTAGTAGAGTTTCAGAGAAGAATCTCTAATCCTTTCTAATGTTAATCTGCCTCCATATGAAACTGATCCACCATCATGGGCCACCAAATATCACTCTTAGATTTTGAACTTTTTTGTATGAAAAGTTTTAAAAATTCCTTTTACCTCAGACTAGATATATATTCCATTTCAACAATTTTTATCTTGCCTTTGTTTTCTTCTTACTGTATAGACACTTTTAGAACAAAATTCTAGAAAAACTAAAATGTACTCAATATCTTTTCTTTCTTGAAGTTGTTCCTTTACTCTTCACAATCTTATATCTGGCCCTATCATTCTTTGAAAATTTTTCTCAGAAAGATCACCAGTAACTTGGATAAATTCAACAGCCTATCCAAAATCTTATCCTTTATAACTCTCACAATTTATACTTTATTAAGCCAGTATATTATGTAACAATTCATATGTACAAAAGATATAATTATGCAATGAGCATCTGAGTTGCAACTAACTGATTCAAAATATACATTACAAAACCACTGTGTACCCCTTTCTTCTATGATCACATTCCCCTTTTCCTAATTATTGTCTTTCTTCCAGGAAAGGACTATCCCGAATTTTATATTTATTTTTAATATTCATTTTTATATTTTTAATACATGTTTCTCTAAATAATATTATAATATTGATCTAAAGTTTAAAGTTTAATTTACAATGAATTATAACATGTTCTTTTATGCACATTATATATATATATATTCTGGCTCTATTTAAATATAATAGACAATTAGTTGCTTGTATTTACATTAAACAAGCCAATGAGCTCTTTTCAATTTTAGTTGGTATACAATAATACACCAGTTTCAGTTGTACAGCATAATGATTAGAGATCTATATAACTCACAAAGTGATCACCCAACTAATCTAATACCCATCTTCCCCCTTACATATTTATTACTAAACTATTAACTATTCTCTTTATCCTGCACTTTATATCTCCATGTCTATTTCATAACTATCCTTTTTACTTCTTAATTCATTTACTTTTTTGGCTGTCCCCTGCAAATCCCCTCCCATCTAGTAGCCCTCAAAATATTCTCTGTATATGAGTTCATTTCCATTGTTGTGTATGTCGTACTTTAGATTGCACATGTTCGTGAAATCATGTGATATTGTCTTTCTCTATTCCATTTATTTTGTTCAGTGCAATATACTCTAGGTCCATCAAGGCAATATCTTTTTCATCCTCTTCTTTTTATTCTGATTGTGTCCTTTAATCTGAAGTAAGTCTCCTGGAGGCAGCATATGCATGGGTCTTGTCTTCTTTTCCATTCAGGCACTCTGTCTTTTGGTTGGAGCACTTAATTCTTTTCCATGTGAAGTACTTGTTGATAGAAATGTAGTTATTACCATTTATGTTTCTTTCTTCATAAAGAAGTCCCTCAAATATTTCCTGTAATACTGGCTTGGTGTTAATAAATTTCCTTAGCTTATTTTTGTCTGGGAAGTACTTGATCTGTCCTTTATTTCTAAATGATAGCTTTGCTGGATAAAGTATTATTGGTTGTAGTTCCTGGGTTTTCATCATGGCAAATGTTTTGTGCCAAGCCCTTCTGTCCTGCATAGTTTCTTTTGAGAAATTAGCTGCCAGTCCTTTGGGTCCTCCCTTGTAGATATCTAACTGTTTTTGCTGTAGTTCATTATTGTTACAAGAAATTCTCCAATTTTCTTTTACATATCCACTTTGAACTAAGAGTTGATCATTAGCATGCTTTAATTCTTTTGTCAGGTAGAAACATTTTTAAAAACAATAGTAATTTATAGTTTTATCACACTATATTGACAGAATTATGTCTGCAACACAAGCATTTTTTGGAATTATTAAGATTTTTCACAACAAACAAATAAAGTCAGTTTTCATAAATGTTTTGTGAACACATGGAATATATATGCATATATGTCTATATGTGTATATATGTATATGTATGTATGTATAATCCTTATAATCCAAGGTACCAGAAATAATATTTACCTATACAATATTGATTACATCATTATGAATTGTAGACTTAGCATTATACAATATGTTTTTGTTTCTTTTAGAGCATTTTAGTCTGAATTTTACTTTGTTAGATCTCAAGATCTTGGCTCCTGCTATCTTTATTTGCTTATGCTTGATATGAAAATGAGTATCCTTTTATTTTTAACCTCTTGAATCTCTTTATGTTAGATATGCCTTTGCATAAAATATAAACTTTGTATAAAGTTTGGAGTCTAATTTTTCAGTCAATCTAAAAAATATATATTTTATTTTAATCTGTGAGTCAATGCCATTTACATTTATGAATACTATATGTGGATATTTTTAGTCTCAGTTTTCTTCTCTATCAAACTCTGTATCTAAAGTTTTTTTTTCTGTAAGATCTCTCTCTCTCTCTCTTTCTCTCTCTCTTTCTCTCATTTTGTCTCTCATTTTAGTATTGGTACTTATGAAGACTTTATTATTTTGTACTGATAATTGCCATTATGTAAGTTATTTTATTGAGTATCTTTAATCTCTTTTTTCTCTAAGGTGCTTTCTATTAGTTTTTTACTATAGACATTATTGCAGAAAGCTGTAAACCTTTTCTTTTTTTCTCTTTAATTTTCCTAATCATCTAAATTAAGTTTATATCTCTATATTCCTAATAAAATATATAACGTAATAAATAGCTTATTCTACTTGATTGACTGATTTATTGATTGATTATCCTTCTTCCCACTTTTTTGATAGTTGCATTGTATCATCCTATAGCAATCCATCCTCAGGGTATCCACCTAAAATTTTTGAAAACATTTATCTGTTATGATATATGCACCCATATGTTCATTGCAGCATTATTCAAAGTGTTCAAGACATTAAAACAACCAAAGTACCCTTTGATAGATGATTGAATAAAGTAGGTACATATATACAATACAACCATAAGAAAAGATGAAATGTGCACAAACATGAATGGGTCTTGCTATTATCATACTCAGTGAAATAAATCAGACAGAAAAAGCTGAGAACCATGTTATTTAACTTATATGTGGGATATAAAATTGAAAGCAACAAACGAGCAAGACAAACAAAAACTCATAGACACAGACAAAAGTTTATTGTTTACCAGAGGGAAAGGGGGGAGGAGGTAGGTAGGTAAGGGTAAAGCAGATCAAATATTTGGTGTCAGAAGGAAATTTAACTTTGGGTGGTAAATACAATGTAATATACAGATGATGTATTATTGAATTGTACACTTGACCTGTATAATTTTATTAACAAATGTCACCCCAATAAATTTAATAAAAAAAGGGCCCATATCATTTACATCTATACATCCACCCTTCATTTATACTCGGTCAACCAGTTAAATATATTTAATGCTCACAACCACTTGGATATTTTCTTGGTAGTCTGAAGCTGATTTCTTCATAGATTATTCAGGGAGAGCTCATATGTACAATATTTTCTGAAATCTTGCATGCACACAACAATACGCTTGCACTGTTTGTGTTCCACACTTTTTTTAGTTTCTTAAATTACTTTAAGAACTTCTGGCTTAAAGCATTGCAGTCAACAAATCTGATGCTATTTATTGTAAAGTAATAAAATTATGCCCTCTTATTGCATACACATCTTCAGTATTATACGTTGCCTGCATTTCTAGTTCTTTTTCTCATTAATGCCTAAATTTTCTTTCTTCTAACTCCCTGGGTTCTTATCCCAGTACATTGTGTTCTATTCCCAGGAGTTTCTTTTCAGTACAGAGTTAAACTCTTTGGGAAAGTTTCTTCTTTTGGCATTTCCGAACCTTTAGGGCTCGGAAGACCCAGCACCCTTTACACTTTCCTTATAGTCTTTGGCAAGTGGTGTCTACTAAAAATTTTTCTCAGTTTCTACTGTCTTTAAAGCTGCTTTCAAGTGCTTTGTATGGAGAAGCATCTTGTGGAGAGTGAGTGTTTTTGTTGATTTCTATATTCTCTAGCTCTTGAAATGTCAAAAGTCCCCATTATTCTCTCCCACACATCTTCTTATTCCCATACAACTGCTATACATCTATGGGTCTTCCTGTTCTAAATGATTTGGTTCTACTCAGTCATATCCTAGGCTTTGGCATGATACCTTATCATCTAGATTTGCTATCTATTGGTTACTATTATTGTTAGCTTATTTGCTGCTTGTGTATATCTGCATGTGTGAGAGTGTGTAGATTTAGGCAGAGGGAAAAATTATAGTGCCTCCATTTGCTTCACTATCTATCAGATTTCCTGCTTGGTCATAATATGTATACATAACTTTGGACTGTAAATTTATGATCAGCATAACTTTATCTGTGGAAATTCTGGGAAGCCTGATTTGAGAGTTCATATCTCCATAAATTTGTGTTGTACTCTGAAAGACATCTTAGTTTATTACCAACCAAAAACTAAGTTAAATTAATTTCTAAGTATGTTTTATTGGATCATGGAGCTATTATAAATTAAAACCAGAATATTAGATATAGGTATAATGAGGCCTGTTGATAAGATACTAAGGAAGATTATTTCGATTTATAACCATGCTTTTTTATTGTTTTTGTTTTCCTTTGAAATCAGGTGATTTTTTTCCTCCAATATACCTGTTAATTAGTTATTTCAGGTTTTAGAAGGGCGAGGAAGTTCTGTTGGAACTCTTTACCTTGTAGTAACTCAAGGCTATCTCATCTATCCAAAGTGGCAGATTATTAGAATACAAGCTTCTCATTTAAGGAAATTGGAAAACACTTCCAGGGCTCTTGTACGCTTAGTGTCAGTATACCATTTTGTTTTCCAGTTCTCTCTTTAGCTTTAATGCCTGGAAATTTTCCTTACTTTCATATGAGCTCAACAATGTATTGATTTGAAAAATGTATTTATTAGATTCGATTAATCATTTCTGGATTTATGAGATTTTCAGGGCTGTGCATCAAAATATCTAGTTAATTATTTCTTAGAGATAGAAGTCTTGATTCATAATTTACTAATTTATAACCTTCATTGCTCTCACCTAGGCAGTCATGAAATTTTTATTACTCCCATTTCAGTCTCCAGTATTTTTCACACAGCATTGCAATCCCACAAATTAGTACATGATCTTTATAAATCATTGCAGTAATCATGTCTTTCTAAAAATTCAATTAGATGCCTATTGTCTACAGATACTTTAGTATGACATTCAACATTACCTACTGTCTGGTCCTAACCCACCTTATAGGAATTCCTATGTTTCTAAACACTTCTGGGATTGTCAATGTGATATGGTCAGTCAGTAGGATTGATGTGAAACATACATGAGTTCATTTTTAAATTAAATTTATTAGAGTGACATTGGTTAATAAAATTATGTTTCAAGTGTGCAACTCAATAACACCTCATCAGTATATTGTATTGTGTGTTTACCAACTGAAGTTAAATTTCCTGCCACCAAATTTTTGATCCACTTTATTACCTACCTACCCCCATCTCCGTTTCTTTCTGGTAACTAATAAGCTTTTGTTTGTATCTATGAGTTTTTGTTTGTTTGTCTTGCTCATTTGTTGCTTTCAGTTTCATATCCCACATATAAGGGGAATAATATGGTCCTCAATTTTTTTTGTCTGACTTATTTCACTGAGCATGATAATCTCAAGACTGATCCATGTTTGTGCACATGGCAGTATTTCATCTTTTCTCATGGCTGAGTAACATTCCATTGTATATATGCACCTACTTTATCCAATTATCTATCGAAGGGTGCTATGGTTGTTTCCATGTCTTGGACACCATGAATAATGTTGTTATGAACATCGGGTGCATATATCTTTATAGATAACTGTTTTCAATTTTTTTTTATTGATACCCAAAAGAGAGATTGCTGGTTCGTATGGTAATTCACTTCTTAATTTTTTGAGGAACCTCAATAATATGAATTTGTTTTTTATTTGTGCTACTTTCTGAATACGTGGTATCAGCCTCAATTTTCTCTTCTGTGGTATAGGGGAAACATTTCTCTAGTTATATGAAAGAATTTCTATGAAAGGAAATGAGAAGACATATGTAAATGTATTCAGTTAATTGAAAATTGCTATAAAATTACAAGTTTTAGTTTGCTTTTACATGCCTTTACTCATTCTTTAGGGACAAATTCACATACCACATTTTTCCTGAAGCTTTCCTGAATCCTCTTTAGTACAGTCAGCACTTTATCAGTACTTACCTCATGTAACTTTGTATTGTTAATTGTCCCCAGATCTTACATCTTCAATTAGATTGTGGATTTTTCAAGGAGAGTGATGATGTCTGACTCCCCTACACAATTCCTTAGATATTGTAAGTTCTCAATAAATATTATTTGAAATATCAAGTTCTCAAATACTTCAATTTAGCGTAGGTATAAAATGTGCCAGCAATGGACTTTTATCAAATAATTTATTTTTACAATAAAATTGTTTATAGGCATTGACTTCCTTCTTAAAAATAATTTTTTTTTAAAAAATTAGTATTTGCGATAAGGTTTCTTCTAGGAAGTTTGGTACAGCAGATGTGGTAGAGTGATTTATTCAATATCTGCTTCAACTCAACATATCCTTCTGAATGGTAGATAATGGAAAGATAAGTTACATTTTCAATTACTCTTGTAACTATGGTTTCAGACTTTCACCAATCAGAAGTGTTCACCTAACACTTGCATTCATAACTACAGTAAATGTTAAGAGAGACACTAGCATAAGAAACCACTGTTTTGCTGATATAGATCTGGGGAACATGATGTGGTTCTGCAACTAATAGATTTGTCAGTGGCTCTCTGATTTCCAGATCATAGATCAGGTGATATGATACTTTTGCATAGCACTTTTTAGAAATTTTTTTTTTAATTTCTCTGATTGCTGATTGTGGTACAGATAGCAGCTCCTGAGGAGAGATAATTATGTGTTGTTCTAAGAGATATTCGTTGTCCCCAGTTTAAATCTTTCTTTCAGCCCATTTAATGGTTTTTGTAAGCATAAAATTCCTGTACTAAAAATCTCTTCCTGTGCAAAATAGCTAGAATTGTTTGTTTTGTAGGTGGATATTTCCCATGACCATTTCTGAAATTCTATCTCATTAATTATTTCACATATGTAAAAGTGTTCAAGAAACCTAATTTCAGGTTATTAAGAATTGAGTTTTTCTCTTATTTCAAATTGCATGAACCAGTTTTCTAAAAACAATTGTATCAGTTATCTAGTAAAGTTTCCTCTAGACAGTGTGGAAACTCATATATCTATATCGAGATCGAGATCAAGATTGAGATCGAGATCGATTATATAAATATATAGATATATAGATATATTTTACTTAAGCTTTATTGCTTTGCTTAATTTTGAGTATTCTGATCTTATTAGTGTAATAAAAACATTCTAAAACGGGTCAGTAAAAATAGAAAATAGTTACAAAAATATTAAAAATAATAAGTATACAATGAAGGAAATAGAGATTAAAAAAACAAAAATAAAGAATAAAGAATTTGGTGATTGTTGTAATTTGATTATGACTAGCCTATCAGGTGAACTTCCTTTTTTTCACAAAGCCAGACTTCAATGTTGAAGAGGAGTTTGCTGTAACAAGAAGCATACCTAAAGCTATTTGCCTATATTATTGGGTCATTTATGTCAATGATGAAATGGATGGTGATAAGAATGTCAATCTGTGTACAAAATCTTTTTTGAATATTTGATGTTTTGCACATGCAACTTCATGGTCAATTAGGCATGCGATAGTGTGTACAAAATCTTGGTGCAAATTGCTCTCAACTGCTTAAATAGCTCTTTTGAAAACTATATATATATTTTTTTTTAATGTAAGACTTCCCTTTATACCATGCCAAAAGGTATTCTTAGAAATTTTCTCTCAGCCAAATTGCTAGTAGTTTTTCGGGACAACTAGAACTTTCTCAGAGGGGAGGACTGAACAATTCAAGTGTAGGTTAGGAAGAACAGAACTTAATAAGTTACTTTTTCAAGAGGGCTTATTTTTTATAGCTCTACAAGAGACTTAATAATCACAGGCAAACTCAAATCCTTGACAAAAAGAATGCCACAATACCTGTGAATGGATTGATGAATGATAGGAAGAACTTAATTATGCCAAACTTAAATCTTGAGTAGTAGAATTAGATACATAGAGAGAGGGATTTTTATAAATCCCCCTTTGTAATATCCCTATTGAAACTTTCTTTCTGATGACACTCACTTTTCTTTCCTTTATCTTATTCCCTTCAATCTCTACTGAGTTGCTGAAATATAATAAGCTTGAAGCTGAAGTAGTAATTCCTAACAATAAGTAACTTCTTGACAAGTTCCTGACAACCTGTTTCAAGCAGTTGCCTCTGTGTTAGCTTATAAAAGATGAATAAAGGGAAAATTTTAGGCTTAGTAGCAAGGTAGGTAAGCAGTATTTAGGGTCAAAAACAGCCTTTCTGGTGCCTTACAATTTCTAGCATCTGTCAATCCTTGCACAGATAAAAAGTTGGATTTTATTCACTCTTTGTTCATAAGAGAAAAAAAGAAAAGAAAAAAATTGGACTTATTTGTATAATTAAATAAGGTGGTAAAGATGAAAATAATCTCTAAAGACAAAAGAACATAAAAGCTTTCAAGGTAGATAAGAAGTAGAAAAGATTAGTAAACAGGGAAATAAGTAAATCTTCAGCTAACCATAGTTATCTTCTAGTGTTTAACCAAGAGGAAGAATATCAACATTTACAGTGGAAGGTTATCGATTGTTTTCAGTAAGAAAACTGACCTCCACTTTTTCAGTCCACACAATAATCATTTTCTGGTGTATGTTTAATTTTTAGTCAGTTTTCCAAAATTTACATTAAGTACATATTTAAAATGTATACGGTTAATGCATACTTTAATTTAATTCTATCTGGTGAATGTACTATGCTCTGTAAAATGCAATGAAAATTAGATCTATATAAAAAAACTAATTCTTAGAGGATGGTTTGGATATTTGATCTTGTAAAACACAGTATTTTGTACTAAAAAGTTATATTAGGCAAAATGTATAATAATACAATTCTCATTGGAAATCCCCACCTTAACCAAATTAAGAGTTCAAAATTAAGTTTTATTTACATGCCAAGTGAACCTCAGGAAACTTGGCAAATTTTGTAAATAAATCAAGATGAAAATAAAACATACATTTTATAAGATTCTGTTTTAACTGTAGTGAGGCATTATGTGTCAAATGTGATATAGGGGAAAAATGGTATATCAGATAGAGGTTTTATTCATCCCTCTTGCAACCAAATCAAAGTTGTGAGAGAAACACAGAGCAAACAGCAAGCAAAGCCATCTGGTATCTAGATGAACAACAGCACTGCAACTAGAGAGACAAATAAGAAATCACCCTGCAACAGTAGAAGGTAGGAGGGGTGAAGACATTAGGCTTCCTGGACCCAAGTGGCTGAGTGGGACAGAGTTTGAGGCAGCTGCAGCTGGCAACTGTAGATGTCTCTTAAAGGCACCGAGTCCACAAGCAGACTTCCGAGCTGACAGACCTGCTCACTCTGAGTACCAGCACTGGGTTGGCTGCTTGGGAGGCAATAGGAACTTAGAGGGGAACACTGAGTTGTTAGAGCAAGGGCCAGACATGAGGCTTTCTCCCAGGCATTAAGTGCTGAGAGTATCCATTCTTCCTTTGTGGAGCCCTCCCTATTCCCAGTGTGTGGACTCAGTGCTGCCATAGCTGAGACATCATCAAACTGGATAACAGAGGTCAAACACCCAGAGAATTTTCTGAAACTTCATCTCCCCAAACTCATGGTGCCACACAAGTTACATCCGGTTGTGTCCTCAACGAGTCTGGTGCTGAGTCAACTCAAGACACACACTGGTGGCAGCTGACCTCTGTTTCTGGCATGGCCTCTTATAAGCACAGCATCTGTGGATTGCTTCCTGAATCTTAACAAGTAGCCCCAGAGGGGCACAGGCTGGGGCTAAACTTAGACTGCAGCTGAACTCCTCTTAGGACTGTGCCAGTGGACACCTACTATACAAGGCCATACAAATAGAATCAGAATACTTAGGTACATTGCTTAGTACATAAAAACAGAAACAGAAAGTAAGCCAAATGGGAAGACAAAGAAGCAAAATTATATGAGAGAAAAATACAGAGATCCAAAAATAATAGAATCAAGTAAACTAACAGGTGCAAAGTTCAAAATCTGGTTATAAAAATGCTCAATGAACTTAGGGGAAAGTATAGATGAGCTTACTGAGAACTTTAACAAAGAGATAAACATAAAAATGGAAATGGAAATTATAAAAAGGAATTAGAAATGAAGAACACTTTATCTGAGGTGAAGAGTATATTACATGGAATCAACAAAGTAGATAAAAAAAAGGATCAAACCAGTGATATAGAGAATGGGGAAGCCAAGGACACTCAATCAGAATGAAAAAAAAAAAAAAAGCCAAGATTATAATAATAATTTAAGGAACCTATGGGACACCATTAAATGTAAAGCAACAACAACAACAACAACAACAACAACAACAACAAAACATTTTATAGGGGTAACTGGAGGAAAACAGAAAGCCAAAGAGCTATTTGAAGTTATAATTATAGAAAACTATCCTAACTTAGAAAAGAAAATAGACATACAACTCCAGGAAGCTCAGGGTCCTAGTCAAGATGAACTCAAAGAGAGGACCACACCAAGACCTATCATCATTAAAATGCCAAAGGTTAAATACAAAGAAAGAATCTTAAAAGCAGCAAAAAAAAAAAAAAAAAAAAAGCAGTTAGTTACTTAGAAGGGAGCACCCATAAGACTAGCAGCTGATTTCAGAATCAGGAGGGCTTGGTGCAGAATATTCAATGTGATGAAAACTTAGAATCTACAACCAGTAATTATTTGTCCAGCAAAGCTTTCATTTGGAGACAACGGACAAATAAAGAGCTTCCCAGACAAAAATAAACCAAGGGAATTTATCAACGCCAAGCCAGTATTACAGGAAATGTTGGAGGAACTTCTTTAAGAAGAAAAACATGTATCAAAGACATGGAGAAATTATGGTAATAACTCCATTCCTATCAATAAGTACTTCAAATGAGAAAAAATTAAGTGTTCCAACCAATGATAGGTTGCTTGAATGGATAAGAAAACAAGATCCTTACATATGCTGCCTACAAGACACTCATTTCAGATGAAAAGACACACACAAACTAAAAAGATGGGGATGGAAAAAGATATTGCCTTGATGTACCTAGAAGGTATTGAGCTGAATGAAATATGTCAGATAGAGGACAAATATCACATGTGAAATCCAAAGGACAAAATAAACAACAACAACAATAGCAACAACAACAACAAAAAGGGAAATAAACTCATAGATACAGAGAATATTTTGAGGCTACTACAAGGTAGATGGTTGGGGTGAATGGTAAAAAAAGGGCAAAGGGATTAAGAAATGCATATGGATAGTTGTAAAATAGACATGGAGATATAAAGTGTAACATAGCAAAAAATAGTTAACAATGTTGTAATAAATATGTAAGGGGAAGAGAGGTATTAGATTTCGTGGGTGATCACTTTATGAGTTATATAGATCTCTAATCACTATGCTGTACAACTGGAACTAATATATCATTGTATGCCAACTTTAATTTTAAAACCTCATTGAATTCTACAATGTAAATATGAGCAACTAATTATCTGTTTCAATAAAGCCAGAAAAAAAAGGAATAAAAAAAAGAATCTCAAACCACATGCAAAAAAAGAAAAAAAATGTGATGTAGTTCTACCTTTTCTGCTTCTCTTTAAGGTAATAAATGATAGGCTCTTAAGGGATCAAAGCAAAATTGCTGCAAGGAGGTGCAGGTGCTATTTTATTTTAAAGCTATAACCACACTGTAAGAAAAGATAAGTAAAGGCATCAAATGGAAAGCAAGATGAGGATACAAGAAAAAAGAAAGAGTAGAAGAATGAGAGGGAGAGATGCAGAAGGGCAATTAAAAAAAGGGTATTCACTGTCATCGTTAAGCAAACCTTTCTGAACTTCAGCACCTAAATTTGTCTACCCTATCTCCTACTGGACCAAACAGCTTCTTTACCTCTGGATTTTTCTGAAGTCTACCTGCCTAGATATATGGTAGTCCCAATATTTACCTTCCTGTGTTAACCTAACTGTATAGCCTTGCACCTACCCTTCAGTACCTGTAATGTCCTCTATTCCTGATATTTTGAAAGATTTTATTTGAAAAAAAAAAGACTCAGTGAGGCTTCTGGTCTTTGAAAGGGCAAAGTTTTTTTTTTATTGACAAATTCAGCATTTTTTAAAAGGTATTCACCATATAAGTTAAAATCTCTGTTCTCGTTTCTATATACTTTTGTCAAGCTTTCAATATTTTAAGAGAAAAACAAAATCAAAATTAACTTTAAAGGTATTTGGGAATGATAGTTAACACTGAAAGATTATGAAATAACTACAAATGTCTTAAAATTAATATTGAAAAAGTTTGGCAATGTTTTAAAGGGCTATTAAAAGAAGTTTCTTACACTGTAGATCTATAGAAATATGTGACAGGTTTTAAAGCAGCTTATCAGGTATTAATATGCTCATATTAAAATCCTTAAGTAGAATTTTGTTTTGTTTTGTTTTGCAAGTCAGCTTAATTTCCATAGAAAAGAAGCAGAAAAAAAAAAAAGCCACTACTTGTACATTAAAGTATTTAATTCACATGGTCACCTAAGGACACCATTTTTCTAATTGCTCTGCCCTTTAAAAAGCTAGAGTATTTTCTTCTAAATTTGGTATAAATTCAATGATGCAATATGGCATTGTTTCCTACATAGATTATCCATTTTCCATAAAGTGGGGAGGAAAAGAGAAACTGCAATCTTTGGGAAAATCTTGCACTGAGTAAATGTTTCTTGTAAATTTTGACCATAAATAAGTTCTCATTGATAGAATCTGTTGTAATGGGAAGGATATCAGCACTACTTTTATTATGGGAAAATATTTTAGCAAATACCAATGAAAGTGCAGTGATTCAGCTCTTTATATACTTGGAGTAAGTTTAGGATTACTGGATTTCTTAAATAAAAATACAGGAGGACCAGTTAAGCTTCAATTTCAGAATAAACAACAAATATTTTTCAGTATATGTCCCAAACATTGCATGTCACACATTTTTACTTTTTTTTTTTCATGTTTTTGGTCTGAAATTCAGATTTTACTAGGCATCCTACATTTTATCAGGCAATACTAGGTAATTCGTTCCAAGCGCTAAAATATTATTTGTTACATGCAGATATATTTTGTCAAATAAATATGACTGTTTTATTTATGAGTTTCTTTGTTTTTATTCTTCTAAATGGAAATTCCTTCCGTCTGAATGGGGTTAGTATTTTTTTCCTTAAAAATAGGAATGTTCTGGATAAAATGGTAGAGATTGAAGTTATGCTATAATATGTATTATTTGAGATTACCTTTCCTATACATAGATTTTAAAATATCCATTGCTTGAGAAAAGGATAATAATATTTATAACTTTTAGTTATATTCGAACTGTATTCAATTTTTTATGTGTATGCGAGCATGTGTGTTTACGTGTGTGTAGTTTATATACATATGCAGTGATAGTTTCTACTGCAGTGATTTGTTTTCTTATTTTATAAGACTAGATGATTTCCTATTCACACTGTGATTACTTTTTTTGTGATGATTAAGCAATGAACTTTTAAATTTTCATGTTAATTTTAAAGGTAATGTTAAAATAGTTTTAAAGTTGACACCAAATAAGTTTGTATACTGATTTGTAAATAAAAACAAATGAGCTACAATATTTAGAAAGAAATAGCAGCCTCATTTTCTCCATTTTACTATACAGACTTGGCTTGGATTCTTTGCTGCAACAATAGAGGGTAGGCGAGGAAAGGAGGAAATAGCAGAAAGATTTTTATGGTGGTACTTATGTTTTGCAATTCCAAAACTGCCTAAATTAATTTCTATTCCCACAATAAAAAGATGTTTATTATATCACAGGAATTTAGCATATTTGAGAATTTCTGTCTATATAATCTTTTTAATGTCTTGTTATTGGTCTAGGTAGAAACTATTAAATATCTATAAGTGTTTATGGTATGTTACAAAGTTTTGATTAATTTCCATCCTCTTGAGATATAATTTTATATACATAATTAAGCAAAGTAATTATAAATTTTAATTCATGAAAATATTTTAATAATTCAATATTTTAATTGATTTTTTGCTAGTGAATTAAAAATTATTTTAAAGTTTGATAGATAATGTAGCTGCCTATATGATGCAATATTAATGATATGTAAACAATTATTTTTCTCTTGGGAAAGCAATGAATATTGTAATTCTTTCTATTAAAAATAGAATCATTTGTTATAGAATGTTTTTGTTAGAGATATTACAGTCAATTGCAAACTATTTATTTTTTAAGAGTTTAAAAATAGGATACTGACTATCAGAAGTTTGTGTCCTCAAAATTTTAAAATTATATTTACTAACTAGCTCATACGTGTTACTGAGATTAGGTTGCTTTCCTTAAGTAAATGGTCTCCAGATTGCTGCAAGGCTTTGATTAATTTTCCGGTTTCTGAAACTGTTGTTTTTGACATTTTTTGTTTGTGAAAAAGAGACTTTTCAGAGGCCTTTATGCTTCTATTTTTGCTGACATTACTCCAAATGCTTTTCTTAATTGCAGGGTTTTAAGTTACTAGGCAAAAGACAGGACACCTCTGTTGTGGCTAAAATTGATAGGTCCAAAGAAACAAAGAGATGAATTCACAACTGTAAGTGGATAACTGAATTTCCTGTATATGTAATTGATAGAACAATATAAAACATTTGATGAACCTATTAATCAACTTGAGCTAATTGCTATATATGAAACAATTTACCCAACAAGAGCAGCATACACAATCTTTTAAAGTACTCTTCTAACATTCATGAAGATAGTCCAGATTCTGGTCCATAAAGCAGATTTTTCCATATTTAAAATAACTGAGGATTCCACAGAAGCAGTGGCAAAAACATGATGGTGTGAGAGATGTCCTCAGATCTCTCTTCTTGAAACAATAAGCTAAACATCTAAAACTCAACAAAAAACACCCAACCTGCACACAAACACGTCTGTGTGTGGGATCTGCACATAAGAGCTACCAAAGGTCAGAACCCTGGGAGTCAAGTGGTGGACTGGGCAAAACAAAGAAGCTGCCTCCCACAGCCATAGTTTGCTGTAGGAGGAGGCAAGGAAGAGAAAGTGTGGTGAGTTTTCTAAATAGCTCTGCATGGCAATAGAGCCCAGTCATGAGGGCAGAAAATAAAGAACAGGAGAAGGCAGAGAAGCAACAGTTAATTATTTTCAGCCATAGCTGCAAAATGTGAGGATGAGCCCCAATCCTCCAACAAGAGAGCCATTCACCCATATCCTCCAAGACTGAACACCACAGAGCCCCAGAGGAATCAGCAAAGGCCACTGAAACTGTCGCTAACACTGACAGGGACTGAGATTGAGGGTAGCAAGGATGATTGAATATCTACAAGAAAAAAAAGGCATTGTTAAGACTTTATATGAAGCAGAGATCCAAGAGGGTTAGATACCATCTACTGGAAACCAAAATAAAAATGCCTTCTTTGCAACAAGCTAAAGAGAAACCTTTATATAATAAATCTTCTTTCTGACACAAAAGCAAATGACACTTCCTTTAATGCCAAGGCAGAGAAATAGTCAACTAAACACCATGAACAACCAAGGTGACAAGGCAGATCTGAAAGAAAAGAAAACTCTCCAGAAAATACACTTAAAGATATAGAAATATGCAATGTAAGTGAAAGAGAATTCAGGATGGTACTCCTGAAAAAAAAAATCACTGAGATCCAAAACAGTATCAACAATTTCAGAAGAAAATAAAAAAGATCTAGATAAGCAGAATGAGTTCTTTAGCAAGTAGATAGAAACCCTCAGAAAGAAACAAATAGAAATTCTGGAGATGAAGAATACCCAGAAAGAGGTGAAGAATGAAATAGGAAGCTTGGAAATTAGAGTTGATCAAATGGAGGAAAGGATCAGTGATATAGAAGACAGAAATCTAAAAATAAATCAGAAGGAATAAGAGAGAAACCAAAGAATGACAAATAATGAAAGAGAAATCCAAGAACTAGTCGATACCATAAAGAGAGGAAACATAAGAATAATGGGCATTCTTGAAGGGGACAAAAAGGAGCAAGTATTAGAAAGCATTTTCTGACAAATTGTTGACAAGAATTTGCCAAAACTAAAGAATGAGCTGGAACTTGGAATTCAAGAAGTCAACAGAACACCCAATTATCACAACCTAAAATGGCCTTCTCCAAGAAATAATTCTCAAAGCAACCAGGGAAACATAGATGGTAACCTATAAAGGAAAACCCATTAGATTATCGTTGGACTTCTCAGCACAAACCTTACAAGCCAGGAGTGGAATCCAATCTTCAAACTACTAAGTGAAACTACCAGCCAAGAATAATGTATCCAACCAATCTCTTCACTAGGTATGAAGAAGAAATAAAGACCATTCTAAACATAAAAACTGAGGGAAATCTCCACTACAAGGCCTGCATTATAGGAAATACTGAAAGGTGTTAATTCACCTAAAAGAAAATGACAAAAAATACATAACTGAGTAAGACAACTAGCAGAAAGTTAGAAGCAGAGGAGAGCAACCCTCATTAAGAACAGGGCATTATAACCTTAAAAGTAAGAAGAGATTTGCTATAGCAAAATAGTAAAGAATGTTCAGCATACATAGGAATAAACTGAGACAACAAGAACTGAATAAAGGAGGATTCAAAGATCCAAATTCTCAAAGAAAAATGAAGATAAAACACATGTAGAAGAAAATTGCTATATGTGTACACACACACACACACACACTATTCTCTACATATTTATAATGGTAAACATAGCTAGAGATTCAGAACTGAAATGTATAACTTAAAACACGAAGGACCAGAGGGAAAACCTACAGAACCCAAACATAGCAAAACAACAACAATCAACAACAACAACAACAACAAAGAAACCCAAGAAAAGGGAAGCAATTAAAATACTGAGCTACCAGAAAGGAAAAGTTAAAATGGCTATGAGAAAGTCTCATATTTCAGTTATCACTTTATATATAAATGGACTGAACTCACCAATAAAAAGGCACCAAGTTATACATTGGATCAGAAAACAAAACTCAACCAGGTGGTACCTCCAGAAGACACATCTCAGTTCCAAAACAAATATAGACTCAAAGTGAAGGGCATTTGGAGAAAAGTGGAATAGTGGTACTAATATCAGATGAAATAGACTTCAAAATAAAAAAAAAAAAGGTAAAGAAAGATACTGAGGGACATTTCATAATAATAAAGGGAACCATGCACCAAGAAGACATAATAATTATTAATATTTATGTTCCTAACCAGGGAGCCCCAAAATATGTAAAGAAATTACTAACAGAACTAAAGGAAGAAACAGACCAAACCACTATTGTCATATGAGACCTAAATACCCCACTGTCGGATGTGGACAGATCATCCAAACAGAAAATCAATAAGGAAATAACTTCTTAAAATGTCACATTAGTTCAACTGGACATAATTGACATTTACAGAGCCTTCCATACCAAAACAGCTGCTTATACATTCCTCTCTAGGGCACATGCAACATTCTCAAGAATTGAACACATACTGGGACACAGAGACAACCTCATCAAATATAAGAGAGTTGAAATAATACCAACTATATTCTCTTATCATAATGCTTTGAAGTTAGAGATCGACTGTAAAAAGAAACCAAAAAGAACCACAAATACATGGAGATGAAACAACATGCTACTGAAGAATGACTGGGTCACAGAAGAAATAAAAAGATAGATCAAAAGATACATAGAAACTAATGATAGTAATAGTACAACATATCAAAACTCTTGGGACACAGCAAAAGCGGTCATAAGAGGAAAGTTCATATCATTACAGGCTCTCCAAAAACAAGAATAAGTGCAAATAGACAACCTAATGCTCTTAAAAAAAAAAAAAAAACAGAAAAGAAAGAACAAATGAAGCCTAAATTCAGCAAAAAAAAAAATCAAAATAGAGCAAAACTAAATGAAATGGAAAACAAGTAAAAAAAAAAAAACAAACAGAAAAAAAGAAATGCTATAAAGAGTTAGGTTCTTTGAGAATGTTAATAAAATTGACAAACCCCAGGATATACTCAGTAAAGAGAAAAGATAAAGGACATCAATAAAGAAAATCAGGGATAAAAGAGAAGAAATTATGACAGACACCACAGTAACACAAAGAATCATACAAGAAAACTATGAAAAAAATCTAATACCAAATTTAATGACCTAGAATAAATGGACAAGTACTTAGAAAGATACAATCTTTCTAGACTGAATCAAGTAGAACTGAAAAATCTAAATAGACCCATCTACAATATGGAAATTGAAACATTCGTCAAAAACCAACCAACAAGTACAAGGATAAGATAGCTTCATCATTGAATTTTTCAAAACATTCAAAGATCTAATAACTATTCTCCTCAAACTCTTTCAACAATCAAAGAGAAGGCAATATTTCTTCACTCATTTTATGAGCCCAATATTACCCTGATACCAAAACATGGTAAAGATAACATACACACACACATACACACACACACACACACTCACACACACACAACTACAGATCAATATCTCTTAAATGCTGACTCTAAAACAAATAAACAAACAAACAAACAAACAAACAAACAAATTAATAAAAAAAGAAACTCATAAATATAGTAGAAAATTGGTGACTGACAGAGAAGAGGGGTGGTTGGGGGCTGGGTGAATGGGGTGAACCATTAATGATGTACAAATTAGTAACTGATAAATATCACAGGGATGGGGAGCATGATAGAGGGAATGCAGTTAGCATTAATATATCAGCTAGGTGGAAAACCAGAGGAGAGAAGAAGCAATTATGGGGATCATTTTATAAAGTACATAAATGTCTGACCAAAGTACTATATACTGAATACTAATTGAAACAAATTAAAATAAATGAAATGCCATCTCACATCTGTTAGAACAGCTGTTCTCAACAGTACAAGCATTAACAAGTGTTGGCAAGGGTGCAGAGTAAAAGAAACACTCATGCACTTCTGGTGAGAGTGAATTTGGTACAGCCACTGTGGATAAAAGTATGGAAGTTTCTCAAAAAACTAAAAATTGATACACCATATGATCCAGCAATCCCTCTACGAGGTATTTACCACAATGACTTGAAAATTCATATCCAAAAGTATATTTGCATACTGGTGTTCATAGCAGCATTATTCACAGTGGCCAGGTAATGGAAGCAACCGAAGTGTCCTATGATAGATGATTGGATAAAGAAACTGTGACATATATATACAATAGAATATTACTCAGCAATAAGAAGAGATGAAATACTGCCATTTGCTACAATGTGGATGGACCTCAAGGTAATCATGTTAAGCAAAATAAGCCAGAAAGGAAAAGTTGAAAATTGCATGATATCACTTATACGTGGGATATACACTTAAAAGCAACAAATGAGCAGGACAAATAATCAGAGGCTCATGGACATGAACAATAGATTAGTGATTACCAGAGGGGAAGGGGGAAGGAGGGAGGCAGGTAGTAGATGGGTAACAGAAAGAAATCTATGGGTGATGAACACTAAATGCAATGTATATATACCTTAGTGTTGAACCATATGCCTGAAACTTACTTAATTTCGTTAAATAATGTCACCATATTAAAAATAAATAAATAAATAAATAAACAAACAAACAAACAAATAAATAAATAACAAATGAATAAATAACAGAAGGTTGAATATGAGGGTGGCTGAATGAATAATAAAACAAGACCTTTATGTATGCTGCCTATAAGAGACTCACAGGATCAAAAGACATACATAGACAGAGTATAAGGATGGAAAATTATATTTCATAAAAATGGAAATGAAAAAATAATCAAGGCTAACAATACTTATACCAAACAAAATAGACTTTAAAATAACCTATATAACATGAGACAAAGAATGACTCCTTAATTCCACTTCTGGTTATTTATCTGAAGAAACCCAAAGCATGACTTTGCATGGAAATGGGAATCCATATGCTTATTGCAGCATATTTACATTAGCTAAAATATGGAGGCAAGCACCGTGTTTATCAATGGATGAAATGATAAAGAAGAGGTGATAAACATATACAATGGAATGTTACTCAACCTTATTAATAAACAAATAAACAAACAAACATGAATAACTAAATAAATCCTGCCATCTCAACAACATGGATGGACCTACAGGGTATTGTGCTGAGTGGAGTAATTCATACAGAGAAAGATAAATGCCTTGTGATTTCACTTACATATGGAATCTAGGAAGAAAAAAGCAAACAAAATAGAAACAAACTAATGGTTACCATATGGGTAGGGGGGTTGCATGGTAAGTAATAAAAGGGAAGAGATTAAGTATAATTTGGTAGTTACAAAATATTCATGGGGATGTAAAATATAGCACAAGGAATATAATCAACAATATAGTAAAAACTACATGTGGCATCAGATGGATTATAGATTTATCACGTTGATCACTTTATAAGTTATATAAATGCCTAATCTATGTGTACATCTGAAGCCAATATAATATTGTATGTGAACTATAATTTAAAAAATACAAAATGTTAAAAATTTCTAAAAAATAAACAGAGAAGTTGCAAATTATAAATATCATGAATGAAAGGAGGATATCTGCAGATAATGCAGTCTTTAGAATGATTATATGGAAATGTTATGTATAACTTTATGAGAATAAGTTTGAATAACACATTAAATGGATTAATTCCTTAGAGACACCAACTGCCAAAACTGACTCAAAAATAAAATGTTATATATATTTTTTAATTTATTAAATAAATTGTAACTTTAATATAAAAACTTTTCAGACTGAAAACTCCAAGTAAAGATGGAGATGATGCTCCTGGTAATGCACTGATATTTATAGAAAAAATGTCAAGTGTAAAATCTTCTAAAAAATAAGAGGGAATTAAATACATCTGACCTCATTATAAAAGGCTTCTGAAGTATGAAACAAAAGGAATACACACAGAAAATTTTTACAAAATTTTAGCTAATTGAATCCAGGAAAAAAATATATTATCTTATATTTGTACTTTTGGCCATAATATGATATACATTACACAATATATATCATACTATGATCATGTATAATTTTTCTCTGAAATAAAACAAGTTTTAATATGAGAATATCAAATTTTATACAAACTATCACCTAACTAATGAAGAAAAGAAATATATCTTAACAGATGTAGAAAAGTACTTCACAAAATTCAATATGCATTTATAATAAAAACTCTGAGGAAAGAAATAGAAAATAGTTTTCTATTCTGGACACAGCGTATCTACATAGTTACCTAGTTGCCTCAGAAGCCTAGTTGATAATGGCACATTGTTGGTTGGGGTCCAAGTCTTGTAGAAGAGTGGGATTTATATTAATTATGGACCAAAAGTTTTCATGGACATTTTGGGTGGGACAAAATATGAAGGACCTTTTGGCATGGACTAAATATTCACTAATCTTAGGGAAAATCTTCTCTCATCATTTCTATTCAACATCATAATGGAGATCCTAGGTAGTTCAAAGACATAGTAAAAATAAATTAGTACAGATCATAAGGGAAGAAGAAATAAAAGTCTTTATTGGAAGATTATACTTTGTAGAAAACTCACTAAAGAATCTGCAAAAACAGCTGGAACTAATAAGTTTGTTTAGCAATGTGTCAGGATATAAGGTAAGTAAGCAAAATACAATTTTATTTATATATATATATATTAGAAATAAATAATTGGAAATGGGGAAAAATTTAAAGTATGATTTATAATATCACCAAAATAAACCTCAACCCATATTTCTCAAAAATTAATTTAAATGGGTAATAGACATAATGTGAAACCCCGATCCTAGCTCCAAAACAATGTCTTTGAGATTTTGCTTTCCCAAAAGGAACTTATTTTATTTACCACAGAGTATGGGGGAACTCCTACCATATGAATGCCCTCAAAAAACAGTGAAGTCTTTGGTGAAAATTAAATTGGAAACAATTGTATTCATTAAAGATATAAACTCAACCATAAACTGGCTAATTTACCAGAGAGAACCTGGGAATCACACAGCTAAGAAGAGCCTTCCCAGGTTCAAAACAAAGCTTAAATGCTCACTTCAAAAACTATACCTGTAAAGAGGCCTGCAGTTAATTGGCTCAGTCTGTGGAGCAATTTATGCCCTAGATATTGTTGAAAGCAATAAAATTATCAGTCAATGATTTCTGGAATTTAACAGCTGAGTGTGGTAAGAGAAAGAAGGAAAGAAGGAAGGGAGGAAGGAAAGAGAGAAAGGGAAAGGGAAAGTAAGAGAAACAATTATGAATGTGTGAGGATTAGCTAATATGTTCCTTGTATGTAACATATATTATATGGTAAGAAAGGTGACAGGGCTCTCACTACTATGAATTCAGAGAAGAAAAGGCTGTCTTCAGCCTGGGACAGACAATTAATGTCTATGTCTCATATTCATCCATCTATCCATCAACCTATTCAATTATTTATACACATTTTCTCAGTACCTATTATAGACTAAACATTACCCTAGGTCTCAGGAACACATACATGAAGAAGATATTCTTGCCTATAATAATTCTTATAGTTTTTTTTTGTTGTTAGAAAAAGTGAGGAAGAAGAGAACCATGTAAGAGAGTAGAGAAGCATGTGATTAAATTGTTAGGGAAGAATTTAAGGCTACAGACATGCTTTCTTGAAATCTGTGAGGAAAGATTTAACTTTCCTAGTTATTTTCTAGTAAAATGCCATATTATTCAATTCTAACTAAACCTTACAAAGTTTATGTTGAAATAATGTCTGAGCTCTACCTTCATAGATTTACTATCTGTGGTCAACCACAGCTGTTATGCAACAACCAAAAACAGATTACACTGAATTTAAAATAGGACAGGTACACTTTTATTGACTTAACCTTTTCCCTCAGATTATTAGGTACTATATTCAGCCGCCTTTTTCATTTTGTTTCTTTTAGGGAGGCTATTTTTATTTCACTTATTGGACCAGATGGATTGTTTAGAAAGCCATGGTTAGAATGATAAACTTTCAAACATTTGGAAAATCAAGTGTATTTTAAATATGAGGACATTGTCACCTGATATATATTTTTTAAATTATGTAAATGAATATAATTGTTAAGAAACTTTATCCAATGTTTGGAAATAAGGCAAGGGGAAAGGGGTACAATATCTTTTCATAAGCAGGCAATATTTTTCAGGCTAATTCAAGGTCCTAGAATTTGTAAAGTTACTGTTAATGCACAAATTTTTGTCCGATAGATATATAATTTCTATTTAATTGAAAATAAACTCCAAAAGTTTATTTTTATTAACTTTGAAGGACTTTGACTATTTTTGTTTTTAACCTAATAATTGTATCCTAGGCTTCTTTTACTAACTTTATAGGAAGATAAAAGTTTTCCCTGACACTCTTAGGATCTCTGGATGGATCTATAAAATACATACTGGAAAATATAGATTAATAGGAGAAAAACATAGAGATTTATTTAATACAAGTTTATGTGACAAGGGAGCCTTCATAAAGAAATGAAGACCCAAAAAAACAGACCTGAGTGTTTTTATGGTAGGTTTGATGAAAAGTGGACATTTGTGGAGAAATATGATAGATTAAAGAGTATGAGGTCATTCCAATAAAGTGGAGGAAACTTAGCAAGATCTGTTTGTTTGTGTTCTTCTTTGTGTCCCTTTATTTTGGGAGGTAAGGATGTTTATTTCTTCCTGGTATATGGAGTGCACCACTCACAGGAGGGTTCTATGAACTGTTTCCAGGTATGCAGGCAAAGGAAAATTCAGAGTGACTTTCCTACTTTTGCTTTTTTCTCAAACTCTTTTAGCGTAAAATATTCTGTATGCTAAGGTGTCATATTTTTGGAGTGGTGTGTTCTGAACCCCATAAACTTGCTTATAAATGTTTAGTTCTCTGGATTGTCTTGGATCCAGTTTACCATCTTACTGGTTCCCACATCAATGAGTAATTTGAAAAATATCTTTGACATGTTAATTTTATATTTGTATGAATTATTTTTAACTTTTTGAAAGTTTTACTTTGTAAGAAAAATAGAGAAGAAAAAAACACATTGTTTCAAAGAGCTGACTTATAAAATGATGTTGTAAAAAGCTTTACTTGCTTTTTTAGAATGTGGCCACTGCCAAATCTGCATATTCATATCTGAAGACAGAATGAAATTCATTTTTTATGTATTACATAGAAACACATTAGAAAAAAAGATTCTTTTTTGTCATGCTGATGTCAAGAAAAATGAAATACATTTGCCTCAGTGGTGAATGATATTATACCAAATTTTTCTGTTTCATAGGTGTTAAGTTTAGAGAGAGGCTTAATCAAATTTGTTCTAAGCTGTTATGAGATAGCTTTCTAGGAACTAAGTGCTTCAGTTTTAATGACAACATGAGCAATCAAATGCAAAATTAAATATATTCTATAGGATCATAAATGAAACTTACGATGATAAGAAAAACAAGAAATTTTTTAAAATGTTGATACTTAGATATTTTTTAATGTCAGCATTAGTGGGGACACCAGTGTCGCTTCAATCATTAAAGAAAAGAAATAATGTCAAAAACAGAGTCCTGAAGTGTTAACTTGATCTCTCCCCTTAAAGTTACAAGTTGAATAGCTATAATACAACAAAGGATTTCTAGGCTAACATGCAAATGCTTCTGGGATATCTGCATTTGACAAGAGACAGAATTTATTTACAATTAAAACACTTAATAAAATGGGTATAGAAGGAAAGTATCTCAAGATTATAAAGGTCATATATATCAAATACTCAGCTCTTACTATAATGGTGAAAAATTGAAAACTTTTCTTCTAAAATCAGGATCAAGACAGGCATGCCTGCTCTCACCACTCTTATTAAAAATTCTATTTGAAGTCCTAGCTACAGCAATCAAGGAAGAGAAAGAAATAAAAGGCATCCAAATTGGAAAAAAAAAAGTCAGCCATTTTTTGAAGACATTTTTCTTTATATAGAAAACTCTAAATATTCCACAAAAACTATTAGAAACAATAAATGAATACAGTAAGGTTTCTGGATACAAAATAAATGTAAAAAAATCCATTGTGTTCCTATACACTAACATTGAAATTAAAAAAAAATAAAAAACAGTTCCTTTTGCAATCACTACAGAAAGAATAAAATAGCTAGGAATAAATCTAATGAAACATGTGAAGGACCTATATAATGAAAACTACAAGATCCTATTAAAAGAAATTGAAGAAGATACAAAGAAATGGAAAAATATTCTGTGTTCTTGGATTGGAAGAACCAACAAGTTGGTTAACTTGTTTAAACAAGTTAAAATGACCATATTACCTAAAGCACTATACAGTTTAATGCAATCCCCATCAAAATGCCATTGCCATTTTTTAAATAAATAAAACAAAAAATCATCAGATTTGTATGGAATTATAAGACTTTAAATTGTTAAAGCCATCCTGAGAAAAATGAACAAGGCTGGAAGCATCACTCTAACTGACTTCAAATTATACTACAGAGTGACAACAATTAAAACTGTATAGTGTTGAATGAAAACAGACACACAGACCAATGGAACAAAGTCTAGAGTTCAAAATTAAACTCCTGTATACATGGGCAAATAATTTTTGACAAAAATGCCAAAAATATACAATGGAGGAAAGAAAGCCACTTTGATAAATGGTGCTGGAAAAATTAGAAGGCCACCTGCAAAAGAATGAAAGTAGACTGCTATCTGTCACCATACACCAAAATTAACTTAACATGGACCAAAGACCTGGATAGAAGATCTGAAACAATAAGATGCACAGAAGAAAATATAGGTACTAAACTCATGAACCTTGGATTTATAGAGGATTTTTATTAATTTGACCTCAAAAGCAAGGAAAGTAAAACAGAAATACATGAATGTGTCTCTATCAAACTAAAATCTTCTCCACAGCAAAAGAAACCATCAACAAAGCAAAGCAAACAGGTAACCATCCAATTTGGAAGAAAATTACTATGTGACATAGCAATTCCTCTTCTGGGTATTTACCCTCAAAAACTGAAAACATTTATTTATAAAGATATATGTACCCTGATGTTCATAGCATTATTCACTGTGGCCAAGACATAAAAACAACCTAAGTGTCCTATGATAGATGCTCAGATAAAGAAGTGGTACATATACACAATGGAATGTTATTCAGCCATAAGAGATCATAAAATACTGTCATTTACAACAATATGGATCCTCAGATAATCATGCTATGTGGAATAAGTCAGACAAAATGTTGAGAACCATATAATTTCACTCACATGTGAATATAAACCTGAAAGGAACAAATAAACAAAGAAACAAAAACTCAATAGATACAGACAACAGCTTATTGGTTACCAGAAGGAAAGAGGGGAGGCAGGGAAGTAGATAGATAAAATAAAGCTGACCAACTATATGGTGAAGAAAAGAAATTAAACTTTGGATGGTGAACACACAATGCAATATACATTGATGCATTATTGAATTGTATGTTTAAAACCTACATAATTTTATTAACCAATGTCACCCTAATAAATTTAATAAAATAAATAAAGAAAACAATACTATTGCCTAAAAATATATAACAAATTGGTCTTGAAATTACATTTTCTAGTTGTAACATTATATAGCTAATGTTATAACTATTATGTTTTTGTTCAAAATTTGAGGCGATATCAAGTCTGTTATACCTGAAGCTGGAAGTTGATAATATGCATATTAAGCTATTCTATGTTTCAAGATAAACCACTTTTTTAATTTAAAAGAAGTTATGGATTGAGGGATAAAAGCTTGACAATGCAAATAACTCACTACTGTTAAACTTTACTTATTTTGCAAGAATAGACACATATTTATAAAACAGGAATGATTTTAAACTGAAAGGTAAAATCACTACCATTACTCAGTGTTTGTAAAATTGAGAGAAAAATATGGTATCACAATATATAAATATGATAAGTCTTTTCCAATAATATTATGCAAAAGTGTAGCCATTACAATTTTTATAATCAGAATTAATCATGCTATCAAAGCAAGAAGTTCTGTAACTGTAGGATTAACTCAGAACATAGCCCCTTCATCTACTCAAAAGATAGATGGCTTTCTGGCCTGCAGCCATAAGAAGGCAGTGCACAGAGTTCTAGGCAGTGCTTGCTACCAAAGATGTTGTTCAAATTTGTTTCGTTATTGATAATTAGAAATTTTTTGTTAAGCTTCAATAGTTGTTATTTAACATTTCATATTAAGCTTTAAATTCTTGTCAAATTTGAAAAAAACTGTATAGTTTTATTCCTATATTACTTATAAAACAGATTTTCTGCATACTAGTTTCTGTTTTGCTTCTATTATCTATACACTTCTAGTGCTTGTTGTAATAATCTCTGTCCCTGTCCCTTTACGTCATGATAGTTGGGTGGCAGGATGAACAGAATTCATGGAAGCATTTCTACACTGGGACAGCTAACAATGACTTAATCATTCACCAGAATAACTGGTAAATACACAAACATATCCCACTAAAGCCAAGCTAAATGTGTAATTTTATGTATTATTTCTTCTTAGTTGGAACATAAAATTACCTGGAACCACTCCAATATGAGGAAAAGTATGACAAATAGGAATTCAAAGTAATAGTGATCTGAATTGTGGTTAAATTATCTTATTTTTGATGATTTCATTTATAAACTATGATTTTAAAAGCTAAGATTTCCCAAACCTTCTATTGATTAATTCCAAGTTAAGTTTTGTTTGATAAGGGCATACCTTTTTATAGGCTACTGCTTCAAATTTAGATTTTCATTGGTTGGATGGAAGATTTATCAGACACTGGATTCTAGTATATGCTTTTCTGCTCATCTCTATCTAACATTTTCAATACCAATGGGTGATTACTAGAAGAGTATTCCATACTTAGGCTTTTCTTGGATGCTACTGTTGAAGGTGCTCAGAACAGATCTTCCCAGGATTTGTTACTCTGGTATCTGTATCATGTTGAAATGAAAGGAATTATTGAGACTCTGCTGGCCCAAGGGAAACTTTCACAACATTATATATATATAATGTGTGTGTTCATGCATATATACATATATATGATGTAAAAGATATATGTATATATAAGGTATATATACACATACAAAATAGATATATTTATTTTTAATTATATATTTATTTATAACTTACTTATAATTATTTAATTATATATTTATTTAGAATTATATGTATTTTTATATATTTATTTATATATGCATTTATTTACTTATTATTATTTAATTTCTCCACATAGTTGACCTCTTCTACCCAATATACCTTCCCCTTTCTCCCTCTCACCCATACTCTGATAATCACTAGTCTATTTTCCATGTCCATGTGTCTCTGTTTATCTGGTTTATTTGTTGCTTTTAAGTTTATATCCCACATAGAAGTGATATCATGGACTTTTCAACATTTTCTGTCTTATTTTGCTTAGCAATATTATCTCAAGGACAATTCACGTTGCTGCAAATGACATTATTTCATCACTTTTTATGGCTGAGTAATATTTCAGTATATATATACCATAGCTTCTTCAGCCAATCATCTATCACAGGGCATTTTGGTTGCTTCCAAACTGGGCAACCATGAATAATGCTACTATGAATATCAGTATGCAAATATCTTTTGGGATATGAGTTCTCCAGTTTTTGATGTAATTACCCAGACGAGGGATTCCTGAATCATATGATAGATCAATTTTTAGTTTTTTGAGGAACCTCCATACTGCTTTCCATAGTGGATGTAACAAAATGCAGTCCCACCAGCACTGTATGAGGGTTCCTTTTCTTCTACATCCTCTCCAACCCTATTATTGCCTATTATGATAATCTTTTCTAACAGGTGTGAGATGGTATCTCATTGTGGTGTTGATTTGCATTTCCCTAATAGCTAGCAATATTGAGCATCTTTTCATATATCTGTTGGCCATTTGTATGTCATTGCGAGAAGTGTCTATTCAGGACCTCTGCTCATTTTTTTGATTGGATTGCTTTTGTTGTTGTTGATATTGAGTTGTATGAGTTCTTTGTATATTTTGGATATTAGGCTCTTATCGGAGGTGATGCTTGTAAATATATTTTCCCATTCAGATGGTTGTCTCTTTACCTTGTTGATGGTTTCTTTTGCTGTGCAAAACTTTTTAGTTTGGTGTAGTCTCATTCACCTATTTTTGCTTTTCCTTCACTTCATTTTGAGGTCAAAATCATATAATATTCTTTAAGTCTAAGGTCCTTGAGTTTACTTCTTATATTTTCTTCTATGCACTTTTTTTTGAGGTCTTATATTCAGGTCCTTAATCCATTTTGAGTTAATTTGGGTGTGTGATGACAGACAACAGTCTAGTTTTATTATTTTGAAGGTGGCTTTCTAGTTATCACAGCACCAGTTATTGAAGAGGCTTTCCTTACTTCACTGTATGTTTTTGGCCTTTTTGTCAAAAATTATTTTCTCATATAAATATCAGTTTACTTCTGGACTCTCGATTCCGATCCACTGGTCCATGTGTCTGTTTTTCTGCCAATGCCATGCTGTTTATATTACTATGGCTTTGTAGTATAATATAAAGTAAAGCAGAGTGATGCCTCCAGGCTTGTTCCTTTTTTCTCAGGATGGCTTTGGAAATTTGGGGTCTTTTGTGCTTCCACACAAATCTGAAGATATTTTTGCATTATTTCTTTGAGGAATGCTGATGGGATTTTAATGGTAATTGCATTAAATCTGTATAATGCTTTAGGTAATAAAATCATTTTAACTATGTTTATTCTTCCAATCCAAGAACAGAGAATATCTTTCCATTTCTTTGTATCTTCCTTGATCCTTTTAATAGGGTCTTATAGTTTTTATTATATAAGAACTTCATATGTTTCGTTAGACTTATTCCTAGGTATTTTATTCTTTTTGTTGTAATTGCAAAAGCAATTATTTATTCTACTTCTTTTTCTGACATGTCCTCATTAGAGTATAGAAACGTTATAGATTTTTAAACATTGATTTTGTATCCAGAAACTACTGTATTTGTTTGTTGTTTCTAGAGGTGTTCTTATGGAGTCTTTAGGGTTTTCTGTATAGAGAATAATGTCATCCACAAATAGTTACAGTTTGACTTCTTTGTTTCCTATTTGGATGCCTTTTATGTCTTTCTCTTGTTTGCACTCGCTAAGACCTCCAATGTTATATTGAATAACAGTGGCAATAGTGGACAGTCTTGTCTCATTCCTGATCTTAGGGGAAAGGATTTAGCTTTTCACCATTAAATATATTATTAGCTGAGGGTTTGTTATATATGGTCTTTATTATGTTGAGATACTTTCTCTCTATGCTTGTTTTATTAAGTGTTTTATTTATTTTTATTTCATTATTGTATTTTTAGAGAGGCAGCACTTGGTTGACCTCACAGATTGCAAGGACCTTGTCAATTTACAATCTCTTATTTTATTATTATTATTTTTTACACCTACAGTGCCTGGTCTTCATAAGTGGTGTCCCATCCAAGTATTAACCAGGTACAATCCTGTTCAGATGGTATTGGGCTTTCTCAGGGTGGCATGGCTGTCGATTCTAGTTTTTAAATATGAATCATTTGGTTGTTTATTTGGATTTGTTTTTCATTTTTGTGATATGCCTGTAATTATATGAACTTTCCTCTTATAACCACTTTTGCTGTGTTCCAAAATTTTAATATGTTATACTATCATTATCATTTGTTTCCATGTATCTCTTGATCTCTTTTTATTTCTATTCTGATCCAGTTATTCTTTAGTAGCATGTTGTTCAATCCCATATATTTATGGTTCTTCTCTCTTTCTTTTTGCAGTTGATCTCCAGCTTCAAATCATTGTGATCATGGAATATGCTTGGTATTATTTCAACCCTCTCATATTTGTTGAGGCTATCTTTGTGTCCTAGTATGTGGTCAGTTCTTGAGAATATTTCATGTGCACTGGAGAACAATGTATAGCAGCTGTTTTGTGATGGAAAGCACTCTAAAGGTCAGTTATGTCCAGTTTATCTAATGTGTCATTTAAGGATTTTTTTCCTTATTGATTTTCTGCTTGGATGATCTGTCCCTGTCTGACACTGGAGTATTTAGGTCCTCTACTATGATAGTGTTTTGTTCTGTTTCTCCATTTATTTCTCTTAGTAATAGCTTTAGATATTTTGGGGCTCCCTGATTGGGAGTATAGATATTCAGAAGTGTTATGTCTTCCTGCTTTGTAATTTCTTTATTATTATGAAGTGTCCCTAGGTATCTTTCTTTACCTTTTTTTCTTTGAAGTATCTTTTGCCTTATGTTACTACCACTACTCCTGTTTTTTCTCTGAATGCCATTTGCTTGAAATATATTTTTTCACCTTTTCACGTTGAGTCTGTATTTGTTTGGAGCTGAGATGTGTCTCCTGGAGGCAGTATATGGTTGGATTTTGGTGTGTGGTTTTTTTTTTTTTTGACGCATTCTGTAATTCTGTGCCTTTTTATTGATGAGTTCAGTCCATTTACATTTAGGATGATGATTGAAATATGAGGTTTGCCTATAAATGTTTTATCTTTTGCTTTCTTGTAGCTCAGTGTTTCCATTGCTTCCTTTTCCTTGTGTTTCTGTTTCTGTTTTGTTTGTTTGTTTGTTTGTTTGTTTTGGTTGGCTTTTATGGGTTTTCCTTGTGGTGCTTCTTGTTTTATGTTATATACATTGGTTCTGAATCTTTGGTGTCTGGTTACCATTACAAATATATAGAGGATAGTTATATATATATAATGGATGACTGTATGTGTATGTGTGTGTGTGTGTGTGTGTGTGTGTGTGTGTATATATATTTATTTACTTATTGCTATATATAATATTATTATATATTATTATTATATTACATATAATAATAATATATAATAATATAATATAATATTATATATTACTATATTACATATAATATAATATTAATATTACATATAATAATATTATATATAATAATATATAATAATATTATATACAATAATATTATATATAATATAATAATATATAATAATATTATATATATAACATTATTATATATAATATTATTATATATATAATATATATGTATATATATACACACACACATACACACACACTTATACATATACATATACATATACACACATACATGTACATACAGTCATCCATTTTTTTCTTCCCTTGCCTTATCTCCATTTTCCTTTGTGAATTTGTATATTTTAATCCTCTCCTTTTCAGTCACTGTTGTCTCAATTTATCCTTATGTATGTTCAACATTCATTACTATCTTGCTATAGACAATCTCTTTTTATTATTTAGATTTATAATGCCCCATTTTTAATAAGGGTTGCACTCCTCTACTTCTGTTTGCCTGCTAGTCACCTTACTCTAATTATGTATTTTTTTAGTTATTTTGTTTTAGTTGAGCTGATCTCCTTCAGTACTTCTTATAATGCATGCCTTGTAGTGGAAAAATCTTTCAATTATTTTTTTAATATCTGGAAACATCTTTACTTCTCCTTCATATCTATAGGGGAGCTGAGCTGAATACATGATTCTTCCCTGGTTGTTGTTTCCATTTAATAGTTTGAATATTAGATTCCACTCCTTTTTGGCTTGTAAGGTTTGTGCTGAGAAGTCCGACAATTACGTAATAGGTTTTCTATTATAGGTTACCATCTTCTTTTCCCTGGCTTCCTTGAGAATTTTTTGTTGTTGTTGCTGATTTTTTTGATTTTTAACATGTGTTTGGAGAAGGCCTTTTTGGGTTGAGATAATTGGGTGTTCTTTTGACTTCTTAAGTTCTAAGCTCCAGTTCATTCCTTAGATTTGGGAAAATTCTCATCAACTATTCATCTGAAAATGCTTTGTAGTCCCTGTTCCTTTTCCTCACCTTCAATAATGCCCATTATTTTTATGTTTCCTCTCATAATGAATCAGCTAGTTTTTGAATTTCTCTTTCATTATTTTTCATTCTTTGGTTTCTCTCTTCTTCTTTCTGATTTATTTCTAGATTTCTGTCTTCAATATCACTGATCTTTTCCTCCATTCAGTTGACTCTGTTTCCCGTGTTTGCTATTTCATTTTTCACTTCTTTCAGTGTGTTCTTCATCTTGATAAGTTCTATTTCATACTTTTTGAGGGTTTCAATCTCCTGGCTAAAGAACTCATTCTGCTCATCTAATTTTTTTTTATTCTTGAAATTGTTGATATGAGTTGTTTTACATCTCCTTGAGGATTTTTAGAGATACCATCTTGAATTCTCTGTCATTTAATTTGCATATTTCTATGTCTCTAAGCTTAATTTCTGGAGATTTATCTCATTCTTTTTGAGGTGTCTGTCACCTTGATTGTTCATGGTGTTTAATGGACTATTTCTCCACCTGAGTATTGATGGAAATGTATCCTTTTTTTTTCCCCAGAAAGATTTATTATATAAATGGCCCTCTTTAGCCTGTTGAAAAGAAGGCATTTTCTTCTGTTTTGCAGTAGATAGCATCTAAGCCTCTTTGATCCCTGCTTTATGTAAAGTCTTAATAGTGCCTCTTTTTCCTTATAGATATTCAGTCTTCCTCACTATCTTCAGTCTTAGTCCCTGTGAGTTTTAGCGACAGTTCCAGTAGCATTTACTCAGATTCCTCTGGGGCTCTGCATTGTTCCTTCTTTGAGCAATGTGGGGAGGGGCCCTCTGCATTAGTGGATGAAGGCCACCTCTCAGGCTCACGTTTTTACAACCGCAGCATGTAATAATCTGCTGTTTTTGCTCTGCAGTCTCTGCTTATCTGCCTTCCCCACTTTTCTGCTTTCTGTCCTGATGCTTGGACACTGCTGCTGGCCATGAGGCGGTCACAGCTCTCCTAGGCAGGTCTATTCAGAGAACCTACCATACCTATCTCCTCCCTCTTTTCCTTCAGGGATCTCTGGCTGAGAGGCACCTTTTTTATTTGTCCCAGTCCAGTGCCTGACAGCCAGGATTCTGACCTGTGGTAGCTCTTATGCGCAGATCCCATGCTCAGACATGCTGGTGTACAGTTTGGGTTTTGTTGTTGTTGAGTTTTAGATGTTCAACTTATTGTTGTTTCAAGAAGAGTGATCCAGGGACGTCTCATTCTATCACCTTTCTGATGTCATTCTTTCCTCTTTCTTAAAGAATTTAAATTAGGGGACTTGTCCTTAATGAGTTATTACCAGATATAACTTTATGATAACTTCTATGTGTCATGGAAGACTTCTAAGTACTGAATTATTGCTTTGTGAATGACATTCCTCCCCTCTGAATCCCCAAAGTACCTTACCTTATCCTTTACTCAGTGTCCCTTTCTGTCTCTGAAAATCTCTTGTATGTGGAGTCACTGATTCTTTCACATACATGGTGTTCACACACACACACACACACACACACACACACACACACATTTAATTAAATTTGGTTATTTTTCTCCTGTTAACCTGTGTCATGTTGATTTGCTTATATAACCTGCTGGAGAGTAGAGGAAAGTGTCTTCCTCCCTGAATTTGTTCAAATTATACATTTGTAATCACACTTAAAGTGATAACTCACTTTGTAAAAAATTACCTTTTAACTTTGTAAGAAAGTTTCAATTTTGGCAGTCTTTTCTAGGTAAAAAGAAGCAAAGTACCATCAATAATGAAAAGATATGAGATTCAGAGAATTGTATAATTGGACATCTTTGATATCATAGGGTTTAAAAACTTATAACTTAATTCAAATTTTATATTGCTTTACAATTCTTTACCAGCAGTATCTAAGAGAGACAATGTTTTTATCAACCATAAAGTATAAGTTCAGTCTATTCATATTTTCCCTGTAAGAGTACTATAATTCCTAATCAAGTTTAAAAATGAGTGCAATAACAAAAATTATTTTATTGTCCAAACTTTACTCAGGCTCCTCTGTGCTCTTTTTCAACCACACTTCAACTTTTGGACTTGCATTTTTGTCAGTGCATTGTTCAATTTTAACAAAATCCTGCAATTTAATCTAAGCAAAATTGTCAATTGTCCATATTTGATCACCCTTGATATCTAGTCGAGTTTTTTCATCCTCCACCATTCCCCAGGTGATGTCTGACCTCTCGGACCTACTTTCAGCAAGAATTCTGTTAGGTCAGTTTACCCAGAAACTCCCTTAGCCACAATGTTTTCTCTCAGTAGTTTTCCATCCACTGTCCACACCCTACTACTTGGCTATAAATTCTCACTTTTTCTTGTTGTATTCAGAATTGAACTCAATCTCTTTCCTTCACTGGAAGACCAGATTTCAGTGCTCACTACACCTGTAATAAGAGTATCCTCTTTTTTGATTAAATATTTTTCTTTTTTAATTTAAATTTATTGGGGTAACATTGGTTAATACAATTATATAACTTTTAGCTGTATGTTATAATTTGACATCTGTATATTCTATTGTGTGTTTACCACACAAAGTTCAATTTCCTTCAGCTACCATATATTTAATCCACTTTATCTACTTCACCTTCCCCCAATTTTCCTATATTAGACCCCCTTTATCCTGTTTAACTCTCTCCTCCTTCCCCACCCACTACCCTCTGGTAACCACTAGTTCATTGTCCATATCCACATGTCTTTGTTTGTTTGTCCTATTCATTGTTTCCTTTTAGGTTTATATCCCACATATAAGTGATATCATATGATTTTCAACTTTTTCTGTCTGGCTTATTTCACTTAGCATGATTATCTCGAGGTTCATTCATGTTGTCAAAAATGGCAGTATTTCATCACTTCTTATGGCTGAGTAATAATCAATTGTATATGTTGGCCACAAATTCTTTCACAAACATCAATTGTAGAACATTTAGATTGCTTTCATGTCCTGGCCACTGTGAGTAATGCGCTATGAACATTGGTGTGCAAATATCTTTTCAGAAACAGGTTTTCGAGTCTTTGGGGAAAATACTCAGTAGAGGGATTGCTGGATCATATGGTAGATCAATTCTTAGTTTTTTTGAGGAACCTCCATACTAATTTCCATAGTGGCTGTGCCAATTTGCAGTCCCATCAGCAGTGTATGAGGGTTCCTTTTTCTCTGTATCCTCTCCAAAAATTGTTATTACTTGTCCTGTTGATTATAGGTATTCCAGTGGCTGTGAGATGGTATCTCATTGTGGTTTTGATTTTCATTTTCCTAATAGCTAGCCATGTTGAGCATCTTTTCATATGTTTGTAGTCAATTTGTATATCCTGTAGGGAGAAGTGTCTGTTCAGGTCCTCTTCCCATTTTTTGATAGATTTTATTGTTGTTGTTGTTGTTATTGAGTTGTATGAGTTCTTTGTATAGTTTGGATATTGGGCCCTTATCAGAGGTGTTCTTTAAAATATATTTTCCTACTGAGATGTTCATCTCTTTATCTTGTTGATTATTTCTTTTGCTGAGCAGAAAGTTTTTAGTTTGATGTACTCCCATTCATTTATTTTTGCTTTTACTTCTCTTGCCTTTGAGGTCAAATTGATACAATTCTCTTTGAAACCAATTAGTATCAATGTCTTCTCTGCATTTTATTGTTTCAGGTTTTATATTTAGGTCCTTAATCCATTTGGAGTTAATTTGTGTGTGTGGTGATAGACAACAGTTTAATTTCATTCTTTTGCAGGTGACCTTTCAATTTTTTCAGCACCATTTATTGAAAAGGTGTTTCTTTCTTTGATGTGTGTGTGTGTGTGTGTGTGTGTGTGTGTGTGTGTGTGTTGTCAAAAATTATTTGCCCATATAAATATGGGTTTATTTCTTGACTCTCGATTCTGCTCCATTCGTCCATGTGTCCGTACTGATGCCAATACTATACTGTTTGATTGTTGTCATTTTTAGTATAGTTTGAAGTTAGGTAGTGTGATGCCTCCAGCTTCATTCATTATTGTCAAGATGGCTTTGGCAAATTGGAGTCTTACGTGTTTTGCTTCCATACAAATCTGATGATTTTTTTGTTTTCTTTCTTTAAAAAATGCTGATGAATTTTTCATGGGGATTGCATTAAATCTGTATAATGCTTTAGGCAATATGGTCATTTTAATTATGTTGATTCTTTTAATCCAAGAACACAAAGTATCTTTCCATTTTTTTTGTATCTTTTTTTTTATTTCTTTAATAGGGTCTTATAGTTTTCATTTTATAGGTCTTTCTCAAGTTTCATTAGATTTATTCCTAGATATTTTATTCTTTGTGTTGCAATTGCAAAAATATTTTTCCATTTTTTCTGACACTTCATTATTAGAGTATAGAAACTATGAATTTTGGAAAATAGATTCTGTATCCACAAACTTTACTGTATTTGATTATTTTTATTTTCGTAGTGTTCTTGTGGAGTCTTTAGGGTTTCTATATAAAGAATCAAGCCATCCACATATAGTGACTGTTTGACTTCTTTGTTTCCTATTTGGATACCTTTTATATTTTTATCTTGCCTGATTGCACTCACTAAGACCTCCAATGTTATATTGAATAACAGTGGTAATAGAAGACAACCTTGTCTTGCTCCTGATAGTAGAGAAAATGTTTTTAGTTTTTCATCATTAATTATAATGTTGGCTGAGAGTTTGTGATGTATGGCCTTTATTGTGTTAAGTTACTTTTCTTCTATATCAATTTTGTTAAGTGTTTTAATAATTAATAGATGCTGTATTTTCTAAAAGGCTTTTTCTGCATTTATTGATATGATCATATGATTCTTATTTTTTAATTTGTTTATGTGGTGTATGACATTAATCAATTTGAGTATGTTGACCCATCCCTGTGCCCCTGGGATGAAGCCCACTTAATCGTGTTGTATAATCTTTTTAATATGTTTCTGTATTTGGTTTGCTAGTCTGTTATTTAAGATTTTTGCAACTGTATTCATGAGAGATATTGGTCTGTAGTTTTCTTTTTGTGTGTTATCTTTACCAGGTTTTGGTATCAGAGTAACATTTGCCTCATAAAATGAATTGGGAACTATTACTCCCTCTTTGATTATGTGGAAGAATTTGAAGAGAATAGATATTAAATCTTCTTTGAATGTTTGGTAGAATTCACTGGTGAAGCCATCTGGTCCTGGACTTTTACATTTTGGAAGGCTTTTGATGATTGTTTCAATTTCCATAGTTCTGATGGGCCTATTTAGAAATTCTAGTTCTTGATTCAGTCTAGGAAGGTTGTATTTTTCTACATACTGGTCCATTTCTTCTAGGTTATTAAATTAGGTATCATATACTTTTTCATAGTATTCTTGCATGATCCTTTGTAGTTCTGTGATGTCAGTTGTAATTTCTTCTCCTTCATCCCTGATTTGGTTTATTTGTGTCCTTTCTCTCTCTCTCTCTCTCTCTCTCTCTCTCTCTCTCTCTCTCTCTCTTTTTTTAGTGAGTCTAGCCAGAGGTTTGTCAATTTTATTAATCTTCTCAAGGAACCAGCTCTTTGTTGTATTTAATTTTTCTATTATTTTTGTTTCATTTTTTTTTCAATTTCATTTATTTTTGCTCTAATTTTGATTGTTTCTTTCTGTATGCTGACTTTAGTCCTCATTTGTTCTTCCTTTTCTAGTTCATTAAGATGAAGTATTAGATTGTTTTTTGAGGCTCAATCTTGTTTTTGGAGATAGGCCTGTGGTGATATGAGCTTTCCCCTTATGACCACTTTTGCTGTGTCCCAAAAGTTTTGATATGTTGTAATATTGTTGTCATTCATTTCTATGTATCTTTTGATCTCTCTTTTTATTTCTTCAGTAGCATATTGTTTAATCTCTCTATATTTGTGGTTCTTCCTGATTTCTTTCTGCAGTTGATCTCTAGTTTCAATGCATTATGATCAAAGAATATTGTTCATATGATTTCAACCCTCTTACATTTGTTAAGACTATTTCTGTGTCCCAGTGTGAAGTCAATATTTCAGTTTTCTATGTGTCATAGAGAACAATGTATAAGCAACTGTTTTGGGAAAGAAGGCCATGTATATGTCAATTATGTCCAGTTCGTCTAATGTGTCATTTAAAAATGTTATTTTCTTATTGATTTTCTGTTTTGATGATCTGTCCATAATCAACAGTGGGGTATTTAAGTGCCCTACTATGATAATGTTTTGGTTTGTTTCTCCCTTTAGTTCTGTTAGTAATTGGTTTACATATTTCAGAACTCCCTGATTGAGAGCATAGATATTAATAAGTGTTATGTCTTCTTGGTGCGTGATTCCTTTTATCATTATGAAGTGTCCTTCAGTACCTTTCTTTTCCTTTTTTTTTAATTGTAAAGTCTATGTTGTTCAATATTAATATCACTATTCCCGCATTTCTCTGAATGCCATATGCTTGAAATATCATTTTGACACTTTTACTTTGAGTCTAAATTTGTCTTTGGAGTTGAAATGTGTCTCCTACAGGCAGCAAATGGTTGGGTTTTGTTTTTGAACCAAACTGCAACTTTGTGCCTTTTTATTGTGGAGTTCAGGCCATTTACATTTAAGGTGATTATTGAAATATGAGGCTTTCTTATAGCCATTTTATCTTTAGCTTTTCTGTAACTCAGTACTTCCATTGTTTCCTTGTCCTGTGTTTCTGTTTTCTTTATTTTCATTGGCTTTTTTGGGTTTTGCCTCTGTTTCTTCTTGTTTTAGATTATATACTTTATTTCTGACTTTATGATACATGGTTACCATTACAAATATGAAAAAAGATGGTTATATAAGCAGTTTTCATTTTATTTTGTGTGTGCTTTGTCTCTTTTATTCTTTGCAAATTTGGATCTTTGAATTCTCCCCTTTTCAGTCATTGTTATTTCAGTTTGTTTCTATGTATGCTGAATGTTCATAATATCTTGCTATAGCAACTCTCTTTTTATTATTTAAGCTTATGATGCCCTGTTCTTAGTAAGGGTTGCACTCCCTTCCTTCTATTACCTGATAGTCACTTTACTTCTAATTATGTATTTTTTTTTTGTTATTTTGTTTTAGGTGCACTGAACCCTTTAAGACTTTCCTGTAGTGAAGGCTTCGTAGTGGAGAATTCACTTAATTTTTGTATGTTTGGAAACGTCTTAATTTCTTCTTCACATCTGAAGGAGAGCTTAGCTGGATACACTTTTCTAGGCTCTTAGTTTATTTTCTTTAATAGTTTAAACAGTTGATACCTTTCCTTTCTGGTTTGTAAGATCTGCACTAAGAAGTCTGATGATAATCTAAAGGGTTTTCCTTTATACGTTACTGTTTTCTTCTCCCTGGCTGCCCTGCAAATTATCTTTGTCATTGATTTTTGATAACTTTGCTACAATGTGTACTGGTGAAGGACTTTTAAGGTTGAGATAATTGGGTATTCTGTTGATTTCTCGAATTACAAGCTCTAGTTCATTCCTTAGATTGGCGAAATTCTCATCCACTATTTGTCTGAAAATGCTTTCTAGTCCCTGCTCCTTTTCCTCGCCTTTGGTAATGCCCATTATTCTTATGTTTTCTCTCCTGATGATTCTAACTAGTTCTTGTATGTATCTTTCATTAATTGTTATTCTTCCATTTCTCTCTTCTTCATTCTAATTTATTTCTAGGTTTCTGTCTTCTATGTCACTGATTCTTTCCTCTATTTGGTTGACTCTATTTTCCAAATTCGCTATTTAATTTTTCAATTTTTGCAGTGTGTTTCTTATTTCCAGAAGTTTTATTTGGTTCCTTTTGAGTGTTTCAGTCTTTTTGCTTTGCTCATCTAGTTGTTTTTGCAATTTATCAAATTTTTCATATGACACATTTTAGAACTCATTGAATTTTTTCAGAAATACCATTCTGAATTCTGTCACTTAAGTTGCATATTTCTATGTCTGTAAGCTCATTTTCAGAATATTATTCTCTTTCTGAGATGCTTTGTCATTTTGGTTTTTCATGCTGATTAATGGACATTTTTTTTTTTTTTTGGCCTGGGCATTAATGGAAGTGTATTCGTTTGTTTTCCCAGAAAGAAGATTTATTATATAAAAGTCTTTTTTTATTCTGTTGCAAAGTAAACACTTATTTTAATTTCTAGTAGGTGGCATCTAAGCCTCTTGGGTCTCTAAAAGTTTAGGTAGCCATTTGCTCAGATTCCCATAGGGATCTGTGATGTTCAGTCTCAGAGGGGATGGGGGCAGGCTGCCTCTGTTTTGAGGTTTTTAGCTGCAACTCAGCCTTGGTTTTGGAACTGGAGCTGGTGAAAATCAACTGTTGTTTCTCTTCTGTCCAGTCCCACTTCTCTGCTTTCTGCCCTGATGACTTGGCCCTGTTGCTGGCTGCTACGTCTCAGCACTTCCAAGCAGGGTGGATCAGGGGAGTTGCTGCACCTGCACCCCTTCCCTCCTCCTACAAGGAGCTCTGGAGGCTGCAAGAAGCAGCTTCTTTATTTGACCACGTCCACCGAACAACATCAGGGTTTTGACCCGTGGTAGCTCTGATGCACAGATCCCACATTCAAATGGACTGGTGTGCAGTTTGGGTTTTTTTGTAGAGTTTTAGATGTTTAGCTTATTGTTGTTTCAAGGGGAGAGATCTGAGGATGTCTCTCACTCTGCCATATTTTCTCAGAATCTCATGAACTACCCTCTTCAATAAAGTATTCCTTATTGTATTTAACAACTGTCATGAATAATGTCTTTAAAGCAATACAAGAGCAATGAGATTTTGTGAGCATTTGGCAATAAAAAAAAACATATATTTCACAAGAGATACATAAATTTTTCCTCAATCAAGAAAAATATTACTTCTCTAAGACTTTTTGCTTTTATAATAAAATGTTCATTCTCTAATCCAGTCTTTTCTACACACATTAGAGTATTCTTCAAATCACTGTTCTCTTTAATGTCATTGGAAACAAGCCTTTAGCCCTTAATTTCTGCTAAGTTTGAAATAGCTGGACTCAAATATTGATAAAAGAAACAATGTAAAGGTGTTGAATCAGAGATTCAGAACTGAAATCCAGATTCAACATGGTAGAAACAGAAATAGAGGTTTTATTGTATTTTCTAGCATATATGTGCCAGGATATATTTTAAGCATGGTGTCCTCCTCATGATTATTAAAGTTAAGAGTAAATTAAGTAATTACAAAATAGCTGGAAGAAATGTTTCCCATAAAATTTTTCCAATATCTATTTTTATGTATTTTAAAAACTATTTTTTGTTTTAAAATTACCCTTAAAGATTCTTAGTCCTGAATTTTTCTAAGACAATATAATTAAGTGAGCATAAATACAGCAAACATTCAATGACTCATATATAGACTATAAAAATTATGTTACTTCAAATCTGGTAAATTCTATTGCATTAGCATACATTTGGCTGTTAAAACAAAATAAAATGGTATTTTTTGAAAATCCTAGAGAAATTGCAGTTTAAAACATTTAAAGTGTTTTTTTGTTAATTTTTTAATTAAAAAGTAATATACACTGTTTATCAAATTTTAACTTAAAACAGTGGAGTAATATAGAAGGCAAAAAATGAAAGTGATCTGCAATTTCTACCCCAAATAACCATTTAAATTAGCATTTTTCACAGTGACCAGGACAAGGAAACAACCGAAGTGTCCTAAAATAGATAATTGGATAAAGAAGTGTTGGTACATATATACAATGGAATATTACTCAGCCATAAGAAAAGATAAAATACTGCCATTTGCAACAACATGGATAGACCTCGAGATAATCATGCTAAGCAAAATAAGCCAGATAGAAAAAGTTAGAAATCACATGATGTCACTTATATGTGTGATATAAACCTACAAGCAACAAATAAAAATTACAAACATAGAATCATAGACATGAGCAATAGACTAGTGGTTACGAGAGGGTAGGGGGGAGGGGGTGGTAGATAGAGTAAAAAGGGTCAAATATGTGGTGACAGAAAGAATTCTAACTGTGGGAGGTGAATACACAATGTGTGTGTGTGTGTGTGTGTGTGTGTGTGTGTGTGTGTGTATATATATATATATATCTGTTAAAATGTACAGCTAAAACTTACCAGATTTCATTAACCAATGCCATCATAGAAATTAATTAATGAAAAAATAATAAACAATACATACATACATACATACATACATACATACATACATACATACATACATAAAAAAAAATAAAAGTATTTCAAACTGTGACCAACAAAGGCAAATGAAGAGAGCTTAGGCAGGGGATTATTTTTCCCCAAAAGATCTTTCTTTAAAAACATTTACAAAGTATAAAAATCACAATAATATACAAAAAACAATAATTTTAAGTGTCAAAGGAGGAGAAAGAAATGTACAAAAATGTTCAACATAGATTAAATTATAAACATTTACTGAAATTCAATTGGGTTTTCAATTTAGAAATGAAGGCACAGTCTCCAAATTATTCACACACTAATTTAATTTTTTTCCAAATACACAATTAAGCATAAATGTCTTTATTTTAAATAGGGCAATTTGATTTGATCCACTCAAACAAATCTAGAATATTCATGAACTAATTAATATTGTTTGAATTTTTCATGTCTTGGATTTATTCTACTGTTCCAGTTAGATACCTTAGCTTAGACCCTATAAACACATTATAAATTCACTGTATATTATGTTGGCAATAATTAACTTAAAATATTAAATTTGGATCTTTATATTCAATGCAATCTCTATCAAAATGCCAATGACATTTTTCAGAGAGTTGGAAGAAATCATTCTAAAAGTTATATGAAACCATTAAAAACCCCAAATAGTAAATGCAATTGAGAAAGAACAAAGTTGGAGATATCACACCACCTAATATCAAACTATGCTACAAGGATACAGTAATTAAAACAGCATGGTATTGGCATCATTACAGATACATTGATCAGTAGAACAGAATAGAGAGCTCAGAAATAAGTTCACATCCATACACTCATTTTATATATGACAAAGGAGGCAAGAACATACAATGTGGTCAATAAATGGTGTTGGGAAAAGTGGACAGATATATGCAAAAAAATATACTGGATCACCTTCTTACACCATATTCAAGAATAGACCCAAAATGGATTAAATACTTACATATAAGACTTGAAACCATAAAACTTCCAGAGGAAAACATAGGCAGTAATCTCTCTACTAGTAATTTCTACTAGTAATACTGCTACTAGTAATTTCTTTTTGGACATAGGTCCTCAGGCAAGGGAAATGAAACATATATAAACAAATGGTACTACATCAAACTAAAAAGTATTTGCATAACAAAGGAAACCTTCAACAAAATAAAAAAAACCTACTGAATAGGAGAAAATATTCACTTATAAAATATTGAGTAAGGGATTCATAACTAAAATATATAAAGAAACTCATACAACGCAACAACAAAGAAACAAACCAATTGAAAAATGTACAGAAAACCTGAATAGATATTTCTCCAAAGAGAACATATATATGGCCAATAGACATATGAAACGATTCTTAATGTCACTAATCATCAGAGAAATACAAATTAAATCCAAAAGAGATATCTTCTCACACCTATCAGAATGGCTATCATCAATAATCAAAGAACAAGTGTTGGCAAGGATGTGGAGAAAAAGAAACCCTCAAACACTGTTGATGAGATTGCAAATTGATACAACCACTATAGAAAATATTCTGGAGGTTTCTTAAAAAATTAAAAATAATCTACCTTTTGACCTAGTAATTGCACTTCTGAGTATTTATCTAAAGAAAACAAAACAATAATCTATAAACATCTATGTATCCCTATGTTCATGGCCACGTTATTGAAAATAACCAAAATATAGAAATAACATAAATGTCCATCAATAGATAATTAGATAAAAAAAGATATGGTCCATATATACAATGGGATATTACTCAGCCAGTATAAATGTAATCCCACTATTTGCAATGACATGGATGGAATTAGAGGTTATTATGATCACTGAAATAAGTGAGAGAGAGAAAGACAAATACCATATCAATTGACTTATATGCAGAATCTAAGGAACAAAAAGAAAAAAATAATCAAAAATAGAATCACAAATATAGAGGACAATCTGGTGATCATTTCATAAATTACATAAATGTTTAACCAATGCACTGTATACTTGAAACTAATAATAAAACAAAATTTGTTAAAAAGTAGTTTTAAGGAAAAAATATAAAATTTGGGTATTCTGGCAGCATTTTTATTTTTCTTAAGATGTGATGGAACTGTGTGGTGAAGCTATGCACTAAATTGAGAATGTTCAGGGTAATTATGGTAATTCATACATTTCAGGTCTACCAGGAGCTCAAAGAAACAAAAATTCGACATTTTTTTTCAATAAAATTCTTGGATAACTACTACTGAAAACATAATGAAAGTTTAAAAGAAGGCAAAACTTCTAAGAGTATGAAATCAACATAGTAACTTTATAGAAAGCTTTAGGTTATTCATGAAGTAACATAACTGATTAGCATAATTATAAAAACAGATATAGAAGAAAAAGTTCCTCAACTTTTTTGATGAATTATCAGTAAAAATGTGTGAAGATAAGCTGTACACCTTCATTTGAGCTACCTTTCTTCTTTAATTTATTTAGATAGAAAGGATGTTTCTTATATACTAGAATGTTTATATTCCATATCATTTACAATAAATTGCTTTAGTTGAACAAAATATAAACAACTAAGATATTTAATAAAAATTTTATTAAATTTTAAAAATTAAATAATTTATCTTTTATGGTGACATTGGTTAACAAAATCCAATAAGTTTTAGCTGTACACTTTAACAGTAAGACATATGTATATTTATACTGTGTGTTTACCTTCCATAGTTAGATTTCTTTCTGTCACAACATATTTAACCCCCTTTACCCTGACTACATCCTCCGTTCACCACTTGCAACCCTCTGGTAAGCACTACGCTATAGTCCATATATATGTGTCTCTTTTTCTGTGTCCTATTTGTTTCTTCATTTAGGGTTATATCTCACATAAAACTGTATACTGAAAACTTATAAGAGCCTATTAAAAGAAATCAATGAAGATACAAAGAAATGGAAAGATATACCATGATCTTGGATTAGAAGAAACACCATAGTTAAAATAACCTTAATACCTAATACATTATACAGATTTAATACAATCCCCATCAAAATCACATTGGCATTTTTTAAAGAAATAGAACAAAAAATCATAAGATTTGTATGGAAGCACAAAAGACCCTGAATTGCCAATGCCATCCTGAGAAAAAAGAACGATGCTGGAGGCATCACTCTGCATGAATTTATATTATACCATAAAGTGACAGTAATCTAAACAGCTTGGTATTAGCAGAGAAACAGACACACAGACCAGTGGAAGAGAATTGAGAGTCCAAAAGTAAACTCATATTTATGCGGGCAAATAATTTTCAACAACAACAAAAAAGTCAAAAACATACAATGGAGGAAGAAAAGCCCCTTCAAAAAATTGTCCTGGGAAAACTGGAAAGTTATATAAGAACTTCATATGTTTCTTTAGACTTATTCTATCACTACACACCAAATTTAACTCAAAATGTATTAAGGACCTAAATATAAGACCTGAAACAATAAAACTCATAGAAGAAAACATAGGAATGAAACTCAAGGACTTTGGACTTAAAGAGGATTTTATGAATTTGACCTCAAAGGCAAGGAAAGTAAAAACAAAGATCAATTAATGGGACTTCATCAACCTAAAAACCTTCTGCATGGCAAAAGAAACCATCAACAAGATAAAGAGACAACCATCTGAAAGAGAGAATATATTTGTAAGCAATACCTCTGATAAGGGCCTAATATCCAAAATATATAAAGAACTCATACAACTCAATAACAAAGATAACAAACGATGACAACAACAACAACAACAAAACAGCAATCCAATAAAAAAAAATGGGCAGAAGACCTGAACAGACACTTTCCCCAAGATGACATACAAATGGCAAGACATATTTGAAAAGATGTTCAAAATCACTAGCTAGTAGGAAAATGCAAATCAAAGCAACAATGAGATACCATCTCACGCCTGTGAGAATAGCTATAATCAACAGGACAAGTAATAACAAAGCTGTAGAGGTTGCAGAAAAAAGGAGTCCTCATACACTGCTGGTGGGACTGCAAATTTTTACAGCCACTATGGAAAACAGTACTGAGGTTCCTCAAAAACTAAATTTTGATCTACCATACGCTATCCAGCAATCCCTCTACTGGATATTTTTCCCAAAGACTTGAAAACTCATATCCGAAAAGGTATTTGCACACCGATGTTCATAGCAACATTATTCACAGTGGTCAGGACATGGAAGCAACTGAAGTGTCCTATGATAAGTGATTGGCTAAAGAAGCTGTGGCACATATAATACAATGGAATATTACTCAGCCACAAGAAGAGATGAAACACTATCATTTGCAACAACATGGACAGACTTCAAGATGGCCATGCTAAGCAAAATAAGCCAACAGAATAATCTGAAAATCACATTATATCACTTATATCTAGGACATAGACCTAAAAGCAACAAATGAACAGGAAAAACAAACAGAGATTCATGGACATGGACTATAGACTAGCAGTTACCGGAGGGTAGGGGGTGGGGGATTTTGGGGTAGGTAGACAGTTAAAGGGGGTCAAATAAGGGAGATGGGGGTGGGTGAAGTGGATAAAGGGTATCAAATATATGATAGCTGAAAGAAGCTAGACTTTGGGTGGTAAACACACAATAGAATATACAAATGTCAAATTATATTGTATATCTGAATATTATATAATTGAATTAACCAATGTTACCTCAATAAACTCAATTTAAAATTTTATTTATCTATTTATTTAATTGAAGAAATGGTTTAAAATTGTTTTTTTTTTACCCCAGTATACCTACCCATTTATACCTATTTGTTTGTTGAAAGCTTTTTGTCTCAGATAAGGAATGAGATAAAAATATCTAATCAATCCACTCCTATTCAATATAGTTTTGGAAATTCTAGCAATAGAAATCACGGAATGAAAACAAATAGAAGATATCTGAATCATAAAGGAAGAAGTGAAATTGTCTCTGGAGGTTACATTATTTTTTATATAGAACAACTAAAAACTCTACCAAAAGCCTTTTAAAATTAATAGATGAATTCAGTTATAAAATCAATACACAGAAATCTGTAGCCTATGCACATTTCTGAAAAAGAAGAAAGAAAACAATTCTATTTACTATAACATCAAAATACAAAAATACTTAGGAATAAATTTAAAGCATGGAGATGTAAAATATGTACAGTGAATAGTATAAGACAATGATGAAGGAATTGAAGACAAATAAATGGAAAAGTATGTTGTATTCATGGATTATAGAGATTGATATTGTTAAAATACCCTTTTCCCCCAAAGTTATCTATGTACTCAAGTGCAATTCCTGTTATTATCCCAATAACATTTTTTTTTACAGAAACTAAGAAACAAAAAAACAATTCTGAAGATCATATGGAGCCAAAAAAGACCCTGAAGGGTGAAAAATTGTCTGAGAAAGAATACAGTTGGAGGCATCACACTTCCTGATTTCAATGTGTAGTACAAAGTTATAGCAATCAAACAAGTATGGTACTGGCATAAAAACAGACATAGACCAATGGAAAAGAATACAAAGCCCAGAAATAGACCCATGCTTATACAGTCAGTAAATACTTGCCAAGGGAGATATGCATATTAGAGAAAAGATTGTCTAACAAATCATGCTGGGATAACTAGAGATTCACATGCAAAGGAAAGAAATTGCAACCCTATCTTTCACCACTAACAAAAATTAACATGAATAGATGAAAGATTTTAGTGTAAGACTTGAATACATAAAACCCTTAGAAGATAATGGCTTAAAAGCTCTTTGACATTTTATTGACATTTTATTGACAAAGCAGAAACCACAAAAGTATAAACTAAGATGACATCAAACTAAATAAATTGTGCCCAGCAAAAGAAAAGATTAAGAAAATGAAAAAGCAACCTATGGTGTGGGAGAAAATATTTACAAACCAGATATTGATTAAGGGGTTAATATGAAAAATATATGATACACATACAACTCAATAACAAAATAAAATTACAATTAAAAAATTGGCAAAGGACCTGAATAGACATTTTTCCAAAGAAGATATCCAAATGGACAGGAGGTACATAAAAATGTGCTCAAAATCATTAATCATCAGGGAAATGCAAATAAAAAATACAAGATATAACCTCACCCCTTTTGGAATGGCTAGTATCTAAAAATAAATAAATAGATAAGGGATCACAAAGATGTGGAGGAAAGGGAACATTTGTGCACTGTTGGGGAGAATATAAATTGGTACAGCCACTATGAAAAACGGTATGGATTTCTCAGAAAATCAAAAATAGAACTTCGATATGATCTAGTAATTTGACCTCTGGAAGTACATCTGAAGGAAATAAAGTAACCATAGAAAAGATATCAGAACACCATGTCCATTGCAACACTATAATAGCCAAGATATGGAAACAACTTACGTGTCTATCAACGGGTGAATGGATAAAGAAAATATGAATAATATTTATTCATAAAGGCGAAATAAAACCATCTCATTTGGGACACCATGAATGAAACTTAAGGATATTATGCCAAGGGAAATAAGTCAGAGAAAGACAAATGTTGTATGATTTTTGTGTTAACACGTATGTGTTAAATCTAAATAAACTCAACTCAGAACCTGCAAACACATTGCTGGGTGCCAGGGACAGGGAGTATGGGTTGGGGGAAATGGACAAAGGCTGTCAAAGAGTAGAAACTTTCAGTTTTAAATAAAGGGGTTCTGAGGATGTAATATATATCATGGTGACTATAATTAACAATACTGTGTTACAATTTTGAAAGCTGCTAAGAGAGTGAATTTTAGAAGTTCTCACAACACAATAAAAGTTGTAACTATTTGAGGACATGAATGTGTTAACTAAACTAACTTTGGTAACAATTTTGTAATATATATGTATATCAAATCATGACATTGTATAGCTTAAATTTACATATTGATATATGCTAATTATATCACAATAAAACTGAACAAAAACTGATAAAGATGTTTGCTTAACATGTATGAATTTCACTTTATTTAATTTATATTTCCAAAAAGTTGCTTTTAAAAACATGTTGTAGAATTATCTTCATGTATTTGTGTGTATGTGTGTGAAAATAATATTAATAGAAACATAAGATTTGTATTGCACGTTTTTAATTGTACTAACATTAATGAATGCTTAGTGTGATTAAATATTTTATAATATATGCAATTCTATATCTGAATATCCTTGTACGTGCATCTTTGAACACTTTTGAAATTTTCCTTCTGATAAAATTTTCTGTTTATGGTAACTTTCTAGAAATATAATTCTTCACTCAATAAATATATATAATTTTTATGCAAATTGCCAAAATGTCCTACAGAAAAATCAAACCGATTTACACTCAAATCAACAGTGAATGAAATTGTCTACTTTCTCATTTTTAACCAATATATTGAATAAACAATAATAATTCATTCTGGTTTAATTGATATTTACTTGATTAGTAATGAAATCAAACAAGTTTATAACTTTTTGTCATTTGTATTTTTTTTACTTTTTTTTTACAATTGTCTGTACTTGTCCTTTGCACATTTTCCTACTAGTTTTCTCTTTTGAATAGTACAGTAGATTTTTACGTGTATAATATGTAACAGCTTTATCACATGCAAATTTCCCTAGTAAGTCATTTGCAGTTAAATCCTTATTTTTATTTGGGGGCACACAGCATATAACTATTTAACATGTTCATGTAACATAATCTATCAGTCTTTTACTTAATGGCCTCTACTTTTAAAGTCATACTGAGAAAGGCCATTGCCCTCCTTTTTACATATAAATATTAGCCAGTATTTTCTGGTTCTTTAAAATGTTTTCATTTTATAGCTTTGTTTATTTATTCTATCTTGAATTTATTTTTATATGAAAGAAGAAATTTTATATGAGGAAGAAATTTTAACTTTGTCAAATTATCAACTAGTTTTCCTATCACCACCAAGTAGAAAATGATCCAGTTTTTCCCGCACTTATTTTAAGATACTTTTAGTATACTCAAAATTTGCATGTACTTGAATTTGCTCCTGAACTTTCTACTCTATTCAAAAATTTTATTCTGCAGCAATAAGATTTTAAAGTATGTTTGTTTTTTTTCCTTTTTATAGAATGTTTTGAATGTGTGTTGCTAATTTTTTATTATTCTTAAAACATGTCCTGACTCTTTAGTCACTTTAATTTCAATTACACTTAATATTTTTTCCTCTTTTTTAAAAAGATTATGTTTTTTTGGAGTAACATTGGTTAATAAAATTATATAATTTTCAGTTGTACATTATAATTTGACATCTGTATATTCTACTGTGTGTTTACCACTCGAAGTCCAGCTTCTTTCAGCTACCATATATTTGATCACCTTTACCCACTTTACCCTACCTCTATTCCCCTATATTTGACCCCCTTTATCACATCTACCTCTTCCCTCTTCCCTCAGCCCCTACTCTCTGGTAACCACTGGTCCATTGTCCATTTCCATGAGTCTTTGTTTGTTTATTCTGTTTATTGGTTGCTTTTAGGTTTATATCCCACATATAAGTGATATCATGTGATTTTCAAGTTTTTCTATCTGACTTATTTCACTTAGTATGATTATCTCAAGGTCTAGCTGTCACAAATGTCAGTATGTCATCTCTTCTTATATATATTTGAGTAATATTCCATTGTATATATGTGCCACAGCTTTTTTAGCCAACCATTTATCATAGGACACTTCAGTTTCTTCCATGTCCTGGCCACTGTGGTGCTATGAACATCGGTGTGAAAATATCTTTTTGAAAATGGGTTTTCAAGTCTTTGGGGAAAATATCCAGTAGAGGGATTGCTGGATAATGTATGGTAGATCAATGGTTAGTTTTTTGAGGAACCTCCATACTGTTTCCCATAATGGCAGTACCAATGCGCAGTCCCACCAATGTGTATGAGAGTTCCTTTTTCTCTGCAACCTCTCCAGCATTTGTTATTGTTTGTCCTGTTGATTATAGCTATTCTCACAGGTTTGAGATGGTATCTCATGGTGGGTTTGACTTGCATTTTCTTACTAGCTAGCGATATTGACCATCTTTTCAAATATTTCTTGGCCATTTGTATGTCCTCTAGGGAGAAGAGTCTGTTCAGTCCCACTGCCCATTTTTGATTAGATAATTTTTTTTTCTTATTGTTATTGAGTTGTATGAGTTCTTTGTATATTTTGGATATTAGGCCCTTATCGAAAATATTGCTTGCAAACACATTTTCCCATTAGGATATTTGTCTCTTTACCTTGTTTGATGGTTTCTTTTGCTGTGCAGAAGCTTTTTAGTTTTATGTAGTCACATTCACCGATTTTTGCTCTTAATTCCCTTGTCCTTGAGGCCAAATTCTTAAAATCCTCAAGTCCAATGGTCTTGAGTTTGGTTCCTATGTTTTCTTCTATTAAGCTTAATATTTAAAATACTTTTGTCCTTCAGTAAAATCTTTGAGTCTTCCCCATGAATCTCACATATTATTTAATTAGTTTTATATTTAGATACTTACCTTTGTGTGTGTATGTTATTACAAAGGAGATTTGTTTAATTTAATGACTGTTTATTGTTGATTTTTACTATTAATTAATATCAAGAAATTAAATTGATTTTAGAAGCTCCTTTTTTGTTTATGTTTTCCTTGTATGCAGTCATATTATCTGCAACTAATGGTAGTTTGTAGATATGCCTCTTATTCATTCATTTATTCATTTATTTATTTCACCTTAATCACATTGATGTCTCCAAGATATCCTTTTATAATATAATCAAGTTGCTATTACATCCCATTATCTTTTTTTTTCCTTGACTAAATAGCAGTGACTGTAGTGCCTTTTAAGCAAGGTATTGTTTGCTTTATGTTTAGAAAAGATATTTCTATTATATCAAGAATGATGCTCTTAATGAATGTTAAAATTTAGTTTTTTCTGATTGAGAAGGGATTTGAAATTTGTCAAATACATTTATCAAACATATAATATATTTTACTAATATCATGTGGTTTTTGTGATATTCTAATATAAGTATGTTAAATTAACCTTCCTAATATTTTTCCATTCATGCTATTCTTTTCTAAAGAGTCCTGAGAAGGTATTTCTAGTCTTTTAAATCAGTCATAAATTTTAAGGATTTTAAAGGGATACCTTGACTTAAAACCATATCATGAAAGAGCAGACATGCATATATGACTGCCTTTATGTTTACAGAGTTGTGTAATCAGAATATTTGCTGGGAGAGGCTGATCTATAAAAGGCAAAGAGATATCTGGAATATATCGCAACTTCTTACCTCTCTTTGTCTTCATATTTTTATCTGTAAAGAATTGCTCTGTTAAAGTATTTTTACTCATTAAGATTCAGTTTTACTCTTAGGGAGTTGCAGGCACATTTTTCAGTCTGTCTATGCCATCTATACACATATTATAAATACTGTTTTTTGTCACTTAGAACATAAATTTTATTTTCCCCTCCAATTGCTGTCCAACTGATTCCAGGCCCCACTGGAACCTATTAGAGTTTCCTAGGATACATGTTTCTGTTTATATTCCTGAATAACTGTTTATACTCCTTTTTTCTACTCTTGAAAAATAAGAGAATCCAAAATCCAATAGAAGCTACTATATTGAACACAATGAAGGTTTCTGTGGGAATATAGGACTCTGTCTCTCACTATTGACTTAATTCCTTTTAAATTCTATCCTACTCTGATCTATCAATCAAATCCCCAATTCTTAGCTCATTTACTCTTTTGTAATAAATTAATTGAGGTAAAATAACTAAATGATTGAATTAATTCCAAAGGCTTATTCAAACACCATGATTATCTAGATTTTCAGTTTGGTCAGTTAATTTCTTAAGTGTTCATAAGAATGTTTACTTAAAAATTGTTTAATTTTATAAGACAAATGACTAAACTCACACTGATTGTTTTTTATCACCCTGGATTTTTTCCCTGTCTATTTTAATTATATTTTATGAACACCCCAGGAACAGTAAATGATTATATTATTAGTGTGATAAATCATTCATTGGGAAGAATTTTCAATGTGTTATAAATTTCTATATATTTTCTTAATAAAGCAGTGCTTTCCTTTAAGTTATTTTAAGCTCTAATTATCAATTATCATATACAAAATGTAATTTAGAGATAAAATCATCAAGTGTTAATATGCAATTTCATGTTTGTAAAGCAAAAGCAGAAATCTGTTTCTAAAGCCCCTCTCCAAAAAAAAAAAAGAAGAAGAGATACAATGTATTATATACATATCCATGGCTTTTAAGTCTACCTGAAGTATATGCTATAATAATTAAAATAAATGTTAGGCTTATGTTTTGCTCTTCCTGTTGTTCTGTGTTATGCATTTAGAATTTCAAGTACAAGTGAAATAGTAAGGCACTATGTAGACAGCAATTATTGTTCTTTGTTTGCCATGTTTTACAATGCTATGCTAAATTGAATTAGTGATATTTTGATACCATTTAATAGCATAATTGATTGTGCTAATAAAATAGAAATGGTATAATATTTGTTTAAGAGCAATGTGCATCAAAGTCAAAAAACATTTTTGTAATGTGATATTGTTTAAATTTGACTTTATTTTGGAAAAAAAATTAGAACTATCTGGAAGCAGATTTATATGGCATTTTTATCAGTAGAGCAAAGATGTTTTGTTGCTATTGTTATTAACATTTGTAATGTAAAAAATGTATAATTTAAATTCAAACAGACTCTTCTATAGTTTCATTGCCCAGACAGGGATTACTTCTGAATTTAATTACTTTGCATCAAAGAAATATCACAGGACTTGATTCTCCAATATCAATATCAATTACTTTTACTTTATAAGGATTAGCTTCAATACTAAATGTAAGTCATTTATAATAGTATTTCAATTGTTTTTCCAAAGAATGGACATAGAGCAATATGAATATAAGTAATCAAAGTATTTCTCACTCATTATTTCTAATAATTCTTTTAGCAATTCTCAAATTGTATTTCGTGATTTACTTCCATTAGAATCACTTAAGGTATCAGCTAAAATGAAGATTCCTGGGTTCTTTATCAGATGAACTAAATCAGAATATCTAGGTATGGGTCTGGGGATATTAATTTTCTATTTCCCAGCATGATTCTGAGACTTGATGAAGTTTGCAAACCATGTCTTCAGGTAAAAGTTTTGAAAATATCTTCTGTGCATTCTTCTTGAGAAAGTTCAGCCACATCCATTTATATGCTAATGGATCTATAAGCTGTCTCTTTAGCAAAACTCTCCTTTGAGAGCCAAACCTATATATACCCCAATTTATCGAATATAACTGAGACATAATGTCACAGAGTGACCTCTTTATCTCTTCAACTGATTCATAACACCCCCAACACACAAAAAAACCACACTCTTTCCCACTTGACCTTCTCTCCTTCTTTTGAAGCCTAGTACAAACCAATCACCACAGCATTATGTCAACCATAGCTACTTAACCACCAAGTCCTGTTAATTCTATCATTTTATATATTTTTAACATTCTCTTCTCTCTTGTTGAATACCATCAACATCTTTACTGACTTCTCTACTTTTATTTAGTTCTGCTCCAATTTTTTCCCCAAGAAATAGCAATAGTAATAATTCTAAAAAACAAATATGATTATGTTACTTCCCTGCTTAAAATTCCCCTTACTTAGTCCCCTGTTTGGATTAATATAAAAATTCACTTTGTTAAACTCTCTTAACTATTCATCATTTTTTTATGACATGGTTAATCTTTAACTATTCCTTCTTCCAATTGGCACATGCGTTACAGTTTTAAAAAAGAACTAATAATTTTCAGTTTTAAGAATAGGTTACGCTGTGTCTTTTCTCCATTACATGTACCAATTTATTATAAAATTTCCATTTATATTGTCTTTTTATCTAGCCTTAGTTATTTTTTATCTCTCTAACCTCAGTGCCACAGTTTCTAGTACATAATATAATTTCACATTTTTCTTGATTAAATAGATAAATAATGTTACACATAGTATTTATGTATATCAATAATATACAATATAATATAGCATTTAAATACACAGGATCTGGAGATTGGACCCTAGGCAAAATGACATAGATGATAGTGGCTTTGTTCATCTGTTCTGTGACCACATCGAAGTTGTGACAGAAACACAGAGCAATCAGTAAGCAGAGTTGCCTGGGGTCTAGAAAAACAGAAGCCCCACAACTAGGGAGAGAAATAAAAAATTACCCTTCAGTGGTAGAAGGGGGGGCGGGTGAAGATAGGAGGCTGCCTAATCTCCAGAGGCTACAACAGCTGCAAGCATTGCTCTTAAAGGAGCTGTGTTTGTGACCAGACCTTCACAGTGATGAACTTGCTCACTCTGAGCACCATCACCAGGTAGGCTGCTTGCATGCACCAGGGACTTAAAGGGAGATCTGAGTTGTCAGACTAAAGGCTGGAGGTGAGGCTTTCTACCAGGCAGAAGTGCTGGCAGTGTCCATCTTTCCTCTGTTGAGCTCTTCTCCCTTTCAGGGTGCAGCCGCAGCACCATCATAGCAGAAACATCAAACTGAATAACAGAGGTTGCTCCCCCCAGAGGATTCCCTGAAACTCTGCCTCCCCCAACTCACATCCCTACCCATGCTACATTTAGTTGTATCCTCTATGAGTCCTATGCCCCTTGCTGAGCAGCTCTAAGACCTACACTGGTAGCAGGTGACCTCAGTCTCTGGCATGAAATTCTTGAGGCACAGCATCTGTGGATTGCTTGCTGAATGATAACAGGTGGCCCAGGAAGGAAACAGGCTAGGGTTAAACTTGACCTGCAACTGAACTCCTCTCAGTACTGTGCCACTGGACACCTACTAAATAAAGCCACTGTAATAAGACTGGAGTTTAAGAGCTTAGCTTAGTACGTAGAAACAGACACAGACAGGTAGCCAAAATAGAAGACAAAGAAGTAGAAACTATATAAAAACAGAACAGAACAGAGATCCAGGAAAAATGGATTCAAGCAATTTAACAGATTCAGAGTTCAAAACATTGGTTATAAAGATGCTCAAAAAACTTATTGGAAGTGTAAATGAAGTCAGTGAGAACTTCAACAAAAAAACATAAAATAGAAATGAAATTAAAAGGGAATCAGTCAAAAATTAAAAATAAATTATCTGAGACGAAGAGTATGTTATGTTAAAGTGAATTAACAGCATGAAGAGGATTGAACCACATATATAGAGGATGGAAAAGCTGAGGACACCTAATCAGAACAGCAAGAATAAAGAAGCCAGGAATATAAAAATAATTTAAAAAGTCTATGTGACAAATTAAACCTAAATACATTTGTGTCATAAAGGAGAAGAGAGAGAACAAAGAAATAAAAGACAATTTGAAGAAATAATGATGAAAAATCCCCCTAACCTGGTGAAGGAAATTGACATACTGCCGGGGGGCAGCCCCAGCTCCAGAGTCCAGGTCCTGAGGAGTGTCTGCGGAGTCGGCGAAGGAAGGGACAGTACTCAGGGATAATGCATCAAGATCTCTCTTTATTGTCTTAACAGCTACATTATTATACGCCAGGTTTACAGAAGAAAGCCCGTGAGGTTTCTCGGCTCCAACAGACTTTTCTATAATTAAATCATTGCAGGTTCACAGCTTCACCAATCTGCTGAGGCAAGCCTGTTCTTTATCTGGATTTCTCAGAACTCCACCAGGCCACTTTCTCAACTAGGCTACTTCTTCATACTACTTCTCAACTAGGCTACTTCCTCACACTATCTCTTACTGCAGATTGTGGCTATTGTTTCTTGAACACATTGTCTGTTAAGTTGGCGCCTACACTGCGGTCTTGCTTCTCTCAGTATTTAAACTATTTTTATTGTTCTATTTGTTAGTAATATCTACCTTATATTTTTATTAATTACTAATCTTACCAACTATAACTTTTGCCTGGATGGCAACACTATTCTAAGATTCTTATATAATACTTATAAAAAGTACATAGCTGTTCATGTAAAGTTACAAGTCCTAATTCTCCTATGTATGGAGGTCTCTGTCTGATTAATTGTTCCTATGGATTCAAGCCAGAGGCATCTACTTTCTTTCCTCCTACCCACTTTCTACCATCCTCTGAGTACACTCCTGTGACACTGACTGTCACAGGCTTCTGAGTAGGTCTAAGATGTTCTGATGTTCCCACCCTGCTTCTCAGAGGCAATGCATAAGGCTTTCTTGATAAATTTTTATATAAGCCAGGACTTTGCTCCTCTTCTGGCTCTAATGTATTTGCTTCCTCCAGACCCCCCAAACCCCCATCACCGATCTGCATAAGAGGCTTATTAAGTATCCCACACATAACACACACGCTAACACACTCACACTGAGGGAGCCACAAAGAACCCATCTGGGGCAGCCTAAGGCTTGCAAAGGTACCACATTGTATGCTGTGACCTTGTCAAACAGCTACATTAGATGTGGCTTCCGCAACATACAACCCCAGGGAGATCAGAGAGTCTTAAATAAAATAAACCCAAAGAGACCCACACCAAGACAAATCACCATTAAAATGTCAAAGCTTAAATACAAAGAGAGAATCTAAAAAGCAGCAAGAGAAAAGCAGTTAGTTACCTACAAGGGAGCAACTAAAAGGCTGGCAGCTGATTTCTTGAAAGAAATCATGCAGGACGGAAGGGCTTGGTACAAAATATTCAACATGATGAAAACCCAGGATCCACAACCAGGAATACTTCATAGGACAGATAAAGCGCTTCCCAGACAAAAATTAGCTAAAGGAATTCATCAACACCAAGCCAGTATTACAGGAAATGTTGTAGCGATCTTTTATAAGCAGACAAAACATTTATCAATATCATGAATAAAAAATGCCAATAACTACATATCTATCAACAAGTACCTCAAATGGAAATGAGTTAAGTGCTCCAACCAAAAGATAGGGTGGCCGAATGGATAAGAAAACAAGACTCCTACATATTTTGCTTACAAGAGACTCACTTCAGATTAAAAGACATGCACAGACTTAAAGGAATAGGATGGGAAGAGATAGTGCCTTGATGGACCTAGAGGGTATTGTGCTGAATTAAATAAGTCACATAGACAAATATTGCATATTTTTACCTACATGTGGAATCTAAAGAACAAAATAAATAACAACAACTAAAAGAGAAATAAAGTCATAGATACAGAGACTATGTTGAGGGGTACATGGCAGATGAAAAAGGGCAAAAGAATTAAGAAATACAAATAAATAGTTACAAAATAGACATAGAGTTAAAAAGTATAGCATAAGGAAAATAGTTAAAAATGTTGTAATAAATATGTAAAGATTAAAATGGGTACTAGATTTAGTGGGGTGATCACTCTGAATTATGTAGATCTCTAACCACTATGTTGTACAATTGAAACAATTGAAAATAATCTATTATTGTATGTAAACTATAATTAAAATCTCATTAAATTGTACAATGCAAATATGAGCAACTATTGTCTATTATGTTTCAGTAAAGCTGGAAAAAATAAAAATATAAACGACATCAAATTAGATATGTAAAATGTTAAAAATCTGGATGAAAGTACTCTCTTCTTGATAAAAATATAAATTACCATATGGATTCAAACAATAAAATAAAATACACTTACTCTGGAAAAAGAATCTCTGATTTAAACTCTGATTTTGATGCTTATGTAAACTCAAACAATTTAGTTAAATATCTGTGTTTTAGGTCACTAATTTTTAAAATTGTTATAATAATGAGGTCTATCCCCTAAGATTTTAATAAAGATTAAATACAAAAATACATATGATTGTTAGAAAAGTGCCAGGCACACAGATTCAAGAGTTATTCCTTACCTCTAAGATTTCTCATCATTTTATCTACTTCAGTTTTTTTTTTCTGCTCTCAGCCATTATCTTGGAAGAGTCACATTTGTTCTAGTATAACTTTAATGGATGCCTCTCCATACGCTCAACTACTTTAGAAGTTCTTTTCCAGATCTTCCCTAGCTCTGACATTGTTAGACATGATGACCAGAATTTTGAACAATATTCTTGATGAGTTGATATCCTCAAAAGAAAAATATATTTATTTTCTATAGCATTTCCTGATCATATGCAATACTTTTCTTGCCTTGGTAAGCATATCAACACTTCAGGGCTTTATCTTCTAGGAATAGTATATCAGAATATTTAAAATCATAATAATTTCCAGAAGGCATATTTGATATCTCTAGACACATATCTGAAATCCTGTGCTTGGAAAGAAATTTTGCTGACAACAGGAGGATTTTTTGTTAATTATTTTAAAGAAAATTAATAAAAAGTCCAGCTGTGGACAAGATTACACTAATACAGTATTATTTCTCACTTGGTCAGTTTTTTAAAAAGAGATTTGTAGAGGCCAGGAAGTAAGATAGGGGAATTGGAAAATTTATATAGATTTGTATATAAAATTGTATAAGATATTGTAAGATGTGAATACTTATTTATCTTTTGGTTATTTCAGTCTGAAAGAAAACCACCAGAACACGCGGTAATCCGAAATGAGAGAAAACACCAAAACACGCAGTAATCCGAAATGAGAGAAATCACCAAGACGCGCAGTAATCCGAAATGAGAGAAATCACCAAGACGCGCAGTAATCCGAAATGAGAGAAATCATCAAGACGCGCAGTAATCCACAAGGAAGGGAACCACCAGGAAGCGCAGGAATCCAAGACGAAAGAAATCACCAGGACGCACAGGAGTCCGAGAGGAATTCCAATTTATTAAATGGAGGAGCGAGCTTATATAGGGGGAGGATCCGGTTGGGGACGGCTAGTGTTCGTGTAGGGTATTGATTGGATTGTGGTAGGGGGGCTAGTGTTGATAGGTCTCTTGGGCCTTCACTAAGATGGAGGGGGCTTTTGGCGCGTGGCTTTTCACTAAGATGGAGGGGCTTTTAGGCAAGTGGCTTTTCACAAAGATGGCGGGGGTGAAAAGTTAAGGGCCATTTTGTTCCAACATTCCCCCCTCTTTGTTTTTGGGGAAAGGGGGCGCTGACCGTCTCAAGCTACTTCCTGCTGAAAGGGGGCGTAGTTTTAGGGCTGTTTGGGGAGGGGAGGGGAGTTGCTGCGGAAGGGAAAGTTGGAACAAAAGACCTGTATATAGTCCCATGTTAGGCGGGAGAAGAGGATAATTTCTGTTGGCGTGAAGTCCTGGAGGGTTCCCTACAGCCAGAAATCGTTGATCTGTTCACAAAAATCTTCCCAGGAATCCTCGGGGTGGAGGGCCCACAGGTCAGAGTCGAGAGCCTCCAGGAACTGTACCTAGGTAGCCATCAGCATTCAGTGATTTGTTCCTTAAAAGAAACGGGATCCTGAGCCAAAGGACGGTAGTTATAATTCCTGAGGAGAAGCTGATTAAAGGTTTGGTTAGAAATTCTCCCAACCTGTGTCTGAAGAAATTTAATTAAGCAGGGAAGGAAGAGACAGCCGAGAAGGATTATAGTGAGTGGCCCTAGAATGGGCCAGAGCCAGGTGAGGAAGGGGTTTTGTAAAAGAGATGTCCAGGTGGCGGGTTGGGCATTAGTTTTATAGAATGAGGTGGCTAGGTCCTCAAGTTTTTTTATGTTGGTTTCAATAATACCTGATTCATTAACATAGTAGCAGCATTCCTCTTTTAAGAATAAGCAAGTTCCACCTTTTTCTGCAGTTAGTAAGTCCAGAGCCCTCCTGTTTTGCAAGGCAACCTTTGCGAGTGATGTTATTTGTCGTTGGAGAGAGCCTAAGGACTCAGCAGTAGATGTAAGAGCACTCTCGAGTTTAGAATTAAGATCGTGTACGGCCCATAGAGTGCGTCCGAGGCTCCCGCCTCCCAATCCAATTCCTGCCACTGATGTTGTAAGAGAGATTCCAATCAAGACTGGGAGGAAGGCCGCTCTCTTATGTCTAGAAGACCGGTTGAGGAGGAAGAGTAGTTCAGAGTTAGAATAGAGGGTGAGCTGGGGAACAATGGTGACGGGGAGACAGGGAGTAGTAACGTTGGGAAAGATGACAGTGTAGAGAGTACCGTTGCACCAGAAAAAAGAACCCGGGGATGCTGCGGTGGGATTAGAAATGATGATGTTATAGTCGCAGTGGAAAGGCGATGATAGAGAGGGGCAGAGTTTCCTAGGAGGCACAGTCTGGGGATAAGGGTGTGATTGGACTGGTCCTCGGGTTCCCATAAGGGAACATTAGGGAGATGGGGGGGGAGTGTATGTTTCGAGGTTTTAGAAGGAAATGAAGTTAAGTTTAGAGGGACAGCGGCCAAGAGTGGTCGTCTGAGAGATGCACAAAGAAAACAGTTTTTGGGAGATATAGAAGGGAGAGTGTGATTAAGAGAGGTAAGCGTTTCGGAGAGGATTTGTAGCCAGGTGTAGGTGTTTAAGGTAGTTGACTTGTCGGAGTCAGTGGACTCTAGGGCTGAAATGAGTTGAGTCTCTTGATGTTTGATGTCAGTAGATACCAGAGAAACCGAGTGGTTAATGGGAATGTATTGGCGGGTGATAGTAAGGCGTCCGCAAGGGCGTGAAGCATAGCCATTACAATAAAAGGCACCAGGAACTACCCCCGCCCATCTAGAGTTCCAAGAATCTTGGATGTGGAGTTTGAAGGAGCCACCTGAGACCTGTAAAATACTGCCACCTACCTTGACCTGTTGGAGATAGGGGTCATGGATTTTACAGGCCCAGTAAGGACATCCACCATAAGTTTCCGGCCATCGTTTGCAATAATCCTGTCTTTGGTCAAATAAAAAGCAGACATAGGGACGGGTGGCGTGGGAGATAAGCTTACTGTTTGTCAGGGGTATAGTGACTGGCCCGGAACATCCCACTAGGGGGCAGTCAGCAGTGGCGGTAAGGCGAGTGAGTTGGATTTGTTTTTCAGTGTAAGTTTCCTGAACCTTGAACCTCCAGACAAACAGACTGGATGAGAGCCCAGGGTAGGGGAGAGAGACTAAAAAAGAAAAAATAAGAAAAAGGGTCATAGTTACTCTGGGATAGGCGACAGGCTTCCGGCGCGAGTGATTTTGAGTTTAAGGGGGTTGGACGGGTGTGGGAGCAGGCGAGGTATCGCAGTGGCTGGTGCTTTCCGCTGTCTGACTGGAGGAGAGGTTTTTCGAGGTGTATGCCTTCAACCTGGAAATGTGAATCCAAGGAGTTAGATTTTTGTCTGGAAGGAGTAATTTGGCCGCTGTTGGAGTGGTTAGGACAACTGGGTAAGGACCCTCCCATTTTGGTTGGAGGTCCTTCTTTCCGTCAGGAGGGGTGTAGAGGACCTGATCGCCAGGTTGTAAGGGGGTTAGTATTTCTGACTTACGGGGTGCAGGCAATAGCCAGTCCTGATATTTCCATATTTCACCTCTTATGTATGACAGGAGGGGAATGGTGAGGGAGGAAGGAATGACAGAGTTGGAGGGAACTATGCCAGGGGGTAAAGGGCTACGCCCATACATAATTTCAAAGGGAGAAAGGTTGGTAGGTTTTTTTGGAAAGAGCCTAATCTTTAGAAGAGCCAGTGGTAGCAACTGAGTCCAGTCGAGATGTAATTCAAGCGTTAATTTGGTAAGGAGTTCCTGTTCTTTCCATATTTGAGCATGAGAAAGGAGAATATGGAAGACATATTTGGAATCGGTATATAAATTGAGAGTCTTGTCACGGGACAGGACACAAGCCTTAATAGCTGCTACGAGCTCCGCCTGTTGGTTGGTTGTGTTGGGGGGAAGTGCATGAGCCTCTATGGTGTTTTGAAGAGAGACTATGGCATATCCAGCTTTAGGAGTATTATGGTGTAAAGTTTCTAAGCAGCTGTGAAGGGGTTGGGGAACGTTAGTCTGGACGGGAAGGAGGGAGGCTGGGTTTAGAGGCGAACAGGGCTGAAAGGAGATTGAGGGATTTTCTAAAAAGGCTGTAAGTAAGGAGAGTACTCGAGATGGAGGGAGACTTTGGAGGGCCTTGTAAGTGAGCAGGTCTTTGAGGCGGTGGGGAGAGAGAATAGTTATGGGAGCACCGAAAGTGAGTTTGGAAGCTTCTTGTTGAAGTTTCTGTGCTGCAGCCAGGGCACGTAGACAAGGAGCCCAGCCCCTAACGGTTGGATCTAGTTGCTTAGAAAGGTAAGCGACCGGGGCTAGCAGGGAGTCCTGTTTTTGTGCTAAGAGGCCTAAGGCCTGTCCTTGGTTTTCGTGAGAGTATAGTAGGAAGGGTTGTGTCAAATTGGGTAGGTGGAGAGCAGGAGCGGAGAGGAGCTTGTCACGTAAAGAGCAAAAGGGAGTAGCAGAAGACGTGGACAGAGGTTCCTGGGGGTCTCCCTTGGCTAGTTCATAGAGAGGTTTGGCTAAGAGAGAGAAGTTTGGAATCCAAGCCCTAAAATACCCAGCCAGTCCTAGGAAGGACAGGATTTCGGACTTGGTTTTAGGAATGGGCCAGGATGAAGGAACTGGAGGGGTCTGAGGAGGGGATTGAGATGGAAGCTCCAAGCTTAGAAAGTATATCTCTTCCTAGCAGAGGAACTGGGCATTGTGGGATAACTAAAAAGGAGTGTGAAAAGGAGTGGGGAGCGTTTTGTAATTGGCAAAATAGGAGGGGGGTTCTATGAGGGAGTATGCGTGTTCCCCCTACCCCGACAATAGGGGTTGAACTGGGTGTGGTAGGGCCTCGGAACTCCCTCAAGAGTGAAAAGGTGGCTCCAGTGTCCACTAAAAATGAGATAGGCTGACCGTCTACCACCAGACTAACCCTGGGCTCTGCTTTAGTGATAGTAAGAGTCGGGACAGGCCCAGGGCCCCATCAGTCATCGGCCAAGGCGATCACAGGAGGGGATTGTGGAGAGTGAAGATTCGTTGTTCCATCTCCCCTTCGGGTGGTGGGACAATCGGATCCCCAATGTCCCATCTGTTTGCATTTAGAACACGGCCGGGTGGGGGCCCGGGGCTGTGGACACGCACGCGACCAGTGGCCCTCCTTGCCGCATTTAAAGCACGCCCGGGAGGTGTCCTTGTGGTAGGGTTGGCCTTTGTCTGTTTGGACACTAGTTGAGCCACCATCTGAAAGTCAGCCTGGCGTGCCTTATTACGGAGTTTTCTTTTTCTCCTCGCGGCCGTGAAAGACCTTAAAGGCAGTGGAAAGGATTTCGCTCTGAGGGGTTGCCGGGCCATGCTCTAGTTTTTTTAATTTTGTTTTTATGTCGGGGTAGGATTGGGCTAGAAAGAGGGTCATTAAGATATGTTTTCCTTCGTCCGTGTCTGGATCTAAGCTGGTGTACTGTCGGACGGCTTGTGTTAATCTGTCTAGAAAATCAGAGGGAGTTTCTTCCTTTCTCTGTATAATGTCTTGGACCTTCTGGAAATTAACTACTTTCCGGGCAGCCTTTTTTAGGCCCACTACCAGACAAGAGGCGAATCGGTCACGGGATTGGACACCTTGAACAGTATTATAGTCCCAGGTAGGATCTCTATCCGAACTGCCTCGGGTCCAATGGGAAAGGTAGGGTCTGTTAGTCTAGTCTCGGTGGCGTGGGGTTGGGCAGCATCCCATACCCTATGGCGTTCCTCTGATAGGAGAGTATTGGCCAGGAGCATAAAAATGTCCTGATAAGTAAGGCTGTATGCTTGGAGCACCCATTGGAATTCTTTAATATAGGTGGTGGGGTCGGAGCTAGAGGAGCCTAGCTTTTTTTCAATTTGGGAGAGATCAGAAAGAGAAAAGGGCACATGGACACGGACTACCCCTTCTGCCCCTGCCACTTCCCGAAGTGGGGCCATTAAGGTGGGAGGATTGGAAGGGGTAGAAAGGGAGGGGGCCGGATGTGGGGGAGGGCCACGGGATCGTGTGTGTGGCGGGCTGAATGGAGGAGCGGAAGAGATATGAATTGGGGGAGGTGTGTTAGAGGCAGGTAGTGGTAGGGGTACAGCCGGATTTTGGGGCGGAGATCGATACGGAGGAGGCTCATCCGCGGGATCAAGGTTTCACTGGTAGCAGGCGGGAGGAGGAGGAGGGAGGGGTGGGCGGAGATGGCTTTGGAGTGACGGCCAAGAGGAGTTGGGAGGGAGAGCATGAGGAGCAGAGAGCAGGGTGTTGAGATAGGAGACGGAAAGCTTGAACGTAGGGGATTTCTGCCCATTTGCCCAGGCGCTGGCAGTAATTGAAAAGATCATGGATGAGGTTAGAGTCAAGAGACCCCTCGGAAGGCCAAATGGACTGATTATCTAAGGGGTATTGCGGCCAATTTTGAGTACAGAATCTGGTGAGGAGTTTAGGTTTGATGTCTCCCTTTAAAGAGAGTGTGGAAAGGTTTCGTAAAAGACATTGGAGAGGGGAGTCTGCGGCGGGGGAGGAAGAGGAGGCTCCCATAATGTTGGAGATACGAGGCAGGAAAAGAAGTCTCCGAACGGCGGGAGAACCTCCGCACAAATATATAGGGCGTCCCCTATACAATGTGGGGGTTCCGGAGGGTTCAGTAGAACCGGTTAGGAGACCTCCCAGAGGTCGTCACCCGTGGGAGGTTCCTAAATTGAGTCCAGGACTCAGGATTCGGAGAGTGCCGGTACCGGGCTTTAGGAGGAAGGCAAGGAACGTGGAGGAAGAGTATAGGAGAAGGAGGGAGCCAGCCCCTTTCTACCCCGCGCAGGTGTTGTCCCTATAAATTGGTGTAGGGTAGGACAAGAGTCCACCGTAGTCTTGAAGACTGTGGTGGGGTGTATTCCCTCTCTCCTCGGTAACGTCAGGAGGCCACCGGATGGTCACGGCTGGCTCTTCTGTTGTAGTAACTGGGGAGTATCCGTCCCTAGAGGGGTTACTCACGGAATAGCCGGTTGGTCGGTGGTGACTGTGACGAGCCGGAGCCGGGTCAAATGGGCAGGGGAATTCCGGACTGGGTCGTTCTAGGTGGCGAACGGGAGACAAGGGGCCTAATGAAGGCACTCCTTGTCCCGGGTTTCGGCACCAATGAAAGAAAACCACCAGAACACGCGGTAATCCGAAATGAGAGAAAACACCAAAACACGCAGTAATCCGAAATGAGAGAAATCACCAAGACGCGCAGTAATCCGAAATGAGAGAAATCATCAAGACGCGCAGTAATCCACAAGGAAGGGAACCACCAGGAAGCGCAGGAATCCAAGACGAAAGAAATCACCAGGACGCACAGGAGTCCGAGAGGAATTCCAATTTATTAAATGGAGGAGCGAGCTTATATAGGGGGAGGATCCGGTTGGGGACGGCTAGTGTTCGTGTAGGGTATTGATTGGATTGTGGTAGGGGGGCTAGTGTTGATAGGTCTCTTGGGCCTTCACTAATATGGAGGGTGCTTTGGCGCGTGGCTTTTCACTAAGATGGAGGGGGCTTTTGGCGCTGGCGGGCTTTTCACTAAGATGGAGGGGGTGAAAAGTTAAGGGCCATTTTGTTCCAACACAGTCTGTAGATGATCACTTCAGAGATTCAAAAAGAATAGTTTTTTAAATTAAATACTATACTTTAAAAAATGTTTTGTAGCAATACTAAATGTAAAAAGCTTTAAGAAACAGTTTAACTTTTTTCAGAACAAATCAAAGAATCAGCATTTTAGACATGGAAAAGTTATCAAAAGTTGTTTATCCCAAGTCATATATACAGAAACTGAGGAGCAGAAAATCTACATAACTTAGCTGATGTCACACAGCTGAACAAGTATCAAGATAAAACTTATGTGTGCTAACTCTCAATTTATTGTCTTTATTAAGCAATGATAACTAATCAAATTAGTTTATTATGATAATAAATTATTTATAATTAGAAAAAAACAACAGAAGTGATATGGAGGGAAGAATGCTACAACACAAGTTAAGATGACCAGAGGGGTACAATTATATCAACAGGACTTAATAATGAGGTAGAGAGGTTTATATGTGTTTATGTGCTTCAAAGTCACAGGTAACTTCAATGACACAAAACAATACTCATACCTAGAAAGTTGTATTGAAATGGATCTTAGACTGAGGAGAACAGTATTTGTATGTAGGAGCTATGAGTGAAATTAATTTTGAAATCTTAGAAGGAGGTTCTTTAAAGGATTCTTATAAAAATGACACAAATATCAATTATCTTATAAAATGAGCAAACTAAATGTGTACTTATCTAAGTGTGGTTTGTATGACCAGCTGCATTAAATTCAAAGAGGATTACTTTTTAACAAGTAGTTTCTTAGACCCCAATCCTGGAGCCCATCTCGGAGCTACAAAATTAGAAACTATTGGGACAGGGCCTGTCTAAGATTGCATTTTATGGTCACCACACACACAGAACTGCTAATTTGATTCTCTTAAAGTATAATATTTCTAAATTAGTTTAAGAAACATTTATAAACATATATATTAAAAATAGAGCAAGGTGATGTCAGAATTATGGCGATATAAGATATTCTGCCTTTTAATCCCCCCATTTTAAAAAACAAAATAGACATTCATTCATGACCAAATGTATCTTGTGTGTATTGTGGGATATAGCACCATATCCCAAGAGATCCTGGAAGAATCTTGCTGAACTGTGCATCTGGTAGTAGGAAGGCAGACCTCAGTATGAGTTTTGGAACCAGCAGAACCAGCAGAACCAGCAAAAATGCCCAGAACCCTTTTATAATGGTTGGGAAAAAAAGCTAAAGAGTGATGACATAGACAGCTACTCATAGAGGAGAGAGAATTTGCAAAAGTCTAGCCTTTCTAAGGGAAGATCCTAGCATTGGATTGGAGGGAAAAAAATAAAAGGATTTGGTCACAACAGTAAGATAAACTTTCCCAGTACACTTTTCTCCTCAAAGAGACATTGCACAAGGCTGTTCTATCCAGAGGTGATGACCTCTCCCACAGAGGAAAAAAATAGCAGCTACTTCCTGGCTATCTCAGTTGTATGTGTCATGGGTGGAGAAACCCATTTATCTTTAACAGCACTCAAGAGTACTGAGGCAGGACCTCTGTGACTGCAGGGAGGGAAGCTATTGATAAAGTTGCAGTTAAGAATTTCAAAGGACATTAATGAGATTGCATTTAGCAGGAATTCCACCCAAAACCTCCTGGGAGTACAACACCCAGGGACTTCCCTACTAGGTTCATTGGCACCCAAATGCTGAATGCTGAACCCACACCTTTTTTAACTCCATGGTTGGCTCTTTTCCATCCTTCCATATGCTATGGTACTTAAGAGCTCCAGTAGACAGGGGGCATGCTCAGAAAACAGGCATAATCTGTGGGCAAAGAAGAAACTACAAACTCAAACTATAACACCAACTTCTGGAAAACAAAAGAGAAGTTTTGATTAGCCAACCTGATGAGTTATAAGAACCTGTGACAAAATAAAATTTTAAGAATTCTGTCACAAGAGGGAGCAAGAAGAGTGGAGCAGGTATACTCATACACAGATAAAGAAAACCCAGATATCACAGCACCTTCTAACAGAGTATCCTAATATGAAGGTTCCTAGCAAAGATATAAGGTGTCTGCTACTTTAACTGTGAAATCAGCAACACAAAACTATAAGGAGCATAAAAGCAATCAAGAAAATATATTATCACAGGAAGAAATAATAATTATCCAATAACCAATTTTGAAGGCATAGAATTTTGTGATATAACTGATGAATAATTAAAAAAAAACAGTTTTGAAGAAACTCAATGATTTACAAGGAAACAAAAAACGATTCAGCAAAACCTAGAAAAAATGATTAAAATGAAATGTTAACAAAGATAAAAACTATAAAAAGGAAACAAACAGAAATTCTGGAGCTGAAGAGTTCAGTGAAAAATGCAGTAGAGAGCAGGGTAGAGTGAATAATCGATAGAATAAGTAAGTTAGAGGATAAAAAATTTTAAATAACCCAGGTTGAGGAGAATAAGAAAAAAGAATGTAAAAGAGCCAAGAAAGCCTGGGAATCTATGTCTGGGAATCCATCAAAAGAACATATATTAGAATAATTGGAATCCAAAGAGGAGAGGGAGAAAGGAGCAGAAAAAAATATTTAAAGAAATAATAGCTGAAAACTTCTCAAACCTTGGATGAGAATTGGATATCCAAGTTCATGAACTAATAGATAACCATATTATCTCAATGCAAAAATACCTTCACTAAGACACATTGTAATCCAACTGTCAAAAATTATGTATAAAAAAAGAATTCTAAAAGCAGTCAGGGAAAAAAAGATTGAAATATACAAAATACCCCTTAATAGGCCATCGGCAGTTTTTTTCAATAGAAACTATTCAGGCCAGGAGTGAATGGAATGGATATTCAAAATGCTGAAAGAAAATATTTGCCAACCAAGAATACTCTGTCCTCAAAGTTATTCTTCATATATAAAAGAGAAATAAAGGCTGTCCTAGATAAGCAAAAGCTGAGGGAGTTCATCACTAATAGGTCTGCCTTATAAGAAATACTGAATGGAATTCTTCAAGGTGAAATAAAAAGATGCTAAACAGTGACATAAAAACATACAGAGGAATCCAATACACTGGTAAAGGTAAATGTACAGTCAGATTTAGAAAACTCTTCAAAAAGTGGTGTTGGGAAAACTTCACAATCACATGCAGAAAAAATGAAATTGTATCCCTGTGTTACACCATTCCTAAAAGTTGACTTGAAATGGATTGAATATTTAAACATAAGATTTAATACCATAAAATTCTTTGAAGTAAACATAGGGAATTATCTACTTGAGACGACACTGGGCAATGACTTTTTTGGATATGACATGAAAAGTAAAAATCAACAAGTGTGACTATATTAATTTAAAATGTTTATGTACAGGAAAAGAACAGTCAACAGAATGAAAAGTCAACCTACCAAATAGGACACAATACTTGCAAACCATATGTTGAATAAGGGATTTATATCCAAAATTTTTAAAGAACTCATACAATTCAATAACAGAAATTTGATTAAAATGAGTGGAAGAACTGAATAGACATTTTTTGCAAAGAAGATAATTAAATGGCCAACAAGTATATGTAAAGGTGTTCAACATCACTAATCATTAGGGAAATGCAAATTCAAATTATAAGGTGACATCATGTCACATCTGTTAGAATGGCTATTATTAAAATGGCAAGATATAAAAGTACTGAGGGAGTTATGGAGAAAAAGGGAACTCTTGTACTCTGTTGGTGGAAATGTAAATTGTTTCATCTACTATGGAAAATAGTATTGAAGTTCTACAAAATATTAAAAATTGACCAACCGCAAGATCTAGTAATTCCATTTTGGGCATATACCCAAAGTAAATGAAAATAAGGCATTTAAGTGATATCCACATCCTTGTTTATTGCAGCATTATTCACCATAGCCAAGATATGGAAACAGCCTAATAGTCTCCCACAAGGTGAATAACTTAAGATTCCATTGTATGTGCCACACAGAGAGCTACATACAATGGAATATTATTCAGCCATGAGAAAGAAGAGCTTGCCATTTGTGACAACCTGGATGGACATTGAGGGTATTATTCTAAGTGAGATAAGTCAGACAGAGAAAGGCAAATGGTGTATGATCTCACATATATGTGGAATCTAATAAACAAACAAAAAACAAACAAACAAAATAAAAACAAGCTGAACTGGTAAAAAACAGAGTAGAATGATGGTTACCAGAGGCTGGGGTGAGATGAGTTGGGGGTTAAGGAGTATGTTTAAAAGAACAGTCTTAAAACTAGCAAATAAGTAGTCCTGGAAAGCCAATGCACACTATAGTGCTTATAGTTAGCAATACTGTATTAAAAACTTCAAAATTGCTAAGAAATTAGATCTTAAATTTCCCCACCACAAAAAAGAAATGATAATCTTGTAATGTGATAGAAGTCTTAGCTTACATTACAGTGGTCATCATTTTGCAATCTATAAAATGTACCAAATCAAAATGTTATAGCCTTAAATTTCCACAATATTACATGTCTATTATATTTCATTTTTTAAAGGAGTGGGGAAAAAACACTAATAATGCTGAAGGTTAGACTCAATGGTAAAAAGCTGAAACTCTTTTTTGTAAGCTCAGGAACAAGACAAAGATTTCCATTTTTGTCACCTATTTTCAACATAGTATTGGAATTCCTAGACAGAGCAATTAGTCAAGAAAAAGAAATAAAAAGCAACAAAATTGGAAAGGAAAAGGTAAAACTTTTACCATTTGTAAATGACATATCATATATAAAAAAACCTAAATACTCTATGAAAAAACTTTTAAGAACTAATAAATAAATTACATAAATTTGAAGTTTCATAAAGCAATATATACAAATCTATTGCATTTCTATATACTAATAACAAACTATATGACAGAAAAAAATTTTATTCATAACTGCCTCAAAAAGAATAAAATACCAAGGAATAAATTTAACCAAGGAAGTGAAAACTTGTATTTTGAAAACTACAAGACATTAATGAAAGAAATTGAAGAAGACAAAAATAAATAGATTCTGTGCTCATGAATTGAAAGAATCAATATTGTTAAAATATCCATGTTACCCAAACCAATCTACAGATTCCATGTAATGCCTGTCAAAATTCCAATGGCATTTTCAAAGAAATAGAACAAAAAATTTTAAAGTGTGTATGGAACCACAAAAAACATCCAAATATGCAAAGCAATCTTGAGAAAGAACAAAGCTGGAGGCATCACACTCTCTGATTTAAAACTGTATTACAAAGATATTGGAATTAAAACAGTATGGTATTGACATAAAAACAGACATAGATTAAAGGAACAGAATACAAAGACTGGAAATAAACCCACAAATATATGGACAATTGATTTACAAAAAAGGAGCCAAGAATATACAACAGGGAAAGGACAGTCTCTTCAATTAATGGTGCTGGGAAAACAGAACAGCCACATGCAAAAGAATGATGCTGACCCCTATCTTACACCATACCCAAGAATTAACTCAAAATGTATTAAAGACTGTAATGTAAGACCTGAAATTATAAAACCCTTATAAGTAAACATGGCAGCAAGCATTTTGACATAGGTCTTGGCAATGACTTTTTTGGATAAAACATCAAATGCAAAAGGAATAGAAGTAAAAGTAAACAACTGGGACTGCATCATACTAAAAAGCTTCTGCACTGCAAAGAAAACCATTATCAAAACTAAAAGGGAACTTACTGAATAGGAGAACATATTTGTAAATAGTATAATGGGTTACTAACCAACATATGCAAGAAACTCATACAACTTAATATCAAAAAAATCTGATAAAAACAAAAACAGACAGAAGATTTGAATAGACATTTTTCCAAAGAGGCCATACAGATGGCTAACAAGTACATAAAAAGATGCTTAACATCATTAATTACCAGGAAAATGCAAATTAAAACCACAATGAGATATCACCTCATACCTATTGGAAGGGATATTATCAAAAAGAGAAAAAATAATAGGTGTTGGTGAGGATGTGGAGAAAAGGTAACCCTCATGCACTGTTGGTGGGAACGTAAATTGGTGCAGCCACTATAGAAAACAATATGGAGGTTCTTTAAAACATTAATAATAGAACTACCATGTTATCTAGCAATTCCACTTTTGGGTATTTATTTGAAAGAAAATGAAAATACTAATCTAAAAAGATTTATGCACTCCATGTTCATTGCAGCATTATCTGCAATAGTGAAGATATGAAAAAAACCTTAGTATTCATCCATCCAAGGATGAATGGACAGAGAAGATGTGATGTGTTTGTGTGTGTGTGTGTGTGTGTGTCTGTGTGTGTGTGTCTGTGTGTGTACACACACATATTCATATATATGTGTGTATATATTTATATATATATGTGTGTATATATTTATAATATATAATAAAATCTTCAGCCATAGAAAAGAAAATCTTGCCACTTATGACAAAATGGATGGATTTTGAGAGTATTATGCTAGATGAAATAAATCAGAGAAAGACAAATAACATGATCTCTCTTATATGTGGAATTTAAAATAAAATTAAGCTCATAGATACAGAGTTCAGATTGGTAGTTACCAGAGGCAGGTGGTGTTGGTGAGGAAGGTAAAAGGGTATACTTTTTTAAAAGAATGCTGAAAAAACTAAATTCTGTTTAACTGAATTTTTAAATTAATTTGTCATTGAAAATTCTCTTTTCTAATGTTCCTTTTGATAGATTTTTCTGAAACTGTTTACTTCTTTATAAAATAGACTATGCTGACCACATCTCTCCTTTTGCCTATAGAGCTCTGGACTTTGAAGTACTGAAGTGCTAACCTTTGGTATTTTACTACTATTCAGAATAAAAGATAGAACTGAGTCTGTTTATGAAAGTCATAACAGCAAACCCAAGTATAAAATTTCATTCCTACTCATATTTTTATTTGAAAATTTCAAATTTAAAATAAAACAAAGATAATTTACTTTGTGTTTTCAAAATGAACATGAAGGTACTCTTGTAATACCACAACTGGTTTACAAAAGAGTTCCATCACCCCCAAATTCTTTCACACTGTAACTACAAAATTACAGCCTTTTCCCACTTCCAGCTGCTGAAAACGATGGATCTTTTTTCTGTTCCTATCATTTTACTTTTTCAAAATGCCATATAATGTTTTGTACAAAATATATAACTTTTAGAAACTGGCTTCTCTCAGTCAGGGTAATGTTTTTGAAATTCATTTATGTTTTTTCATAGATCAATAATTCAAATATTTTCATTGTTATAGCTTATTTGTTTCACCATGCCATTTACTTGTTAAAGGACATTTGAATATTTCCAGATTCTTGATTATGTATAAAGCTACAGTGAAAAATTGTGTACAAGTTTGTGTATTGACATTTTTTTTTTTATTTCTCTTAGGTATATGCCTAGTATTGGATCACTGAGTAAAGTGTAATTATCTGTAACTGGGAATGCCAAAGTACTTGACTCCATTTGCATCCCTAAACAGGAAGGAAACAATAGCTGTCCAAGACTGGGTCTGGGTCACGGGGCTACTTTAGGGTGCACAGTCAGTTCTGAGGTCACTGGGCCTTTTACCAGAAACTTGGGTGGGCATGCATCCTGTTTGCTCCTTGGGCAAAAAAGGCTGCCTCCAAAACCTTTGTACTGTTGATACTGGGACAAGGGTCTGCTTTACGTCCATAAACAGTGGGTCTGTTACCAGGTATGCGAAGAAGTTAGGCTCCACCTGGGTCTCTGGGAAGGCAGAATCAGCTCCAGACCATGGCTGAGTGTAGCAGAGTTGAATGACAAGGGACACTTGATGTCTACAGTTGGGAGTAAAAATGGCAGGCTTGCCAAAAAGAGCACATATGGGTGTATCTCCTATTGGGTCTCTGGGCAGAGGGCTAGACCTGGATCACAGATAAATAATAGTGGAGCTAGGCTGCAGATCCATTTCAGGGTTCACAGTCAGGTCTGATTTCGGGGAACATATTACTGGGGATACAGAAAGGCATGGTTCTTCTAAGATCCATTGGCAATTGAGGCTAGTGGCAAGAGTTTGGCCAAATAGGTCTAGAGGCGAGTTTAAAAGGAATGAGGTCATTTCAGGTGCTCAGGCAAAACTATGTTCAGTGAGCTTGCTATCAGGGCATGTGCCTGCCTTCTGAAAGCAGCTTGGTTCAGCCTTGGGCTCCACTAAGATTTTGCAAACTCCTAATTGTGTCCTAAGGCTCTTTCAAAGGCACTTTGTTTTGCAGATGGCTGCTAAATAATAGTTTCTTTGGGGCAATGTAAGCTGGTGATCTATGGCATTTTGCTGCCATCACTCTTGGGTTCAATATTTCTTGAAATATACTTTCTGTCCCTTTCATTTTTCTACTCCTGGGACTCTCATTATGTGCACATTGATATAAATAATTGTGGCCCAAAGTTCTCTGGGGCTCTGCTCATTTTTCATTAGTTTTTTATTTTTCTTTTCCTCAGTGTGGGTGATCATAACATAGTTCTATTTTTAATTTTTTGAGGAACCTCCAAACTGTTTTCTATGGTGGCTCTATTAATTTGCAAACCTACTAACAGTACACCAGGATTCCCTTTCCACCACATCTACATCAATACTTACTGTTTTTTGATTTATTGATGATGACAATTCTGAGAGGTGTAAGATTATACCTCATATATCTCTTTTAATTTGCATGTCTTTGATGATTAGTGACATTGAGAAAGTATTTATATGTCTATTGGCCATCTGTATGTCCTCTTCAGAGAAATGCCTGTTCAGGTCCTCTGCACATTTTTAATTAGATTGTTTGTTTGTTTGTTTGTTTGTTTTCAGTATCAAATTGTATGAGTTCCTTATAAATTTTAGATATTAACCCCTTATTTGATGTATTATAGATGAATACTTTCTCCTATTCTTTTGGGTTGCTTTTTCAATTTATAGGTGGTTTTCATTGCAGTGAGGAAGATTTTTAGTTTGATTTAGTCTCATTTGTTTATTTTTTTCTTTGTTTCCCTTGCCCAAGGAGATATATTAGAAAAACAAATATTACTAAGAGCAATGTCAGACAGTTGGCTGCTTATGTTTTCTTCTAGAAGTTTTAAGGTTTCAGGTTTTAACATTAAGGCCTTTAATCCATTTTGAGTTTATTCTTATATATGGTGTAAAAAGTGGTCCAGTTTAATTTTTATTTTTTGCATGTATCTGTCCAATTTTTCCAACACAATTCATTGAAAAGACTGTCTTAACTCCATTGTATATTCTTGCCTCCTTTACATAGATTAAATGACCATATAGGTGTGGATTTATTTCTGTGCTCTCTATTTCATTCCATTGATCTATGTCTCTGTTTTCATGCCAGTGTCAAGCTGTGGTTTAGTATCAGGTAGCATGATACCTCCAACTTTGTTTTTTGTCATGGCAATTTGGGGTCTATTATAGTTTCATATAAAATTTTAGAGTATTTATTCTAGTTCTCTAAAAAATGCCATTGGTATTTTGATAGGGATTGCATTGAATCCCTAGATTGTTTGGGTAGTATGGACATTTTAATGATGTTAAGTTTTTCTATTCATGAGCATGATTTATTTTTTTATTTATTTGTATCTTCAATTTCTATCTTCAGAGACATAATTTTCCAAGTGCAGATCTTTTGCTTCCTTGGTTAAATTCTTTCCTAGGTATTATTTTTTGGATACAGTTGTAAATGGCTTTGTTTTCTTAATTTCTCTTTCTGATAGTTTCTTATTGGTATATAAAATTGTGACCAATTTTGGAATATTAATTTTTGTATCCTACAACTTTACTCAATTTGTTTATCAGTCTAACAGCTTTTTTGGGGGGAGGGCAGAAATCTTAGTGTTCTCCCTACATAGTAATATGTCATCTGCAAATAATGACAATTTTACTTCTTTCTTTCCAATTTGGATGCCATTTATTTTTTTCTTGTCTGATTGTTGTGGCTAAGACTTCCAATGCTGTGCTGAATGGAAGTGGTGAAAATGTACAATCTTGTCTTGTCCCTGATCTTAAGGAAAACACTTTTAGCTTTTCTCCATTGAGTAGGATGTTAGGTCTGTCCTATGTAGGTTTTATTATGTTGAGGTTTCCTATCTCTATTTCTACTTTGTTGAGAGTTTTTGTCATAAATAAATGTTGAATTTTGCTAAATGCTTTTTCTTTATATCTATCTATTTAATAATATAATTTTATCATTTATTTGTTAATGTGGTATATCACGTTAATTGATTTGTGGATATTGAAATGACCTTGTATCCCAGGAATAAATTGCCCTTGATCATAGTGAATGATCTTTCCACTGTATTGCTGAATTTATTTTGCTAATATTTTGTTGAGAATTTTTGTATTTTTTCATCAGGAATACCAGTATGTATGTATGTGTGTGTATACACACACACACACATATGTGTGTGTATGTGTGTGTATATATATATATATATATATATATATATATATATATATATATATACACACATATATACATATATATATATATATATGTAATTTTTTTTTTTTGATAATGTCTTTGGTTTTCAAATCAGGGTAGTGGTGGCCTTATAAAAAGTTTGGGAGCCTTGTGTCATTTTGAATTTTTCAAAAACTTTGAGAATAAATGTTATATCTTCTTTGAATATTTAATAAATTCACCTGCGAAGCCATCTAGTCCAAGAGTTTAGTTCGTGATAATTTATTATTAATTATGGATTCAATTTTATTAGTAGCAATTTGTCAGTTCAGATTTTCCAATTATTCTTTACTCAGTTTTGGAAGAGTATATGTTTTTAGTAAAGTATCCATTTCTTCCATATTGTCAAGTTTGTTGGCATATAATTTCTTGTAGTATTTTCTTATAATCCTTTGTATTTCTATGGAGTCAGCTCCTCTTTTATTTCTAATTTTATTTATTTTGGTTTTCTTTTTCTTGAGAAGTCTGGTTAAATTTTATCAATTTTGTATTTTTAAAGAACCAGCTTTTAGTTTCATTGATATTTTACATCATTTTATTAGACTATATTTCATTTATTTCCACTCTGTTCTTTATTATTTCCTTCCTTCTAATTTACCTCGATCTTTGTTTGTGATTATTTTTCTAGTTTCTTTAGGTGTAAGTTTAGATTATTTTTATTCAATTTTTTTTTTGTTTCTTGAGGTAAGTTTATATTGCCATGAATTTCTCTTAGGACTGTTTCGCTGTGTTCCATAGATTTGAGGTTGTGATTTCATGTTCATTTGTTTGAAGGTGTCTTTTGATTTCTTCCTTGATCTCATTTTTAACCCATTCTTTTTTTAGAAGCATATTGTTTAGCCTCAATGTGTTTGTGCTTGTCAGTGTTTTTCCTTGTAATTTATTTCTAGTTTCATACTGTTGTGGTGGAAGATAATGTTTAGTATGATTCAATTCCCAGACAGCCATCTTACCCATCTTCCTTAGACTTAATTTAATTGCTTATGAAGAACTTCAACTTCAACCAGAGGTGGAAGATTAAGGACTTTTCAGGGTTTTCCTGTGTAAGTGTGTTGACTTCTAGATTCCTAAGAATATTTTAGGCGTTTTCAAAGCCCCTACCATCATTTCTTTCCCCATACTTTTTAAATATTTTTTTTACCAGCTATCATTTGACTTAATGAGAGCTGGCAAAAGTATTTCAGGCAGCTATAATGTTTAAAAAAAACTGCCTTTTGTATTTTCAGCACATGCTCCCAGGAAAAGGGTTGTTTGCACTGAGAAATCCTTGAGTTAAGTAAGATAAATAAAACTCCTGTGAATGGGAGTTCCAGTGAACTGATGTATAGTCAAATAATGACAGTTCTCTAGAAATAGGGCCTGTGGGGTGCTCTAAACCCTGCATTCTCTTTCCAGTGAGTTTTAAATTTCTGATTTTCACAGCCACCACAATTTCAAGGCTGTTGGATTTCAAGGCTACCATAGAATGTGAGAGATTAGAAAAGGACATTTTTAAATGTAAAAAAAAAAACCCAAAAACACAAACTGTTTTTATTGATCTGGGCATTTTTTCTTCATAAACGTGCCTTGATGGAAACCTTTGGTTTTCAGAGTACTGAAAAAGTTGATTTTGACTATTTTTGCTTGTGTCTTCATGGCTAAGTGATGACAAAGTGAACCAAATGCACACAATGCTCAGAGATACTGATTATATGCAAGCTTACTTTAAACAGCTACCTACATCAGTTACTACCTGTTTGGGAGTCATGGATCTTTTAAAAAATCAGATAAAATCTAAGTACATCTCCCCAGAAAAATGCATCAATACATGTCTATCTATCTATCTATCTATCTATCTATCTATCTATCTACCTACCTACCTACCTACCTACCTACCTACCTGCCTACCTACCTAATCTATCAATCATCTATCATCTATCTATCATCTGTCTATCTATCATCTATCTATCTATTTATCTATCTATCTATCATCTATCTATCTATCTATCTATCTATCATCTATCTATCTATCATCTATCTATCTATCTATCTATCTATCTATCTATCTATCTATCTATCTATCTATCATCTACCTATCTATCTATCTATCTATCATCTATCTATCTATCTATCATCATCTATCTATCTATCATCTATCTATCCATCCATCCATCCATCATCATCTATCTATCTATCATCTATCTATCATCTATCTGTGGAATATTTTACATACATTTTCAAATGTTTCATGTACTCCTAAAACCTAGATTAAGAACCCTTAGCCAAGAAATAAATAATGAATAAATTTGTATTTTCAGCCCCACTAGCATGAGTCACAGATTTTATTTTTGATGATCTGTGGTAAAATTCTATTTTTGTGTACTGGAGTCACCTCAAATTGAACTTTCATACAAAACCTGATACTTTATCCCATTTTACTTTTCTCAGTTAATGTATTCGTCATAAACCTAGTCACCAAATCTAAAAACCTAGGAATCATAACTAAGAATTTCCTTCCTTCTGACACCTCACTTACAATCAAAACTAATTGCCTGCATTCTACCTTCTAAATATAAACCTAAATCTATTCCTCATCTTTATTCCTATTGCTGAGAACTGAACTGAAGCCCTAATTATGTTCTATCTGATCTATTATAGAGGGCTCTTAATTTGGCTCTCTACCTCAGTTCCTCTATATTTATTATATCCTTCACACCAATGCCAATGTATTTCTAAAACATGAATTTGAATATTGAATTTCCTTTCTGCTGCCTAAAGCAGGGATTTGCATAAATAAAATAAATAAAACAAAGAAAAAATATATAAGTCAGCAGACTCTTGTTTCTAGATAACTTATGGAAGCTCAATATGTCAAACAGAAAAAAAATGGGATAAAATTGGTACAAAATGGTATTTCCAAACTTGCCATATTATTAATCATTTTATGTATGGAGAGCCTGTTTAAAAAGTAGCACCTACCAAAGACTCACTCCAGACTTACTCAGGCATAATTTCCATAAGAAGAGTATAGGAATCTGTGTTGTTTACAAGTACCAAGTGATTTTTATAAATAGGAAAGTTTGCAAAAACACTAGTTGAGTTAGGTATCATATATAAATGATGTACAATGACACAAAAAGAAACATCACAATTAGACCCAAATTTATTTTTATAAAATACTTTCTTTCATGTGACATATGTTCCAACCATATCAAACTATTTACAATTCTTTGAATTTATCACAACCTCTTTGGTCCATGCAGTTTTGCACATCCATTTTCCTATTCCTAGAATGGCTTTCTTCAACCTACCCACCTGTTATCTGTCTTCCTATCTTTTAAGAACCAGAACAAAGGTCACTCTTTCTGTAAAACATTCCCTGACTCTTTCTTTATAGAACTTAGCACATTATAAAATACAATACAATTCAGTTTCTACCATCAGCTTGATGGCAAATACTACAATCTCTACTTCTGTCTTTAACACATAACATAATATCTAATACATAATAACAACTCAATAAATATATATTAAATATTGAATGAGTGAATTAATGAATTCATAAATAAATAAATTCATGAATAAATGAACAACCAAGGATAGCAAATATTACATTTAAGAAAAAGAATATAATTATTTGCCAAAATGAAGACATAGGGCTTACATTATTTGACCCATAATTTATTTTTTATTTTATACTATTATTAAAAATTATTGAGGTAACATTGATCAATTAAATCAAACAAATTTCAAGTGTACCATTCAACAGTAATTCATACATATTGCATTCTATATTTACTACCTATGGTTATATTTTTTTCCATCACCATGTATTTGATCACTTTTATTCTTATCTACCTCCTCCCCCCCCTTACATCTGATAATGACTAATCAACTGTCCATGTCCCTGAGTCTCTGTTTGTCTGTCATGTTTGTTGTTTGTAGGTTTATACCCCACATGTGAGTGATATCATGTGGTTTTCAATTATTTCTATCTGACTTATTTTGCTTAATGTAATTATCTTGAGATCCATCTGTATTGTTGCAAATGACAGTATTTCATTTCTACCTACAGATGAGTAATATTCCATTATATATTTGTGCTACATTTTTAAAATATAATTATTTATCACAGGATACTTCGTTTGCTTCCATATTCTGGCTACCATGAATAATGTTGCTATGAACATCGAGGTGCATATATCTTTGCAGATAAGTGTTTTCAAGTTTTTTGTGGTTAAATGTTCAGTAGAGGGATTGCTGGATCATGTAGTAATTCAACGCTTAGTTTTTTGAGGAACCGTTATACTGTTTTTCATAGTGCTTATATCAATTTTCATTCCCACCAGCAGTGTAAAAATCTTTAGGATTCTCATTATAAAATATCAAGTCATCTGAAAATACTGGCAGTTTTTTTTTTCCTTTTCAATTTGGATGCCTTTTATTTCTTTCCCGTTTGATTGTTGTAGCCAGGATTTTCAATACAATGTTGACTGGAACTAATGAAAATGGGTATTCTTGTCTTGTTCTTGATCTTAGGAAAATTCTTTTAGCCTTTATGTATTAAGTATAATGTTAGTTGTTGGTTTGTCAAATATGACCTTTATTATATTGAGGTGTGTTTGTCTATTTACACTTTGCTGAGAGATTTTATCATAAATGAATGTAGTATCTTCTCAAAAGCTTATTCTGCATCTATTGATATGATCATATGACTATTCTTTATTTCTGTGTCTTGTTTCACATTGACTGATTTGCTTATGTTAAACAAATCCCTGTGACCCTGGGATAGAACTCACTTGATCATGGTTATAATCTTTTTAATGTATTGTTGTATTTGATTTGTTAATACCATATATAGAATTTTTTCATCTGTGTTTATGAGAGATATTGGTTTGGAGTTTTCTTCATGTTATCTTTTGATATCAGGGTAATATTGGTCTCATAAAATGAGTTAGGAAGTATTGCCTCCTTTTCGATTTTTTGGAAGAGTTAGAGGAGAACGAGTATTAAATCTTCTATGAATGTTTGGTAGAATTCAACAGTGAAGTCTTCTGGTCCTGGACTTATACTTTTTGGTAGGTTTTTGATTGTTTCAATTTCCAAACTGCTGATCGGTCTGTTTAGATTTTCCAGGTCTTCTTGATTCGGTCTGTCTAAGAACTTGTCCATTTCTTCTAGGTTATCAAATATGATGTCATATAATTTTTCATTATATTCTTGTATGATCCTTTGTATTTCTGTAGTATCTGTCATAACTTCTCTTTCATCGTGGATTTTGTTTATTTGTGTGCTTTCTCTTTTTCATTTAGTGAATCTAGCCAAGGGTTTGTGTATTTTATTAACCTTCTCAAAGAATCAGCTCTTTGTTGCATTAATTAATTGCCTGCCACTGCCAATGAAAAACCTACTAAGTTTTTTAAAAATATTTTTATAGTCCTTTGTGCCTTTAAAATATATCCCAGTGAGGATATATAGCCAGAGTAATATGTTAAAATATTACTTGAATTCATTCTGTGTGTAGTTTTGTAATTCTATCATTAGTAATTATTTGATTTTAGCTTTTTTTCCTACTTTTTCTGATTAAATTTTAGTTTTCAAATATATAAAATATTAACATGGTTTGAAAACCAAAACTATATACCAACAAGGTACTCAGGGAATTCTTATTCTACTCTCTGTGTTCTTACCCCATCACCACGCACATGTTGTAGATGCCCATTTATTTAGTTTCTGATTTATATTTCCTGTCCCTTTTTGTAAAAATAAGGACACACACAACTTCATACTGTCCCTTTTTTTAAGAAAAAGTGATATCACCATATAATCTATTGAAATTTTTTTTCAATGAATGACCTATTCTGGACATTGCACAATATTATTAAATTGATATTTTCTTTATTTTTATAGCTTAGATATACTGTATTTTATTCAAGTAATCTCCCAAGTGTAAACATTATGTTCTTTCAATATGTTACAATTATAAATAATGTCACAGAGAATAAAATTGTGCATATGTCTTTTCTCTAACAGTAGTTGGGAAATGCCTAAAGGTGGGATTGTTGATTCAAAGATGACATGCATATTTACTTTTGTTAGATATTGCTGAATTCTCCACTATAGCATTTGTACCACTATTCCACTGACAATATATGAGAGTGAACATTTCCCTACAATCTTGTTAAAAAGTTTACTATCAAACTTTAGAAATTTTTGCCAAACTAGGAAATGAGAAATGGTATTCAGTAAAGCTTTGATTTGCATTTATCTTATTATGAATGGAGTTTAACATATTTTTGTATGTTTAAGACTAATTGAGAAATCTTTTTCATGCCTTATTTCTATTATCTTTTTTATTGAATTTTTAGTGGTTTCCTCAGTTTTATGTTATGAGATTGGCCTTTTATCAAGTATCTCAGTTTCCCTTATTGTCTAATACAATAAAGTATCAAAAGTACTATGAATTGCCTAATTTACTTATGCTGATACACAGCAAGTTAATTTCACTGATTCTAGTACACTTTGCTTTAAGTCTTCTGACGCAAATAAGAAGTGTAGAGTACAAGTGGATTAAGGAGATAACATTAATTTCGGTCTTCAATTGCTTATTTGAAGCCCTTGGTTACAGGCATTTCTCAAAATTTAGCAGTTTTTGAGTTTCAGAAAAGTAATGGGTACATATACTATATGTTATGTAACATTACCCATTGGATATTTGACAGCACCATGTAATCAAACATATAAATATTTCTGTAAAAAGCTTATGAATATTTATGCTAGGTAGGACAAATAAAAACCATAAGTGGACTCACATCAGCTGAGGTCACATTTTGTGGTAGATTAGTTTAGATAATATCAACTTCTACTGCCAAATGCTTTATGAATGAAACTTCCAGTTTCCAGAGCTCTTTTGGATTTTACAAGTGTGAAAAACAGATTGAAAACTTGTAGTTTATTGAATCAGTCATTTCTGTGTACTGTTTATTCGAGAAAGCTGTGTATTAATGAATAAAGCTTTAAGAGAATCATTAAATTTCAAATAAAGTATATTTTTATAAATTATAAGGGCAAATTCTTTATACTAAACTGACAATATCTAATAACTTCCTTAAATTTCATAGTTTATAAATATGGAATTAGGTTGAGTGGTTGCTGAGGACTCTTTTTCTCTTGTTTAGAATATATTTAATGTATGTTTTTAAAAGATACATAAATAACTTTCTGTTCCCCCTAAATTATATATTTATTTGGTTATTTTTTTTATTATTGTTGTCCCTTAATGGCTGTTTCATTCATTACTGTATTCCCAGTAACTAGCACAATGTTTGACTGGCTATATGTTTTTGATAATCATTTTTGACTGAATTCTTGAATAAAGGAAGATCATGAAGAGAATACATAATTAAGGGAAACAAATTTAATTATTCACCCATATGCAATTAAGGTTCAGATTGAAAACAATAATCCAAAAGGTAGTGCTTTACTAGTAACTCTATCCCAACTCAAATTTATCTAGAAATGAACTCACATGTATTGTGAGATAATGAATGGTTCTCTTGCAAAGAGTAAAAGTTAGTTTAGCTTGAACAAGTGGAAATTAGTTACTTCAAGATGCTATTATCTATGTCCTCTTTCCCCCCATTTATTATCCCTAAATGTGAATCTTTAGAAAAAAAATTAAATCATGTATTTCCTAGTCTATGGCCATGCTACCCAGAATAAGCCTGATCTCATCTGATCTCGGAAGCTAAGCTGGGTCAGGACTGGTTAGTACTTGGATGGGAGACCACCTAGGGAGACCGGGTGCTGTAGAAAAAAAAGAGAGATTTTAAACTGACAAGGTCCTTGCAATCTGTGAGGTCAACCAAAGTTTGCCTCGTCTAAATAATAATAATAATAATAATAATAATAATAATAATAATAATAATAATAAATAAAACATGCATCTCCTGTCAAATTTTGACACTGTCCTCAATTTTTTTGAACTGCCTTTGTCTAAAAATACACTTTTTACCTTTCTAAATATTTGCTTTATTTTTCAGATTATAAAACAATACATATTCATGACAGGCCATTCAGAACAATTATAGACTATTTGGAAAATAAGAAAAAAATAAGAAGAATTGAAATAGTCCATAAGTTTAAAATGATTTATAATGTTTTGGTATATTTTTTTCTAGTCATCATTATAAGCACAGTATTTTTAAATATACTAAACAGACATTTAAAATGCGCTAATGTAAATATTTTTTTTCTGTACTTGGGATTGTTTGTTTAGATAGTCTTCCAGATGTGAAATCACTGGGTTAAATGGAATGAAAATACATAAGCAAGTTAGACATTTTAAGGCAATCTTTTCAAAAAGCTAGGGAATCCTGATAAATATTTAGCCCCATGAGATCATTTTAAATCCTAAAAAATATCTCATAATGTAAACCTGGAAACATATTCAAGAGGGACTTAATTACGCACTTGCAATATATGTTTTTTGTCTGAACTACTAATCATTCTCTTTGACTTTGAAGTTGAGATCTTTTTTGTAAAGGAATGAAAGAATCTAAATGGTTGTCTTTAAGTGTGTTTTAAATTTGCCAGAGATGTCGTCTTCAGGTTTGTTCTAAGTAGTGTTTAATTTACTTCTTATATCACTGATATGGTAATTGCATTACATCTTAAAATACTTATATTTAAATTTTGACTGACTTAATCCTTAATTTGAATCCCCCCTTGGTGTTCTGAAAACAATTTACTGTTGCACGATTGTCATCTAGTGACTAAAGTGGGAAATTGCAGACTTACATCCTCTACAATTGGGAAAAGATGTTTAGAGCCTATATTTCACAAGGAATTCAAAGTGATGAAATGCACAAATTCTCAATAATACTCAGTATAGATGGGTAGGATTGCTTTATAGGGGCACTCATGTTCAGTTAAAAGAAGGGATTACCCTTAAAAGAGGTAAGGCTCAGACAAAATCATACAGAGTTTTTCCCCAGCAAATGCTATCTCATCATCCCTATTCCCAAGCACACACTCTTCTCAGTAAAATCGGTTCAAAGGGATATTAAAGTTAGCTTTGAAGCATAAAACAAATCAAAGGTATTTTGATGTTTTGTATGGAAGGAAGAAAGGGTACCTTGCTTGCTTTGCTTTGGATACTGGGTTGCGGGAGCCGCATCTAATGTAGCTGTCTGACAAGATCACAGCATACAGTGTGGCACCTTTGCAAGCCTTAGGCTGCCCCAGATGGGTTCTTTGTGGCTTCCTCGGTGTGAGTGTGTTAGCGTGTGTGTTATGTGTGGGATACTTAATACAGCAGATTGGTGATGGGAATTCGAGGAGTCTGGAGGAAGCAAATACATTAGAGCCAGAAGAGGAGCCATGTCCTGGCTTATATGAAAATTTATCAAGAAACAGGATGGGAACATCAGAACATCTTAGACCTACTCAGAGGCCTGTAACAGTCAGTGTACCAAGAAGGGCAACTTATGATTTATGAAAATAGGTAATAGGAAATTGTTTTAGTTTCCAAGGAGAAAGAAAGGAATATAATTTGTTCCTATTCCCATGCATGGTTCGATGCTCTTCACAGGAGTGTACTCTGAGGATAATGGAAAGGGTAGTTGTAGGAGGAAAATGAAATAGAAACCCTTAGCTTAGAGCCATGGAAACAGTAAATCATATTAATATCTAGGAAAGAATAGGTACAGGACAATTGTTAATTTAGTTGATAACGTAGCCAGAGAACAATGGTCCAGCTAAGATCAGAAGCAAGAAATAGCATAGGAAGATTTGGGAAAATCAAACAGGGGAATGGTGATTGTTAACTAGAAAATCAAAATCAATAAATCACTTATATAACCGTAAGATTGCTTATGTAACCCTGGAGTATAAAAATACAGATGTTAAGACAATAAAGTGAGATCCTGATGCATAATCCCTGAGTGCTGTCCCTTCCCTCACCAACTCCACACTCTTCGGGTCCCGGACTCTGGAGCTGGGGCTGGCCCTCGGCACTGGGTTTTATTAGATGATTATTTTAAGATGAAAGCAGATCTTTTATTTACCCTCATATAAAGTTTCTTCCTTTCTTCCTCTTTGTAGTCTGAGTTAGTTTTTAGTCAAATAGAATGTGGAGCTAAAAAAAATATGTGCCCAGATTTACTGTTTATTAGAATTAGATACATTTCATAACTTGCTCTTCTGCTCTTTAATTTTTTAAAAATTGTCCCAACCCAATCGAATGACACTTAATTCTGAGAATGTGGACCATGTAAATTATATAAGAGATTCTCTCCAAAGATAATGGAGATGCTCAGATTTGGGGGGTAAGTAAAGTAAATTAAGGTAAGGGGGTAAAGTAAAGTAAATAAATAAAGAGATGGAGTGTGCGTGGGTAGAAGAGCATTCTTTCAAAAATATGTTTTGAAAACTGCTAAGAACCAAGGTGATGTTTGTATTTGTCAGGAATGTTCTTTTGCCTTTATACATACAAGACTCAGGAAGGATGAAGGGAATGTTAATAAGTTGGTGAAGTTTGAGGCGGTGAAATATTTTTAATAACAGCAGATTTATCAAGCAGTAATAAACCTGAACCATTTCTAGGTAGCCAGTTACAGATGACATTTACATAAATTTACAAACTATAAAATAACAAAATCTAAGATAAGGAAAATGCAGAAATCCTCACATCCCCACCTCAAAACTCTTTTGATAGATATATTCTAAAATTATTAATTCAGTTATTTATTCATTTGACAAGCAACTAATGAGGACCCTTCAAAATAAAAACAAAAAATATGTGCCTCTTGACTCAGCAAATCTATTGCTTAGAATGTACTATTTGTTTATACTCACAAAATTATGACAAGTTATGATTGCCTGTATATTCATTCCAATTTTGTTTGAAATAGCAAAAGACTATAAATAATCTAGCAATGGTGGTAATGTTAAATTAAAGAAAATAAAATAAATTTAGTACTATGATGAAATAATATTCATCCATTAAAAAGAATGAACAAAGTTCTATATGCTAGTATAGAGGGCTCTGCAAGTTGTAATTAGTGAAAGCAAGGCAATATATTTTTATTCATTTCAAGTATATATATAATTATATGTTATCACATATTAATTATGATAATTTCCCACTGCTGGAGGTTACAGCTCTTTTGAGTGAGATAACAAAATTCTCCAAGGCCATCAAAGCTTAGTTTACAAACCTGATACATGGTGTAAGTTTACTCTATCTGTACCATCTCTGAAATTGGAAAAATAAAGAGAAATATTAAGTATCCTCACTTTTTTTAAAAGAATCATATTACAAGTTAATCATATCTAGAAGCATGGTAGCATTTTGAGAAGATGACCTAGATCTGTTTTTACTATTCAAAAGGAGAACCCTATTCATGTGTAGCCAGCATCTTTTATACCATACTTTTGAACTTTTTCACTTGAGCACCTGATTCCCTTATATTGCTTATACTTATTACAATTAACATGTATTAAAAGAAAATGAATGCATACCATTTACTAATTGCTTACTTAGTTATATGCAATATGCTAAGCACTCATTAATCTTCACAACTGAGATAGCCACTAGTATGATTCTCATACTAGTGGTAATACTTTGCATCTCATTTTGATTCTTTACCTAGTGGTGATCTCTCCGAGCAGCACGTCTATGATCTGATTTACCTGTCTCTTCTTTCTTTTACTAAAATGTTTCTATCCTGTGCATTATTTCTTCAGGAGCATGTACATTTTCTAATGTGATAACTTAATCTGTATCAAGCTATTTATGCTTGATTAGAAGAATATTTGCTTATGAGAATATTTGAGAATATTTACTTATGTAACAGAAGGTTTTGCAGACATATCATATATTTTTACTCACTAATAAACCAATTTACATGATAAACACAAGAGATTTCTATTCTCTTGGAACATATAGGCATTAATCAAATAATTCACAGAAGCATATAACTTTAAACTCTAATAAATACTATGAAAACAAAACAGGGTGATTACTGCCAGTCTGGTGGATTAGATGGGGCATTCCTGAGGAAGTGAAGTTTATTTCAATATATTAAGGATACATAGTAGTTAACTAAACAAATTGAGGGTGGGACAGTCCTGTCATGAAAAAAGAAAGGCCAAAAGCTCAGGGGTGAATGAGAGCCTAGTGATCCAAGAATTAAAAAGGCTTGAGTGGCTACAGTGTAGAAGACTACACTGAGAGTGGTGAGTAGAGAGACTGGAGAGATAGGCAGAGACCGGCAACCATACATAACCTAGGTAAAATAAACAGAAAATTATGCAATTAAATAGATAATTAAAAATCATTGCGTTAAGCACCATAAATAAAATAAATGCTATGGGAACATATAAATAAAACCTTTAAAACATGCTTTGAAATTCAGGAAAGACTTCCAGAAATGTGTGAGCTATGAAGAATAACTAGACATTAGCTAGAATAAGAGGACATAGAAGTGGTGATAAATAGTAATCCAGGCAAGGGAGCAACAAAGGCCTAAAGAGCAGAGATAGCATGGTAAGTCTAAGGAACTGAGGGTGGCCTTATTAAAGTGCAGTTTTAAAATGCTTACTTTGGTTGACAGTGGGGAGGTTGGTGGGGACAATGTGGATGTAGGGAAGAGGCTACTGGGGTCCTTCCAGCTGAAGCAAGATGAAAAAAGCAGTGATAGCAGAAGAAGAAAAGAAGGGACTGATTATATAGATATTAAGCAGGAAGAATGACTGTTTAATGAATAACTATTGAGGAAAGATAAGGAAAACAAGGAAACCAGGTTACTAACTGGGGTAACTTACTGACTTAAAAGGCCATTCATTGTGTTAAAATGAGCTAGGAACAAAATAGGAAGTAAGAGTTAAATGAATTTAATTTGGGGCATATTAATTGTTACACATCTGTGGAGTACTCATACAAACATGTGCAAGTGAGAAATATCTATTTGCTTCTATAACTGAGGACAGATATGAATTTTGTGATTAAATATTAGGACATCATTAGTATATTGAAGGTGTGGAAATGAGAGTATGCAAAATAAAAAGTGAATTTAGAATAAATCTTTGAAAACAATAACATTTAAGGGGTGGGAAGGAAATGAGGAGCCCCTAAAGCAAAGTGATTAAGCAGCTAGAACTTGCATAAGCACACATGGTGGCCCTGGCCACTTTGGCTTCTTTCCAGGTGAATGCAATGAAAGATAAAGAAAAAAAGGAGGTCAAAAAATATTTCAAATATATTAGAATTATAGTCCATGGAAACTAAACTGGATAGGGAAGGGATTAATGGCAGGAGAGAGAAAATAAAGGGCACTGGGTGTGCCTAAAAGTTGAAGAACAGGCATAATGGCCATTCCTATGATATATTTTTTTCACCTCAGGAGGGCAATTCCAATGTTCCCTCCAGAAAGAAATCTCAAATAAACTGTTTTTTTTTTCTAAAATGTTTGAGCTCAACCCTATTTGATAATATTCTTAAACATGCTTACGAATAACTTTAGTGTGTGAACAATATTTTCCTGGAAAACAATAATAGAATTATCCTCACCTATACCAAATGAATTAAAATACCTGGTTAGTTAGAATAATAAATAACAATTTAAGAACTTCAGAAGGTGAGTTTTATCTACACTATTCACCAATTTGTTTGTGTGTGTAATAGTTTAGAAGGAATTGGAAAACAGAAAATTATAATCTTGAGTTTTGCATTTTTGCAGATGCTTACTTCTTCCACTTTCCATGAAATTTTTATTGGATATAATAATTTTTTAAAGATGAACAATTTAAGATTTCAAAAAATCATATTCATGTACAAGTCATGGAAAATATAGTAAAATTGAAGAAAAATTGTTCGGCATATATGAAAAAGGAATTTCTTCCTTCTCTGTGACCCTTGACTCTTTCTTTCTCTGATTTAAATTGTTGCCTACATACAAATGTATCTATATGATTGCTTTATACATACCTACACACACACACACACACACACACACACACACACACACACACACACACTTTCCATTAACTTTAGTCTCCTCTGAGTTTAAACTTTAGTTCTAAGGATATACAATCACAATTTTCATGATTTGGAAACAAAATAGTAGAAGGCGATTGTATTGGAAATTATGTCTGGAAATCCAGCTTTACTGAACAAATTTATTTTTTACACTAATATGTCATATGTGTATTACATTGTGTGTTCACCACTAAAAGTTAATTTTTTTTCCATCACCATGTATTTGATACCCTTTACCCTTAACTGTCTCTTCCCATGCCCCATTCTCTCTGGTAAACACTAAACTGTTGTCTGTGTCCATGAGTCTCTGTTTGATTGCCTTGTTTGTTTGTTGCTTTCAGTTTTGTATTCCACATATGAGTGAAATCATATGGTTCTCAACTTTTTCTGTCTGACTTATTTCATTTAGCATAATAATTTCAAGATCCATCCATCCATGTTTTCGCAAATGGCAGTATTTAATCTTTTCTTATGGCTGAGTAATATTCCATTGTGTACATGTACCGCATTTTCTTTTTAAAATTCTTAAAAATATTTTTTCAATTATAGTTGACATATAATATTATATCAATTTCAGTTGTATACCACAGTGATTAGACATTTATATAACTTATGAAGTAATCACCCCTCTAAATCTAGTTCCCCTTTTCTCCCTTACATGTTTTTTACATTAACCATCATTTCAATGGTATACATCTTCATGTCTATTCTGCAACAATCCATTTGTACCTCTTAATCTCTTTGCTGTTTTGCACCCTCAACACCCCTCCCATCTATTATCTCTCAAAATATTCTCTGTATCTATGAGTTTATTTCCGCTTTTGTGGCCATTGTTGATTTTGTCCTTTAGATTCCACATGTACGTGAAACCACGCAATATTTTTCTTTCTCTATCTGACCCATTTAATTTAGTGCAATACACTCTAAGTATATCATAGAATATCATTTTCCATCTCCTCCCTTTAGTCTGTGTGTCTCTTTTAATCTGAAGTGAGTCTTCTTTAGGCAGAATATTTAGAGGTGTTATTTTCTTATCCATTCAACCATTCTGTCTTTTGGTTGAAGCAATTAATTTTTTTCCCATTTCAGCTTCTCATTAATAGATATGTAGTTATTATCATTCTTTATTCCTGTTTTTGATACAGGTTTTTTTTTTTTCTAATAGAAGTCCCTCCAAAATTTCCTGTAATATTTGCTTGTTGGTGATAAATCCCTTTAGTTTATTTTTGTCTGGGAAGCTTTTTATCTGTCCTTGGACTCTAAATAATAGCTTTGCTAGATAAAGTTTTCTTGGTTGTCGATCCTTGGTTTCAACATGTCAAATATTTTGTGCCAAGCCCTTCTGTCCTGCATATTTTCTTTTGAGAAATCAATTGCCAGTCTTATGGGTGCTCCCTTGTAGGTAACTGACTGCTTGTTTCTTGTTACTTTTCAGATTGTCTCTTTTATTTAACTTTTGGCATTCTAATTATATTGTGTCTTGGTGTGGGCCTCTTTGGGTTCATCTTGTTTGAAACTCTCTGTGATTCCTGGGGTTGTATGTCTATTACCTTTACCAGGTCAGAAAATTTTTCTGTCATCATTTCTTCAAATAGCTCTTCAAATTCTTGTTTTCCTTCAGGTACTCCTATGACCTGGAAGTTTTTGACATCTAATAGTGTGCCATAGGCTCTTTAAATTATCATTATAGTCTTGGCTTCTTTTCTCTTGCCATTCTGATTGAGTGTCCTTGGCTTCCCCATTCTCTATATCAGTGGTTCCATCCTCTTTTTTTATCCACTCTATTTATTCTATCTAATATACTCTTCATCTAAGAAAATGTGTTCTTAATTTCCAAATGGTTCCCTTTTATAATTTTCATTTTTATTTTCACATTTTTTTAAATCTCTTCGTTGAAGTCCTCACTGAGTTTAGCTACACTTTCCCTAAGTTACTTGAGCATCTTTATAACCATTGTTTTGAACTCTGCATCCATTAGATCACTTGACTCCATTATTCCTGGATCTATGTTCTGTTTTCTCATATGGTTTCTGCTTTGCTTTCCCTTTTTAGATCCCTTTCTGTGTCTGTTTCTGTGTACTAAGAAAAGCTCCTAAGTCTCCCAGTCTTGTTAGTGGGACTTTATATAGTAGGTATTTAGTGGCACATTCCTCAAAGGGGTTCAGCTGCAAGCCAAGTTTAGCCCCATCCTTCCACTTGTTAAGAGTCAGCAAGCAATCCACAGGTGCTGTGCTTATGGTTGCCTCAAGATGCCACACCAGAAACTGAGATCAGCTGCTACCATCACCAGTGTGAGTCTTGGATTTAGCTCAACAAGGAGTACTGGAATCACCAAGGACACAACTTGATGTGGCTTGGGTGGGGCTATGAGTTGGGAGAGGCAGAATTTCAGGGAACCCTCTGGGCCAATAGACTTCTGTTATCCAGTTTGGTGATGTCTCAGCCATGGCAGCACTGTGTTCACATACTGGAAGCGAAGGAAGGTCAACAGAGGAACAATGGATACCACTGCCCAGGAGAGAGTCTCACTTCTGGCTCTCACTCTGACAACTAACTCAGTGTTCTCCTGTAAGTCCTTTGTGCCCCCAACCTGCTGACCCAGTGCTGGGGCTCAGAACTATCAGGTCTGTCACCGGAAAAGTCTGGTCCTGGACACGGCCCCTTTAAGAGGTGTCTACAGCTGCTGCAGCCTATGTCCCATTCATCCACTTGGGTCCAGGCAGCATTGCATCTTCACCCCCTCCTACTTTCTACCATTGGAGGTTGATTAATTATTTCTTTCCCTAGTTTTAGTGTTTCTGTTCATCTAGATCTCAGGTGATTTTGCTTGCTGTTTTCTCTGTGTTTCTGTCACAACTTTGATTTGGTTGCGAGAGGGAGGAGCAAAGCCTCTATCATCTACACCAGCATTTACTGTTGCCTGGTCTTCTTTATCTAGTTATTAAGGTAGGGCTTTATGTCAGGAATTAGCAAAAAACCCTTTTTCTATAAAGAGACATACTTTAGGCTTTTCAGGCAGTATGGTCACAATTGAAACTATTCAGCTCTGCTGTTGTAGCACAAAAGTAGCTTTAAATAACATATGGACATAACTGTGTCCCAATAAAACTTTATTTATGCAAATAGGTGGTGGGCCAGATTAGGAAGCATACAGGTAATAATTTGCTGACCTCTGCTTTAGGTCATTGCTTTAAGAACCACTCTTGTTTTACAGTGTAAGTGTTGAAACCTGCATATCCTAAGTATTGCTTTAATTGCATGTCACCAACTTCGTTATTTAGTGTTTTAGCACTTATTCAGTAAAAATATTTTTTCCATTTTCTCTTGTGATTTCTTCTTTAACTATGGATATCTTAGAAGTGTATTGTTTAATTTCCAAATATGCAACGTTTTCCCAGATATCTTGTTATTGATATAATTAATTTGTGGTCAAAGAAGATACTTAAATAATTTTAATCCTTTCAAATGTATCATGACTTCTTTTATGGCCCAGAATGTGGTCTATTTTGTTGAATGTAACATTTGCCTTTAAAAATGTGTATTCTGTAGTTGTTGGGTGTAATGACATAAATATTAATTAAGTCAAGGTGGATGACAATATATTTCATATCACTTATATTTTACTGAGTTTTTGCCTATTTGTCCTACCTACTGCTGAAAAATAATGTCAACATCTCCAAATATGTTTTTATATCTGCCTATTTATCCCTTTAAATCTGTCAAATGTATCTTAATATATTGTTATGTTATTAGGCATACAAATATTTATGACTATTATATCTTTTATGGGAATTAATATTTTAACATTGTAAAATGTTCTTTACCTCTGTTAATACCCTTTTTTTCTTAAAATCTACTTTTCTGATATTAATTTAGTTTCTTCAAATTTCTAATGCTTACTGTTTATATTGTATTTCCTTTTTTATTGCCATGTAATAATTATTTTACAAAATAGAAGAAAGGTCCTGGAATATTTGCAGAGCTAAGAAGCAGAATTACAGTGGTATTGGCTATATCCTGAGGAAGCTAAATCCTTGGAAAGCTTTTACTTATAGCCAAAACCTGGAGCTTGTTGTCCAGCTTTTTAAGCTCTGTGAAAACAGCTGCTGTGTGGTTAATCTAAGAGAGAATTATAAAAGAAGAAAGGGGAATGGGAGAGGGAAAGAGCATGAAGGAGAAAGGGTAAAGGAAAGTGAAACTGAGATCTGTAAAGTGCTAGTCCTATGCTTTTGGGAAACCTCAAAGAGGCAGAAAAGACTATCTGATTCTGTCAACCAAGGTTCCTGGTAGTTTACCCTTCTTAAACACTAATATGTGTTGGTATATGTTTTTTGCATTCATTTACTTTCAACTATCTGTGACTTTATATTAAAAGTGCATCTCTTATAGGCAGAATACAATTATGTCTGGATTCTTTAATCTATAAAGATAATCTCTATCTTCTCTTAGTTTTTCTCTTCTGTCTTGTTTTGTATTGAACTGAATGTTGCTAGCAAGTAGATCAGTCAGGAAGTTATTGCAATATTCAAGTCAAGAGGTGAAAGTGCCTAGGATAAGGTGGAATTGAAGAAAAAAATTCAGATTCTAGAAAAATTTTTGAGATAGAATTGAGAATTCTTACATATGGATTATATATATTTTAAAAATAATACTGGAAAAAGTGCACAGCACCTGCCTGATACACAACAATCAAAAGATGTCAGTTTCATCTTTTATATATCCCTAATATACATCCTTAACTCTCATTGGACTAGTCTCCTCACTGAACCTTGACACTGTTCACTCATGCCTTTATGTGCCTTTGCTCATGTTCAATTTCTACCTCTTTCTTTGTTTATCCTAGAAAACTATTAAGAAATAATTAATAACTTTTAATAACACTTAAAAATAATAGCATAAATCTCAAAACATCCTAAGAGGGCCTTTTCTATTATATGGGTCTTAATATGTTTAAGAAGTAAGAGGCTAAAATGGAAAGAGTCTAGTAAAACTAAGATTTTAGGTTGACTGGGGGAAGGTGAACAGCACAAAACTCTGTTTCTAAGAGAGAAAAATAAATCTCATGTTTAAATGACTAGATAATCTTTGACTCTGAATATCAACAAATTAACTTCTAGGAAAATTTCTACTTCCCTATCCTTTGAACACAGATTATAAGGCAACAACAGACAAATGTGAAATCTTCTCAATGACCACTGTAGATGTTCTTATGGAAAGAAATGGACAAAGAAGAGAGTGGAAATAGGGAACCTGAAGAATGCTGGAAAGCTTTCTAAGTTACAAGTGCAATATTGTCTAGTTAATTCATTATGCTTTTAAAGTTATTGTGCCATCAATATTTCTATCCAATGGGATGTTGTATATTCTATGAACCAAAATATTGTTTACTATTCTTCTTTTATGAATAATCATTTTAATTAGTTATCTCAGTCTTCCCACTGTTGCATACTACTTGCATTGGAATGTATAAATTATCGTTTTTAGGATATGTCACCACACTATGAGCTAGCTACATTTGGACTTGATAGCAAGGACAACTGGATAACATGCTGTATAATTTCCCTTGGATGAAGGATGTAAATGGGTTTCATGTACATTTTATGCAGTTTATAAAAAGAAGAGTGTGTATTAATGATGGATTGTCTAAAGAGGTTCCTAATATATAATATGGTTGCCTTCTAAATGCTCATTTTCTATTTTCAGTGGTTTAGCAGCCATGTAGCTTCTCTGATTGGCCTATCCACATAGAGTAACTCTACCTCTTTTGCTAAAGGTGGTCCAATTAGAATGAAGTTGAAACATCTGTTTAATCTATTTTGGGAAGAAAGTTATCTCTGCCATATATATATATAGGATTGCATGTTTTTCTGAATAGTAATATATATATATATATAATATATATATTACATTACATTATATATATATATATATATATATTACTATTCATAAAAACATGCAGTCCTATTTGCTAGTTGTTGTTATCATGTGACTGAATGATCTCAGATCTCAGATCTCATTCGGATCTCAGATCTCAAGTGCAGACATCATGTCATACCCTTTTGGGCATTGCTGCACAGTGTAAATAATTAAGGCAAATCTATTTTCTTTTATTCATGGCTTTGTCCTCAAAGCTCTTTCAGGTGTAATCCTGATGAACTGGCCTGGACTACATGTGAGCCTGGAAGTTTCCTTTTGTCTTCTAGCTAAGAGCCTAGATGGGAGGCAGTCTAAAATTAGCTCTTTGATCCTTTCTCCATGGTTCTTTCCCTTGTCTTAAAAAAGTGTCATAGAATACTGACAGTAAGAAGATGCAAAGAAAAGAATGTGAGCTCATTTCCTTAAATACTGGGTCTTATTTAAATCCTTTATTTCCTTTGGATCCAACATTTCTCTTGCTCCAACAGTGAAAGACTAATGAAATGTTCCTTTAACAGGAGGAAGATTCAAGTCCACCTTATTCCATCAGATATAGGAAAAATGATACATTATGGAGAAATAGCATTAGGAACATCAAAAGTCAAGAGACTAGGCAGCTTTTCTTTCATTCCGTCTCTTTCTAAAACCACAGGTTCTCATTCTCTCTCTCTCTCTCTCTCTCTCTCTCTCTCTCTCTCTCTCTCTCTCTCTCTCTCTCTCTCTACCTCTGGTCATGTTTGCTCTGCTCTGCTCTTCTTAAACACTGTCATTGCCATTTCAACCCCAAATTTAAATACATTACAAATCCAGCATCTGATACTCACTGATTTACTGTCTTTCATTGCAAATTCCAACACAGAAAATGTAATTGGACAGACAAAACTTAGTATAGCTCCTCCTCATTGAAATGATACTTTTTGTCTGAACATGTTTCCCTATAGAACCCACTCCTTGTAGGTGAGGAAGTTATCAAAAGAGAAATTGAACATATGGATTCACATGTTTCTTTAAAGTAATTTTTTTGAGTTTCTCCATCAGTGGGATTACTGGGCCCTTCTTTTCTCCAGTAATAGCCTTTGTTTTAGTTTATTTTATTTGGTATAAGATTTCTAACCCAATTTTTTATTTCTTTGTTTGTTTCTGTTTTCATGAAATATCTTTTTCCATGACTTTAACTTTCATCTGTGTGTGTCCTTCAATTTGAAGCAAGTCTCTTCTAGGGAACAAATGTAAGGATCTTATTTCTTATACATTATATTAAGTAATTGTTGATAAATATATTATTTTTGCTACTTTTTTATTTATATTTTGATTTTTTTTCCCTTCTTAAAAATTGTTTCTAACACTTTTTGTAATACTGGATAGTGGCAACAAACATCTTTGTCTTTTTTTCTTTTTTTGGTCTTGGAAGCTCTTTATCATTTCCTTCCATTCTAAATGATAGCTTTGCTGGGTAGAATAATGGTTGTGAGTCTTTTTTTTCTTCACTTTAAATATCTTATGCCAATCTCTCTGGCCTGCAAAGTTTCTGCTCAGAATTCAGCAGTCTTCTGAGAACTTCCTTGTAGGTAAATAATTGTGTTTCCCTTGCTGCTTTAGGCTCTCTCTCTCTGTGTGTGTTAATTATTTCTTTTAATTTTATTTTTAAATTTATTTTTATGGTGACACTGATTAACAATTCAACAAGTTTCAGGTATGCATCTTAACACTAAGGCATTCATACACACACACACACACACACACACACACACACACACACACACACATATTGAGTGTTCACCAAGCATAGTTAGATTTCTTTCTATCACAACATATTTGACCTCCTTTACCCCATTTATGTCAGCCCTCCCCTTTTCCCCCTATCCTTTGGTAACCACTATTATACATGTTCATGAGTCTCTGTTTGTTCTCTTCATTTTTTGTTTTTAGGTATATATCCCATATATAAGTGATGTTATGTATTTTCAACTTTTTCAGTCTGGCTTATTTTGCTTAGCATGATTATTTTGAAATCCTTCCAGGTTGTCGCAAATGTCAGTATTTCATCTCTTCTCATGGCTGAGTAATATTCCATTGTACACATGTGCCACAGCTTCTTTACCCAATCACTTATTGAGTAGGAAGGACACTTCGGTTACTTCTATGTCCTGGCCACTGTGAATAATGCTATTATGAACATTGGTGTGCAGATATCTTTGCAGATATGGGTTTTCAATTCTTTGGGGGTAAATACCCAGTGGAGGGATTGATGAATCATATGGTAGATCAATTCTTAGTTTTTTGAAGAAACTCCATACTGTTTTCCATAGTGGCTGTACCAATTTGCAGTCCAACCAGCAGTGTATGAGGGTTCCTTTATCTCTACATCCTCTCCAAAATTTGCTATTACTTGTTCTATTGATTACAGCTATTCTAACAGGTGTGAGATAATATCTCATTGTGGTTTTGATTTGCATTTCCCTAATAGCTAGCAATGTTTAGCACGTTTTCATATATTTGTTAGCCATTTGTATGTCTTTTAGGGAAAAGTATCGGTTCATATCCTCTGCTCATTTTTGTCAGATCATTAGTTTTATTGTTATTATTGAGTTGTATGAGTTCTTTGTATTTTGGGGATATTAGGCCCTTATTGGAGGCATCACTTGCAAAAATATTTTCTCATTCAGATGGTTGTCTCTTTACTTTGTTGATGATTTCTTTTGCTATGCAAAATATTTTTATTTTGATATAGTCCTATTTATTGATTTTAGCTTTTCTTCCCTTGCCTTTGAAATCAAATTCATAAAATCCACATTAAGCGCAGGGTCCCTCAGTGTATTTCCTATGTTTTCTTCTATGCATTTTATTATTTCAGTCTTATATTTAAGGCTTCAATAAATTTTGAGTTAATTTTGCTGTGTGGTGGAAGATAACAATGCAGTTTCATTCTTTTACAGGTGTCTTGCCAGTTTTCCCAGTCTAATTTTTTGAAAATGCTTTCTTTTTTCCACTGTAAGTTTTTAGCTTTTTTATCAAAAAAATTTTGCCATGTATATAGAGTTTACTTCTGGACTCTCAATTCTATTCCACTTGTCCATGTATGTGTTTGTGTGTGTTTTGCAAATACCATGCCATTTTAATTATTGTTACTTTGTAGTTTAATAAGAGGTCAGGCAAAGCAATGCCTCCAGCATTGTTCTTTATTCTCAGGATGGCTTTGGCGATTTGGGATCTTTTATGCTTCCAATCAAATCTGATGATATTTTTGTTCTATGCCTTTAAAAAATGCTGTGGGATTTTGATGGGGATTGCATTAAATCTGTGTAGTATTTAGGTAATAAGGTCAGTTTAATGATGTTGATTATTCCAATCAAAGAACATGGAATATCTTTTCATTTCTTTGTATCTTCTTCAATTTCTTGTAATAGAATATTATAGTTTTCATTATATTGATACTTCATATGTTTTGTTAAATGTATTTCTGGGTATTTTATTATTTTTGGTACAATTTCAAAATGAATTATTTGTCCACTTCTTTTTCTGCCATGTCATTATTATAATATAGGAACACCATGGATTTTTAAATATTGATTTTATATCCAGATACTTTACTCTATTTCATTATTGTGTCTAATAATGTTCTGGTGGAGTCTTTAGGGTTTTCTATATAGAAAATCATGTCATCCACAAATAATAACAGTTTGACTTCTTTATTTCCCATTTGGATATCTTTTATATCTTTCTCTTGTCTGTTTGCACTTGATAGAAAATCAAATGTTATATTAAATAACATTGAAGATAATGGACAGCTTTACCTTTTTCCTGATCTTAGAAGGAAGGTTTTTTAGTTTTTTACCATTAATCTCAGCTGAGGCTGTCATATATAGTCTTTATTATGTTAATATACTATCCTATAACAATTTTGTTAAGTGATTGGATCATAAATGGATGCCATATCTTGTCAAAGGTTTTTTCTGCATCTATTGATATGATCATATGATTCTTATTTTTTAATTCATTTATGTGGTATATCACATTAATTGATTTGTGTGTGTTGAACCATCCCTGTCCCCCTGGGATGAAGCCCACTTAATTGTGTTGTGTAATCTTTTTAATACGTTGCTATATTCAATTTGCTAGTATCTTATTTAAGATTTTTGCATCTGTGTTCATGAGAGACATTGGTCTGTAGTTTTCTTTTTTGTGTGTTTTTCTTACCAGGTTTTGGTATCAGAGTATTATTGGTTTTATAAAAGGATTTGGGAAGTATTGCTTCCTTTTTGAATTTTTGGATGAGTTTGAGAAGAATATGTATTAAATATTTGAATGTTTGGTAGAATTCACTGGTTAAGCCATCTGGTCTTGGACTTTTTTTGGTAGGTTTTTGATGATTGTTTCAATTTTCATACTGCTGATGGGTATATTTAGGTTTTTCAGTTCTTCTTGATTCAGTCCAGGAAGATTGTATTTTTCTAAGTATTGGTCCATTTCTTTTAGATTATTAAATTTGGTGTTATACACTTTTTCATAGTATTCTTATGTAATTATTTTTATTGCTGTGTTGTCAGTCATCATTTCCTCTCTTTCATTCTTGATTTTATTTTTGTCCTTTCTCATTTTTTTTGTTTATTGAATCTTATCAGGGTTTTGTCAACATTATTAACTTTCTCAAAGAACCAGCTCTTTGTTACATTTACTTTTTCTATTTTTTTATTTTCAATTTTATTTATTTATGTTCTAATTGTGATTACTTCTTTTCTCCTGCTGACTTTAGGCTTCATGTGTTCTTCCTTTCTAGTTTTACAAGATAAAGCGTTAGGCTGTTTATTTGTGTTCACTGTTGTTTTTGGAGATAGGCCTATAATGATATGGACTTTGCTCTTAAACCTGCTTTTTCAGTGCTCCAAAGTTTTGATATGTTGTACTATCATTATGACTTATATTTATGTATCTCTTGGTCTTTCTTTTTATCTCTTCTCTGTCCCATTTATTCTTCAGTAGGGTGTTCTTTAATCTCCATGTACTTGTGGTTCTTCCTCTTTCATTTTACAGTTGTTCTGTAGCTTCAAAGCATTATGATCAGTGCACATGGTTGGTATGATTCAAACCTCTTACATTTATTGAAGCGATTTCTGTGCCCCAGTATATGGTCAATGCTTGAGAATGTTCCATGTGCAGTAGAGAAGAATGTATAAGCAGTTGTTTTGGGATGGAAGACTCTGTAAATATCAATTATGTCCAGTTGGGCTAATGTGTCATTAAAAATATTATTTCCTTATTGATGCTCTGTTTGGATGATATGACCATATCTGAAAATCATGTATTTAGGTCCTTTACTATGATAGTGTTTTGGACTGTTTTCCACTTTAGTTCTGTTAGTAATTTCTTTACATATTTCAGGGCTCCATGATTAGGAGCATAGATACTAAGAAGTTTTATGACTTCTTGCTGCATGATTCCCTTTATCATTATGAAGTGTCCCTCAGTATTTTTCTTTCCCTTTTTATTTTGAAGTCTAGTTCATCTGATAATACTGCTCCTCCTGCTTTTCTCTGAATGCCATTTGCTTGGAATATACTTTTCCCTTTTACTTTGTGTCTATATTTGTCTTTGGACCTGAGGTATGTCGCCTGGAGGCAGCATATTGTTGGGTTTTGGTTTTTGATCCATTCTGCAACTCTGTGCCTTTTTATTGGTGATTTCAGTCCATTTATACATAGGATGATTATTCAAATATGAGGGCTACTTATATCCATTTTATCTTTTGCTTTCTGGTAGCTTGATGTTTCCTTTTCTTCCTTGTTTTTGTGTTTCTGTTTTCTTTATTTTAGTTGGCTTTTGTTGGTTTTCCCTCTGGTTCTTCTTGTTTTATGTTACATACTTCAGTTCTGAATCTTTGGCATGTGGTTATCATTACAAATATTTAAAAGATAGTGTGTATGTGTATGTGTGTGTGTATGTGTGTGTGTGTATGTGTATATATATATATATATATATATATATATATATATATATATATATTCATTCATTTTCTTCTGCCCATGCCTTATCTGCATTCCTCTTTGAGAAACAGGATCTTTGAATCTTCCCCTTTTCATTCATTGTTGTCTCAATTTTTCCCTATGTATTCTGAATGTTCATTACTGTCTTGCTATAGCAATTCTCTTATTATTTAAGCTTATAATGCCTTGTTCTTAGTTAAGGTTGCACTCCTCTGCTTCTATTTGCCTGATAGTCACCTTAATCCTAATTATGTTTTTTTTTTTTCTTTCGGTCATTTTGTTTTAGGTGAGTTGACCCCTTTCAGTATTTCCTATAATGCAGGCCTCATAGTCAAGCTCTTTCTCAATTTTTGTATGTCTGAAAATGGCTTTATTTCTCCTTCATATCTAAAGGAGAGCTTTACTGGATACACATTCTTGGCTGGTATATATTTTTTTCATTTCATAGTTTCAATATTTGATTCCACTCCTTTCTGGCTTATCAGGTTTGTGTTGAGAAGTCCGATGATAATCCAATGGGTTTTTCTTTATAAGTTACTATTTTCTTCTCCCTGGCTGCCTTGAGAATTCTGTATTTTTCATTGATTTTCAATCATTTTAATACAATGTATTTTTGTCAAGGCTTTTGTGTTGAGATAATTGAGTGTTCTGCTGACTTTGTGAATTTCAAGCTCCAACTCATTCTTTATATTTGAAACATTCTTGTTAATTATCTGTTTGAAAATGCTTTTTACTCTCTGCTGCTTTTCCTCACCATCAAGAGAGGAAACATAAGAATAATGGGAATTCTAAAGAATTCCCATCATGTTTCCTCTCTTGATGGTATCAGCTAGTTCTTATATTTCCAATTCATTATTTTTCATTCTTCCTTCTGATTTATTTCTAGATATCTGTCCCAGAGGCCCCTTAAACTATCCACATTTTTCAGGATTCTTTTTTTCTTGTTGCTATTCTGATTGGGTGTTTTCTGACACCTTATCTTTCAAATCATTGTTTTGATCTTCTGCTTTATCTAATCTATTATTGATTCCCATTAATGTATTCATCATTTTAATTATTGTATATTTTTTTTTAATTTCTAACTGGTTCTTTTTTATATTTTCTATCTCTATCTTTATGTTTTCTATTTCTACATTAAAGTTTTCACTGCGTTTATCTACTCTTCCCTTAAGTTCATTGAATATCCTTACAACCAGTGTTTGAATTCTGCATTTAGTAGATTGCTTGTCTCCACTTTGTTTAGTTCTTTTTCTGGAGTTTTTTTTCAGTTATTTTTCATTTGGAACTTGTTTCTGTGTCTCCCTATTTTGGCTGCCTTTTTTCTGGGGGTCTTAGTAGCCAAGATATCCCTCCTGATTTTTAACCATCACACATGGGTGTGGGACCAACCTGTTCAGCAGTCAAACTCTTTATATCATTCTTGAGGTGTATTCTTCTTTATGTCTTTACTTGTATGACTTCTGTTCAGCTAGACTTCAGGAAATTCTCAATAATGGTTGTTGTGTAGTTTAGTTGTAATTTTGATGTGGTCATGAGAGAAGGCAAGCACAGCATTCATGTACTCTGCCATCTTGACAAGTCCAATTGCATTACTTAATCCCTTCACCTTTTTCACCCATTTCCCTAGCACCCTTCCCATTTGGCAACTATCAGTATTTTCTCTGTGAATTTATTTATGTTTTGTTTGATTGTTTATTTTGTTCTTTAGATTCCACATTTAAGTGAGATTACATGGTATTTGTCTTTTTCTCTTTGACTTATTTCACTTAGCATGATACCTTCCAGGTCCATCCATGTTTTCCCAAATGGTAGAATTTCATTCATTTTTTTTGTGGCTGAGTAACATTTTATTGTACATATCTATTGTATCTTCTTTATCCAATTGTCTGTCTATGGACACTTAAGTTGCTTTCATATCCTGGGTATTGCAAATGCTGCTGCAATGAACATAGTGGTGTATATGTCTTTTCTATTTAGTGATTCAGATTTTTTCAGATTGATACCCAGAAATGGAATTGCTGAGTCATAAGATAGTTTAATATTAATTTTTTGAGGAACCTCTGTAGTGTTTTCCATAGTGGCTACACCAATTTGCAATGCAACCAACAAAGCATGAGGCTTCCTTTTCCTCCTTATCCTTGCCAATACCTGTTATTTTTTGACCTATAAATGATGGCCATTCTGACATGTAGCACACTGTTATTTTTTGGTCATTTTTTACTTTATTATTCTCTACTTTAGTATTTCCACTCACTATAATATATTTTTTGAAAAGAAACTGGGAAGAATTTAGAAAGCCCTTAAAAAATAAGAAACATAAATATTATTTAGTTTCAGAGAAAACCTTTTGTAGTCTTGAGTATTAGTAGTGATTCTCATTTAACCTTTTTCAGAAACAAATTTTTTGACATTTCTCAACTCTCTTCTAAGAGAGTGAAATGTTTATCTCAGACATTATTGAGATTATTTTAGTATCTCCATTGTTCATAAAAAGTAGCTGTGCAAAACTTTTCAGCAGATAAAAACAAAAGAACACTACACTGGTCTGGGAGTCAGGTCTCAATTTTAGTTAGTAAATAATGGGGGTCATGTTACTTAATTTCACCATAAAATGAGGATAATAAAGCTTTTTTAAAAATTCTCACACAATTACTCTCTTAGGTGAGAAAACAGATATATAAAAGTAGTGAAAAAATGGTTTGTGAAGTATTTTATTATTTATATTATTATTTTGGATCAAATCATTGGATTGATATTTGTCTAGTACTATAAATAAGTTCCTATGGAAAATTTTTATAATCAGGGATTTATTTTAAGAGTTGATATGTATTGATTAAATTCAATTTTGGCATTCAGCAAATGAGAGGTTCTTTTTGTAAAATTAGCAGTGTCTCCTAACTATAGATAGGTTGGGCCTTTATAGCTTCTCCCCTAAAATTTACTGGAAACACAAGTCTCTGCTCTAGGTTCTCCAACTGTTACCTTATGTAGAAGATTCACTTAAGGCAGACATGATATTTTTACTACAGGATGAAAGAATAATGGAACTCTAGACCTTGAGTACTGCACAATTGCCCACCAATGCCTTGTTTGTTAGATTTGCATACCTTGTTCATGCAAAGGGAATGGGACTTGTATAAATATACATAATCAGTTACCTATTTTGATCACTATGCATTTTACCAACTGTAATATTTCTAATATCCTTTTTGTTTAATAAATAAATCCTTTGATATGTATCACTTATATTTGAGGTGCCAAGTAATCAAGTCTCAAGTACTGACTTCTCATTAATATACCCCTAAGATGTAGAATAGAAATTTTGCTTATTCCCACAGTACATAGCTTATCCTTTTTCATTGAATGTACATTCACATGTAATCATCATTACATGAATAAGACTCTATTCTACTCTACTATTATTAAAGTCTGATACATGTTTAAAAAAAACAAAAATAATACTTAATATCTACATGGGATGATGGAGGTTAATGAGATTTATTGTAGTAAACACTTCACAATATATATAAGTCAAATCATTATGCTGTACACCTTAAACTTATACAGTGCTGTATGTCAATTATATCTCAAAAAAAAAAAACTGAGAGAAAGAATACTTAAGACATTCGAAGACAAAAGCATCATTCATTTTATTAAATATTTCTTGAGCACTTGCTATATGCTAGGCACTATGCTAAACCCTGAGGTAATATAAACTAGGCATAATTTAAGTTCTTATGGTTTAATAAGAAAGGTGTTGTTGAACAAACAAGCACCAAAACTACAGTGTGATATTCGCTATAAAAAACAAAATAGAATACTGATATCATTTAAAATATCCTCTAATAACACATTATTTAGACAAAACCTATGGGAAGAGCTAGAAATAACTTATGATTTGAAACTACAAATACTGAGTTACAGTTAATTTTCCCCTTTTAAATTTTTTACATTGAAGATTAACATAAAGAGTAGAAGTGCTTCTAACTGGGAAAACAATTTTATGTGATTGAATGGTTTGGCTGACTGAAACTATAAAGCAGTTTAACAACCAAATGTCATGTGTATTAAAGGCACTTCTATTGGGTCAGTAAGTCAATATATTACTTCTGTTGCCCTGAGGAAATCAACTTGCTACATGGGCAGTACAAGACACAGTAACATTTTTTTCTGTAGCCACTGAGAAAAACAACCAAAATGAAGAGAAAAGTTTATGGTTTTAAGTTATTTTCTTCTGAAAGATTTTTTTTAAACTATAGAATATTGTATATTTAGTGAGTGAGTTCATCATTGACTAAGTAGAAAAATATCAAAAACTTCAATATGATGTACAAAATAATCTTAAAGGCAATTTCTGGTTGTGTGGATAAATTCTGATTATGCTGTTACATGATTTATTTAACTACTTAATTTTTATTAATAATTAATTTGAATTTCCTTCTGCCATTACTTAGTGCATTTTAAGTTTAATGATTTTTATTGCAGTTTTAGAACACTGTTAATTGTAAATGCCTTTTTTTAGAGTTTACATATTATGTACTCTGTTAAATATAGGTCATTTAAGTGTTTTTATATTTAGTGATTTAAATACAGCATAAAAAATATGAAGTTTACTTAGTTTATTAAACAGCAAGTTAGAAGATATCTACTATTTTACTTTTTCAAAAGATGGCAAATAAATGAATAATGCAATTCTCAATAAAACAGGCCATATTCAAGTTATTAACAAACTCTTTAATTTAATTATTAAAATGCCTTTTGTATACTTTATTCGTTTGATTTCACATATTCCAGCAACGATATTGAAATTGCAAAATTCACATAAAGAAAAAGCTAACAATTATTTTCTGAATAATTCTGAACACCTTCTTACCATCTATTTTATCGAGCAGTATTTTGAAGTCCATTATAACAAGAATGCATTGAAACTTATCATACAAATTAAAATATTTAAGATAGCAACATAGATATACATGAACACAGAACATAAAGAACACATACATGCATGAACATATACATACACACACACACACACACACACACACACACACACACACACACAAGCTCAACCACATCACTATTTTGCATCTTTTTCTGATATCTAAAAGGAAGCCACTGCAATACTGACATCTACAATCTCAATATCTCTATATTTTGACAGGTATGATCATTCAACAAACTTAATGGTTAAAAAAACCCTGCATAATTTCTTTATCTCTTTGATTTTTTATTTATTTAATAATATTTACTGAATGTCTATCATGTGCTAGGCATTGTTCTAGGTGTTGTGGTTAAAATAATAAGCAAATCAGGCATGGTGTCTTTCCTTGTGGAGCTTACATTCTAGTGAATTTTTTGATCCTACAGAACCAGAGGTAGGTAGGTAGGTAGGTAACTAGGTAGGTAGGTAAGTAGGTAGGTAGATACATAGATGATAGATAGATAGATAGATAGATAGATAGATAGATAGATAGATAGACAGATAGATAGATGATGGATGATAGATGATGGATAGACAGACTGACATAGGTTAACACATACACATTGATTTGTATGTGTAATATTGCTTGATTTTTTCTGTAACCACAGAATTGGTAATAAAAATCAGTGAGCTGGAAACATAAACTGCTAACTCTCCTTGTATTTGAAAGAAAATATCCTTCTTGGCCACCAATTTGGGAGCAGACTCCATTCTGTAGGACTTTCTAAGAGGATGTTAAACCATTTCTACCCCTTTTCTCAATGTACATAAGAGGATTAGATATGGAAAAAAATTTTTGAGGGCCTTATGCAGAGTATTACTGAGAAAATGAATAGTCTTTTATCTTCCTTGGTCTTTTTCACTATGCCAAGTAAACGGGGAATTTCAAAAAGATATTGAAAATTAGAAATGCCTTTCAGGAAGGAAACATTAGCACCATGTTCCTTGGCTTAGGTGCTTGATGAGATGAGAACAACAGGTCAACCTAGTGTTCTCATTAGAAATAAAAGTAGAGATCTTGACATTGGTTTACAGTTGTTCCTTGAAGTTTGGTATCCCACAGAAACATAGAAATTATGTCCATTTCTAATTTAGATATTTGTGAAAAAAAAAGAGACCTGCTAAGGTACTCCATATCAGCAATGTGAGAAGAGACAATGTAGTGAGATAAGACAGAATAGGATAGTGAGTGACATCCTTCATTACAGTTTCCTCTGGCTTTTGGAGTAATGGAAGTAGAGACCTCAGCAGTTTCCATGGTTCCTCATAGGAACATATAAAGATTAGAGGTGACCCTAGTGGCTTCCAGGATAAAGCAACTAAAAGTTCACTTGAGATAAAGAATTGGGATCTGATGATGGGACGAAAGTGAAATTTGGCTGCCTTTTTCTGAGATTGGTCTTCAGATACAGGATATTCAGGGTGAGTGGAAAAACTCAGTTTACATGATATGATTTCATGTGCAGTGAACAGAATTTCTCACTCTTTAAAAATTTCTAGTATTCAAGATAGTGTAGAAGGTAAAGGCTGTACATACATCCTCTAGCAACCACACCAAAATTATAACAAAACTAGAGAGCAATCAGGTATGGCTGAACAGAAGCCCTACAACTAGGTTACCTCAAATAACATGTCACTTCAAAATGGTATGCAGGGTGGAGATGTGAAACTTCCTGGTCCCACAACTGTGTGTAGTGATTGAGAATTGGGAGGGCAATCTTCGCTGCAGAGGCTCCTCTACCTGAAGAGGGAGGGGTCCTGGCCACACACTAGGCTCCCAAGCTCAGGTTCCAGTGCCAGGAAGAGAAGTCCCCACAACCTCTGTCTGTGAAAAACAGTGGAGGTTGTTACTGAGTAAGATGGAGAGGTGTGAAAAGCAGAGACCTTCCTCTTAAAGGGGCCACACCCTGACTTAGTCAATGATGAACTCACTCACTCTGAGCTCCAGCACCAGGGCAGTGGCTTGAGTGGCGCCAGGGAGGCACTGAGATGTCCAGCTTCAGGGCAAGGGCTGGAGGGGTGGTTTGCTCCTGGACAGAGTGTTGAGCCCTTTTCCTTCCCAGCATTCAAATGCAGACACTATCAACCTAAATAACACAGGTGGCTCCGCCTAGGGGATTTCCCGAGACTGCCTTTTTCAACTTGTGGGCCCACTCAAGACGCACCCAGTTGAATATTCCATACAAATTGGCTATCTAGGCTCCTGCAGTGAACTTTTATAAAGTCTCTCAAAGGCTCACAAACTTAAAGAAGCAGCATCTGGACTCAGTGTGACCCATACCTCTTGCTGAGCAGCCCCAAACCTTGCACTACTAGCAGCTGGCCTTGGATTCAGACTTGACCCCTTGAGGCACCTATAAGCCCAGCATGGGTGGCCGCCATATGTGGATTTCTTGGTGACTATTACCATGTGCTCTCAGAGGTTCACAGGCTGCAGATGAATTTGTCATGCAGCTGGACCTCTATCAGGTTTGGGCCTATGGGCCCCATAACACATCTAAATAAAGGCACTCTACTAAGACTGGAAGACTTAGAAGCCCTATCTAATACATAGAAACAGACACAGGAAGGCAGCCAAAATGAGGAGACAAAGAAATATGTCCCAATTGAAATAACAGAACAAAGCTTCAGAAAAATAATTTACTAAAATGGAGACAAGCAATATACCAGATGCAGAGTTCAAAACACTGCTTAAGAGTTCTCAAGAAACTTAAATGAAGAGAAAATGAACTCAGAGAGAACTTTAAGAGAAAAAAACATAAAAACAGAACTGGAAATTATAAAAGGGAGACAGTCAGAAATGAAGAATACGATATCTGAGAAGAAGAATATATTAGAGGGAATCAAGAGAGTTGAGGAATTAGAGGATTGGACCACTGACTTAAAGACAGACATGATAGTGAAGGACACACAATCAAAATGGCAACAAGAAAAAAAATCTAAACTAATGAAATAATATAAAGAGCCTAGAGGATAACATCAAATACAACCAATTCGCCTAATAAGGGTACTAGAAGGAGAAGAAGAGCAAGAAGTTGAAAACATTTTTGAAGAAATAATGATGAAAAATTTTTCTAACCTGGTGAAGGAAATAGACATACAACCCAAGGAAGCTCAGAGAGTCCCCCCAAAAAGAAGCCTACACCAAGATTCATTGCCATTAAAATGCCAAAGGTTGAATACAAGGAGAGAATCTTAAAAGCAGCAAGAGAAAAGCAGTTAGTTACCTACAAAGGGACACTCATAAGGCTGGCAGCTGATTTCTCAAAAGAAATTGTGGACAGAAGGGCTTCACACAAAATATTCAAACTGATAAAAACCCAGGATCTACAACCAACATTACTCTATCTAGCAAAGCTATCATTTAGAGTCTAAGGACAGATAGAAAGGTTTCTAGACAAGAAAAGGCTAAAGGAGTTCATTACAGGAAATGTTGGAGGTACTTTTTTAGATAGAAAAAAAATATGTAGCAAAAATATGAATAAAGAATGGCAATAATCACATATCTATTAAAAGTACTTCAAATGAAAAAGAATTAAGTGCCCAATTGCTCAATAGAGATGGTGGCTGGATGGATAAGAAAATACCTACAAGAGACTCGCCTCAAATTAAAAGATACTCACAGACTAAATGTAAGAGAATGGGAAAGGATATTGCATTATGGAACTACAGGGTAGTGCGCTGAGTGGATTAATTCAGACAGAGTAAGACAACTTTTATATGATTGTATTTATATGTCAATCTAAAGAATGAAATAAACAGATAGAAACAAACTCATAGATACAGAACACATTTTGAGAGTTATAAGGTGGGAGGGGGTTAAGGGCGTCAGTGAAAAGAGGGAGGAAATTAAGAGGTACAAATTGGTAGTCACTAATAGTCATGGAGATAGAAAGTATAGCATAAGAAATATAGTGAATAATATTGTAATAACTATGGTGTTTAGGAGGATAATAGATTTATTGGCATGATCACTTTGTGAGTTGTATAGATGTCTAATCACAATGTTGTACAGCTGAAACTGATATATGATTGTATGCTAACTATAACTAGAAAATAAAAAAATATTGAAAAAAATTTTATTCTGCTTATTCATATTTAAAGTCTCTTTGTCATTCAATCAACATATTTATTGAATCCTCATTGTGTTCCAGGCACTGTTCTAAGTCCTGGGCATATAACAGTGAACAGAACAGGCATTGAGGGAGAGAGAGTGTAAACTGAGTCCATTATCAGAGTCAACACTGGTAGTACTGGATTTCAGGTTGTAGTGAGCACACGGTTTGGCAGAAAGCAAGAGCCCAACATATGTTATAATGAATAAATATATGAGAGTAAATTAAATGACCTCTATGATTATATCCAGTTGGGATAATTTGTTTCCCTTATTGTTTCTGACTCTGTCTTTCATTGTATATATCTTATTAATTTATGTTTTAAAATTCTAAGTACCAACTATATGCTGGATAATGCTAAAGTTTGTCATATACTCAGACATACTATTTTATTTAGCTTTCACAGCAGCACTATTAGGTAGATTGTATTATCCCATTTTATAGATGAAATAAATGTTTTATCCAATTAACAGAGCAGAAATTTGAAGGCCAGGCATTTTTTCCCAAAGCCCATGATTTTATCTGTTGGATCACACTGTCTTTCTGTTATTAAATTATATACTACAAAGAGTTAAAACATAATATATTTAACATTTATAATGAAACTTAATTTGTACATCACAACAGATTTCAAACTGTCTTTAAGATATATACACACACATACACACACACACATATATATATATACATATATGTGTGTGTGGGTGTGTGTGTAATGTATTTCTATGTCTTCCTTAGCATAGAAATAGAAATGAATTCTTATTTATATTCTGTGTAAGTAGGGAATATCCTCTTTTCACTATTCTACAGATCAATAACATAAATTTATTAAAGTTAAATGATATAAATAATAAGAAGCAATACCGACTTTGGAGCTCATGGTTTCCAAGGCTTTCAATACACTACAGTGTAGTGTATTCCTTTCAATATACCACAATACTTTAGTGGTCCTTAGAAGTTACTCTTTCTCCCCAATTTATTCATTTCTTTCTTTCTTTCTTTCTTTCTTTCTTTCTTTCTTTCTTTCTTTCTTTCTTTCTTTCTTTCTTCTTTCTTTCTGTCTTCCTTCCTTCCTTCCTTCCTTCCTTCCTTCCTTCCCTCCCTCCCTCCCTCCTTTATTTATTTATTTATTTATTTGTTTGTTTGTTTATTTATTTATTTATTTATTTTTATGGTGACATTGGTTAATGAAATCTAATAAGTTTCAACTGTACATTATAACAGTAAAGCATATATCTGGCTATGTTGAGCATCTTTTAATATATTTGTTGGCCATTTGAATGTCCTCTATGAAGAAGTGTCTATTCAGGTCCTCTGCTCAGGTTTTTGATTAGATTGTTTTGTTGTTGTTGTTATTGAGTTGTATGCATTCTTTGTATATTTTGGATATTAGGCCCTTATAGGAGGCGTTATTTGCAAATATATTTTCCCATTAGGATGGTAGTTTCTTTACCTTGTTGATGGTTTCTAAGTAAAAAGGTATCTGCACCCCCATGTTCATTGCAGTATTATTTACAGTAGCCAAAATATGAAATCAACCTAAGTGCTCATTGATGGACAATGGATAAAAAACATGTGATATGTATGTGTATACACACACACACACACACACACTTATGCGCACACAATGGAATATTAATCAACCATAAAAACAAAGAAATCTTTCCATTGTGACACCATGGATGGAACTTAAAGGCACCACTTTAGGTAAAATAAATAAGACAGCTAAAGACAAATGCCACATGATCTCACTTATATACAGAATCTAAAATCACACATACAAAAACCAAGACCGTAACAACAAGAACAAAAAACTTAACTCATAGATACAGAGATCAGATTTGTGTTGCCAGAGGTGTGAAATTGGTAAAGGTGCTGAAAAGACCAAAGCTTCCAGATAGAAAATAAATAAATCTTTGAGCTGTAATGTACAGTGTGGTGACTATAGTTCATAACAGTGTATTATATACTTGAAAGTTGCTAAGAGAGTAGATCTTAATTCTCATCATAAGAAAAACTTATAATTAGGCATGGTGATGGTATTAACTAGACTTGCTGTAGTTATTATTTTGCAATATATACAAATAATTAAATTATATGGCATACATGAAACAAGTATAATGTTATATGTTAATAATATCTGAATAAAATTTTCAAAAAAAAAAAACCACCTGAAAATAATTATGTTACAAGATAGGTCAATGAGGCCCCACTCCCAGATTTCTAATTCAATATGTCTGGAATTGAGCCCTAGAGTTTTCATTTTGATCAAGTTTTTAGATGATATCAGTGTGGATGCTCCATATACCACACTTCCAGAACTACTGTTCTACATAACTAAACTACTCCATGAATATTTTGAAAATCTTTCTAAAAGCATCCAATTACTTCCATTTTTCATTACTATTTGGTTATTAGAGAATAGAAAATGATCCTATATCAGGATCATCTCCTGGTTATTTTGATTAGAGGTCTCAGGTCTCTATACTATTAGTTACTACTTATAAAGATCAAATTTTAATAAACAATATTTGAAGACATATAATCAAACCATTATGTAGTAGATAACTTAATTTTATTATATTATCTATCAAATAGGTAATATTATTATCCCCATTTTACAAATATGGAAACAAAGTCACACACTGGTAAGTAGAGCCAACATTTACACAGAGGTCTGCCATACATCAGCTTATGAGGTTTTCTCCCTCCCTAATACTTCCTTTGAGATAATAAATTTGTAGAGACCAGGGACACATTATTCTGGTGTTTGTGACACAATTAAATTGAACAAAAATAGTTAATCAATAATATGTTTCCTGATTAATAAAAAACCTACTATGTGCTAGATGTTGTTCTAGGCACTACACATGCACAGATTCACTTGCAGCTCACATCAAACTCTTGAGGTAGATTCCATTGCAGTTCCCATTTTATAGACAAAAACACTGATGCACAGAGATGTTGTGAGCTTCTTAATCTTCAAGAAGTAGTAAGTAGAAAAGGTGGGCTACAAATGCAGATAATCTGGTTTCAGGGGACCGGCAGTCCTACCCAGTTTACTTTACACTCTCTGTAAAATATTTTAATTTGTTTTTGATTAAACATTATTTGTTAAGGGTTTTTCATTATTTTTTTATGTCTCACTCTTAATTAGGCAGGCTGCAACTCAAGTGTTCTGAACTACGTAAGTAAGGTATACTGTAACATTCCACATATGGAGGGAGTTAAGCAACTAATTTGAAAGAGAATAGTGGCTCCTTGAGCACAGAGGCTGTAATATAGCAATCTTGTCCAGAGCAGATGAAAAGTTTGAATAAGTTCCCTTTTATTTTTCTTTGAATACCTCGTGGCAGGGATTTGACATTAATATTTAAAATATGACATTAATTTTTTTAAAAAATCTTTTTTTTTGTATATTAACTTGACTTTTTTTGATATTGTATTTTCCAGGAATGAGAATGGTTTTAAGTTGATCAGCCATAACCTTTCCATACAATACCCGTGGTCATCAGAAACACTAATTGACATGTTAGTTCCAGAGATGAGGGTGACATTCTGTAACAAAGGAGTTTTCAGGAGAATTAAGCCCAGCTAGTCTTCCCACTTCTAGTCGCTCTCCATGATACATATATGTTATTCCATGTTACATATACATACTCACCAAAGTTCTGTCTCTTAAACAAACAGATGATTCCTCCATTCCTCTGATATAAAATATTTGATGGCTTCGAATGACAGCATTTTTCAAACCTGTCTTAAATCAAAATAACCTGGAATATATATATATATAATTTCCAAGGCCAAAAAACTGTGTATTTAACAAGCTCCCCAAGGGATTTTGAAAGTCATTTAAATTTGAAAAACATCAACCTGTTAGGATTAAATACAATATTTTCAGCTTTGCATTCAAGAATCCCCTTCCCATTGTTCTGGTATTTCCAGGCTTATCCTCTGGTAAGTCTACATTTCAATCATCTTTATATTGCAAAAATGCCTAGTATATGCTTCGTGCAGAAGATGAATTCTTTATGTCTATAAACTGCTCTTGCTATTTTAGTGTTCTAGCCCACGAAAGAAGTAGCCACTAAAATGTTGTGGAAAATGATATTGGTCTGTGTCCTTTGCTTACTCTGCTACTTCTCTTTTATTCTCCATCAAAGATGGTGCTGCCTGAAAAATAAAACATCAAAGTGACATTCAGGTTTTACTTAGTCATTCAACTGCGGACAATAGTCACAGCAGAGAGTGATGTAGAAAGCAAGAATCTCTCTCATGTTAAGAATAACAACCTCTAAGGAACAGCAAAAGACATAATCCAGTCACCTCCTCCATCATTCCGCATTAATTATTACAGTTTCAGGGTTTAAAATATTGATTCTCTTTTAGGTGGTAAACACACAATGCAGCATATGGATAGTGTATTATAGAATTACACACTTGAAAACCTATATAATTTTATTAACCAATGTCACTCCAATAAAATTTAAAAATTAAAAAAAATTGTATCTCCAATGTTTCATGAAGGTTTCATTTATCCACATTCCCAATGTCATTTTAGACTCAAATAGAAAGATGTAGTTCCCACTACTGTTTTCTCTCCCTTCAGTCTCAATAAATTCCAACATTCTTAATTCACATTAATTGGTTCCTTTATTGGTATTTGCCTATTTATTGAGGTCATATTATTCCTTGCTTCCTTAAAAATAATGTCATCATCTATAAGAAAACTGCTATATCTTGCTTTCTGTGTTCCAGGAAATGCAAATCAAAACCACAATGTGATAACATCTCACATCTGTTAGCAAAGCTGTTCTCAACAGGACAAGTAATAACAACTGTTGGAGAGTATGCAGAGAAAAAAAAAACAATCTCTCATACACTGCTGATGGGACTACAAATTGGTACAGCCACTATGGAAAACAATATGGAGATTCCTCAAAAAAACTAAGAATTGATCTACTATATGATCCAGCAATCCTACTGGATATTTACCCCCAAAACTTGAAAACACATATCTGCAAAGATGTTTGCACACTGATGTTCATAGCAGTGTTATTCACAGTTATCAAGGATATGGAAGCAACTGAAGTGTCCTATGATAGATGATTGTCTAAAGAAGCTGTGGTACATATATACAATGTAATATTACTTCACCATAAGAAGAGATGAAATACTGCCATCTGTGACAACATGGATGGACCTCAAGATAACCTTGCTAAGCAAAATAAGCCAGACAGAAGAATTTGAAAACTACATCATATCACTTATATGTGGGGTATAAACCTAAAAGCACCAAATGAAGAGGATAAACAAACAGAGACTCATGGACAAGGACAATAGACTAGTGTTTACCAGATGGTAGGGTAGAAGGTAGATGGAGTAAAAGGGATCAAATATGTGGTGACAGAAAGAACTCTAACTGTAAGAGGTGAACACACAGTGCAATATATATATGCTTTACTGACTGACGAATCTTTTGGATTTTGTTAACCAATGTCACTATAGAAAAAATAAGTAAATAATAAAAAAAAACTTAGCCCAAACTTTACTTTAATCATTTGATGAGTCAAGGTGGCATTATAAGTATATTAATTAGCTAAACCAAAGAAAGTACTTGTGTGTGTGTGTTTGTTTGTGTATTAGTATATACAGTGTATTTGAGTGTGTACATGTACCTGTACAGGGACCAGAGGGCACTGAAACCCAACCTGTGCTCCAAATGTACTTTGATGTCATGATGGATATGTCAGGTGAAAGGGATATGTCAGGATAAAGGGGTATCTTTTCTCCATCCCAAAAGGTTACATTTGATCACCAAACCATGTGCCTGAGGGTACTCTCTTCTCTGAATCAACCTTCAATAGAAGGTGGCTTTTAAAATTTTTCACAGAAACCCATATAGACTATTGATAATGCTTTTGTGGATTTTATATTTTTACTTTAATTTTTGAATTGCTTACAAATATTGAGGTATAGAAAATAAAATTTGTGTGTATAAATATTCTGTTCAGAGACTATTTAATCCATGTTCCTTTTAATTGTAATAAAATATACATAATAAAATTCACTATTTAAACAATTTTATAGTGTAGAATTCAGTGGGTTTGACTATGTTCACAAAGTCATGCAACTATCAACACTATTTAGGTCTAGAACATGTTCATCATTCTAAAATAAAAGTTGTACCTATTGTTTTCCTACCTACACTCTCTGTAGCAAAGTTGTTTTTAGTCTCAATTAATTTAACAATTCTGAAAATTTATAAATGGATCATATGACAAGTAGCCTTTCATGTCTAGCTTTATTCACTTACCATCATATTTTAAGGTTCATCCATGTCATAGCATAATTAATTTATTTCCTTTTAAAATTTTTTATATTTATGTTTTTTTCAATTATAGTTGACATTAAATATTATATTAATTTTAGGTATACAACACAGTGATTAGACATTTATATAATTTATGAAGTGATCACTGTCATAAATCCAGAACCCATCAGACACCATACATAGTTATTATAATACTACTGACTATATTCTCTATGCTATACTCTACATCCCCATGACTATTTTGTAACTATCAATTTGTACTTCTTAATCTCCTCCCTTTTCACTCATACCCCCACTGCTGACAACCACCAGATTGCTGTCCGTATCTATGAGCTTGTTTCTGTTGTTTGTTTATCCTCTTCTCCAGATTCCACATATGACATTTGTCTTTTTCTGTTTTACTTACTCCACTCAGCACTATATCATCTAGGTCCATCAATGTTGTTGAGGATGGCAAGATTTCATTCATTTTTATAGCTGAGTAACATTATATTGTATGTATGCACTACCTCTTTTTATCCATTTATCTACTACTGATGGACAATCAGGTAGCCTCCATATCTTGGCTACTGTAAATAAGGCTACAATAAACATATGGATTCACATGTCCCTTAAAATTAATGTTTTGGGTTTCTTTAAATAAATACCCAGAAGTGGGATTACTGGGACTTTCTTTGTCTCTTGTTATAGCCTTTGTATTAATGTATATTTTGACTTGTATAAGTATTGCTACCCCAGACATTTTTTTTGTTTTCATTTTCATGAAACATCTTTTGCCATCTCTTTACTTTCATTCTGTGTGTATCTTTCGATCTGTAGCGAGTCTCTTATAGGAAGCATATGTAAGGGTCTTGTTTTCTTTCTTATTCATTTACCTTAACTTTTGATTGGAACATATAATACATTTACATTTAAAGTAATTATTGCTAGATATGTAGTTATTGCAATTTTATTGTTCATATTTTTTTATCTTTTTTTCTTTTCTCTTATTCTAAGTAAAGAATTTTCTCCAACATTTCCTATAATACTGTCTTGATGATAATGAACATTTTGAGGAACTATAAACTCTTTTTCAATGTATCTGCACCATTTTATGTTTCTACAAGCAATGTATAAGAGTTCCAATTTTTCTACAACCCTGTCAGCATTGATTTTTCTTCAACTTTTTGCTTATAGCTATTTTAGTGGATGCAAAGTAGTATCTCATTGTGGCTTTGCTTTATAATTTTTCCATGACTCATAATGTTGAACATATTTTTATATTCTTTGATGGTCATTTGTACATCTTCTTTGGAGAAAGAGCTATTCAGGTCATTTGCCCATTTTTAGTGGGGTCGTTTAACTTTTTATTGTAAGAGTTCTTTATATATCCTGGACATTATATTCTTATTTGATATATAATTTGCAACTATTTTCTCCCTTTATGTGTATTCTCTTTTTTCCTGTCCTGATAGTGTCCTTTGAAACACAGAAGTTCCTTATTTCGATGAAGTCTTACTTGTCTTTTTTTTTTTATTATTTTGTTGCATGAGCCTTTGGTGTCATATCTAGGAAACCACTGATAAGTTCAAGTCATGAAGATTTAGCCCTATGATTAATTCTAAGGGTTTTATAGTTTTAGCTTTTACACAGAGATATTTGAATTAATTTTTTTATATTGTATGAGGTATCAGTCCACCATTTGATTGCATGCAAATACCCAGGTGTTCTAACATTGGTTGAAGAGGCTTTTTTCTCCCTGCTGAGCTGCATTAGTTAGCATTCTTGTCAAAATCAACTGCTATAAATGTGTGGGGTTATTTCTGAACTCTTCTATTCTGTTGAAGTGCGAGCCCATTTTTATGCCATGATTATGCAGTCTTGATTAGTGTAGTTTTGAAGTTTTGAAATTGAGTACTATATTTTCTCCCTCTGTTATTTTTATTCAAGGTAATCTTGGCTACTGGGTACCATTTGCATTTACATGTGAATTTTAGAAGCAGCTTGTCAATTTCTCCTAAAATGCTATATGGGATTTTGATAATTATTGCTTTAAATTTGTAGATCAATTTGGGAAATAATTAGATCTTAACAATATTAAGTTTTCTAATCTATGAGCATGAAATGCCTTTCCATTAATTAAGATTTTCAAATTTCTCTTTCAATGAAGTTTTGTAGATTTCAGTATTCAAGTCTTGTATTTCTTTTGTTAAATTTATTTCTAACTATATTTTATTCATTTCATGCCACTGTAAATATAACCATTTTTAATTGTATTCTTGCATGACACACTGCTATTGTATAGAAACACAACTGAGTTTTGTATATTAATTGTGTATTCTCTAAACTTGATGAACTTGTTTATCAGCTATAGTAGTTTTCTTGAGGATTCCTGAAATTCTCTATATGTAAGATAGTGTCATCTACAGATACAATTTTACATTTTTTTTTAATCTGGATATTATCATTTTATTTTCTTGACTAATTGCCTTTTTCATAATATCCAATGCAGTATTGAATGGTACAGGTGAGAGTAATCATCCTTATTTTACTCCTAAATCTTAGGAAGAAAACATTTGGTCTTTCACCATTAAGTATGATGTTAGCTGTGCATTATTCATTATGCTCTTCATCTGTTTAAAGATATTACTATTTGTTGATTGCTTTTTTCATAAAAGTAGATTTTGTCAACTTCTTTTTTCTGGGTCTATTGAAATAAACATGTATATTATGATGTATTATAGTGACTGATTTTTGCATGTTAAAGTACTCTTGTATTCCTGGGATAAATTCTAATTAATCATGTATAAACTTTTAATATGATGCTGTATTTGGTAAAATTTTGTGAGGATTTTTATGTCCATGGTTTTATTTTCTTGTTATTGTAGGGGATTCTTGATATTATGTAACACTAGTATCATATATTGAAATGGGAAGTTTTCCTTTTCTTTTATTTTTTGAAGGACATGAGAAGGATTGGTGTTAATTCTTTTTTAAACTTTTGGTAGAATTCACCAACGAAGACACCTGATCCTGGACTTTTCCATCAGAAATTTTTTGATTACTAATTTAATATCTTTACTTGTTATAAGTATATTCAGATTTTCTATTTCTTCCTGAGTTATTTTCAGAAGTTTGTGCCTCCTAAGAATATATCTATTTCATCTAGGTTATCTAATTATTTTTTAGAAATTCATAGTACTGTGTATTTTTTTTGTAATGTTGGTAATATTGTATTGTCTTTAATTCCTAATTTTAGTAATTTAAGTCCTCCCTATTTTTTCGTGTTCAGTCTAGCTGAATGTTGTCAATTTTGTTGAACTCTTCAAAAAGCCAATTTTCAGTTTTGTTGATTTTCTACATCATTTAATATTCTCTATTTTATTTATTGATACACTAATCTTTATTATGTGCTTCCTTTTGCTTGCTTTGAGTTTGGTTTCTTTTTTTTTTTCTTAGTTTCTTAAGGTGTGATCTAAGGTTATAATTTGAGATCTTATTTGATGTAGGCCTTTAAAGGTATAACTTTCCCTCTAAGCACTAGTTTAACTGCATTGCATGTAAGTTCTAGCATGTTATGTTTTGTTTTTATTCTTCTCAGAATATAACTTGACTTTTTATTTCTTTGACTCATTGATTATTTAGGTATGTATTAATTTTTAAATATTTGTGAATTCCTTAAATTTCCTTCTGGAATTAATTTCTAGCTTCATTCCATTGGTCAGATAAGATGCTTTGAATTATTTTAGTTCTTTTAATTATATTGAGACTTGTTTTATCATCTAACATGTGATTTATCCTAGAGAATATTCCATGTGCACTTGAGAAGAATATGCATTCTTTTGTAGTTGAGTAAAGTAGTCCATAGAGGTCTGTTAGATCTAGTTGGATTATGGGGTTGCTGAGTCTCCTATTACTAAGCTGATCTTATGTCTAATTGTTGTCTCTATTAATGAAAGTGGAGTATTGAAGTTCTATCTTTGTTCTATTTATTACTGAAAGCGGGAATTGAAGACTGCAGCTATAATTTTGAATTGTCTTTTTCTCTCTTCAATTTTCTTCATTTTTGCTTCATGAATTTTGAGGCTCTGTTTTTGATATTATCATTGTTATGTTTTTTGATGAATTGACTCCTTTATCATTATAAAATGTGGTTATTTTTCTTGAATGACAACTTCTGTCTTAAAGTCTATTTTGGTTATTGGTTTCATGGCATACCACTTTTTATCCTTTTTCTTTCAACATATTTGTATCTTTGAATCCAAAGTAAGTCATTTGCAGACAGCATATAATTGAATCACCTATTTTTATCCAATCTTCACATCTTTTCTTTCTAATAAATTTTATTTAAATTTAATATTATTACTGATAAGATGGGATTTACCTCTACTGTTTTGCTATTTTTTCTATTTATCTTATATGATTGCTTTATATATAATTTTATATTTTATATGTACTGTATGTGTATATACACTGTATATGACATATATACTGTATATATTAAATATATATATATGTGTGTGTGTGTATATATATATATATATATATATATATACTGTGGCAACCCTGGAAATAAGATTCTTCTACCTCCCCAGTGTTTGTTATTGCTCGTTGTTTATTTATAACTTTTCTGAATAAAGTTTATAAATCCTGTACCTTTTTCATATGTGGACAGTAAGTTTAGTAGTCAGCTTCAGAATCAGCAAAAATTTCCTTAAACACTTGCAACCAATAATTCTTTGAGTCTTTTTTGAGGGGCTCTATAAATATATTGAACCATACCTTGAACACTCAGCCAGGAAGATAACTAGTTTGCCTCATCTTTCATTACTTGCTTTTGTACAACTATTTTTTAAATTTATGTCACCTTTTTTGTTTTTGCACTTATTATCGTTTGAGGACTGGGCATGTACCCTTTATTTTGCATGTATCATCTCATATTTTCTTCATAATATCTTTATAAAGTAGGTATTATTGCCCTCATTGTACAATTATAAAGCAAGTTTTCACCTAAATCTTTTGAGTGGACCCAGTCTTGATTTCACATATAACTTCAAAGTTTATCTTCTGAACCAGAACCCTGTTATGCTTTTCCTAAATAGAAAATTCATACTATTCTTCTTTCATTTTGGATAAGGTGAAGCATTTTAATTATCCTCTCACAGTGAGATGCCATACATCTAAATATTGTTTATACAAACTGCTGAGGGATGAAAATTTTTTTTGCAAAGTAATGACATTCACTTTTCCTCAAGTGCCATAGTATTCACAATGGTTAATGGTAACTATTCTCTCCTCAGTGGCTATAGTTCCAACTAGCCTTTATTATACCAGAAGCATAATTTTGTTTCCTCCAAATTCTCTGTAGGTGCATTGACCCTTGTGGATATGTGTGAACAGTGTGCCTTAGAGTCAGTCTCTCCAAGAGACTAATCTTATCTAAATCTTGACTGGAAATTCAAACAATGACTCTGACCCTCTATCCCATTAAACATATGTATGTCACAGCTGAGATTTATATTCATTGTTATCGTTTGGAGGAAACTACATTAAATTATTGTGTTAGTTTAGGTTCTCTGAGATGCATCCTCCAAGGTTTAAATGTAAAATAATATTGGATTTTGTGAAGGATACATATGGCAAAGATTAAAAAAAGCCTGAGAGAAGGTTTAGACTGACCCTTATGTGAAAAGAAGGATATACGTTTTGGTAGAAAAAGTTTCAGAGTAGAGCATAAATAAGATAATTTTGATCAAGTTTATCAGTAGTCCATAAACTAAACTTCCCATTAATGGAGTCCTGTGTTCTACAGGAGTAGGCCTGACATAAAAACACTGCTATGTGCAATCATTGGTCATAAACAGTACAGTGGAAGAGTGGTCTTGGTACTGACATGATGGTGAATCAAGACAAACAGCAGTTGGGACTATCACTCAACTATGCTCTCCAAAGCAGAATAACTATTGGATGCATGTTCATAGCTGCTACAATCTTACACACTTAAATTTACATCATACATACTCATTTGTTTCTGTAAAGCATTAACATTTATTAAAGCGATTAAAGGTAGACAAAAGCAATGAAGAATTTTTAATAATAACCATGGATTTCAGAAAAAAAATACCTAAATTATGCCTACAAAAAATGAAATATGTTGGGTTTAAATAATCAAAAAAAAAAAAAACCCTCTAATATAATACAAAGTGACACTTAAACCCCCATGTCTATAAAATCAAAATTAACAGTGACTTGCAATTTTATTATAAGGTAAAAAAAAAAGTTGGTCTTCAAAAAATAGTAAGTATAGAGAGTGATGTCAGAATAATCCTCAGATCTCTACTCTTGAAAAACAATAAGCGGACATCTAAAACTCAACAAAAAACAACCAACCTGCAAGGGTGCACACCTGAGGCTGGGGTCTGCGAATAAGAGCTACCACAAATCAGAACTGCAGGAGACAGGTAGTAGAAAGGGAGAATAAAAGAAGCTGCCTCTTGCAGCTGGAGCTCCCTGAAGGAGGGTGGGGAGAGGAAGAAAGTGCGGCAGGTTCCTTGAACAGCTGAGCCTGAGAAAGCTGTGAGCTCCATACAGCAGTACTGCTCATGGATCAGGGCAGAAAGCGAAATAGTAGAAATGGCAGAAAACTGGGTATAGCAGAGAAGCAACAGTATATTATTACTAGCTGCGGATGTGAGACATGAAGATGAGCCCTAGCCCTCATTCCCCAGCCCAGAAGGCCCCCCCCATATATTCTCAACCTAACACTGAGCAGCCCCAGGAGAATCTGAGCAAACACTACGAAAACTGTTGCTAACAATGACAGAGACTGAGACTGAAGGTAGTGAGCATGATTTAATATTTATGAGAGAAAAAAGGAATTATTAAGACTTTATATAAAGCTTAGATGCCACCTACTAGAAACCAAAAGAAAACACCATTAGCAAAAGGCTAAAGAGAAACCATTATATAACAAATCTTCTGGGGAGGGTGGGGAAGCAGGATACATTTCCATTAATGCCCAGGTAGAGAAACACCATAAACAATCAAGTTGATAAGGCATCTCAGAAAGAAAGAGAAAAATCTCCAGGAAACAAGCTTACAGACATAGAAACATGTGCCTGAAATGACAGAGAATTCAGTATGGTACTTCTGAAAAAAAAAAAAAGAGAATCAAAATAACTCATCTCAATAATTTCAGGAATTGAGAAAACAACTAGATTAGCAGAATGAGTTTTCTAGCAAGGAGAGTGAAACTCTCTAAAGAACCAAATAGAACAAATTGAGACAAATTGTGATGGAACACACACTGCAAGAGATGAAAAATGAAATAGCAAGTTTGGGAAACAGAGTTGACCAAATGGAGGAAAGGATCACTGACATTGAAAACAGAAAACTAGAAATAAATCAGAAAAAAGAAGAGAGAGACTGAAGAATAAAATATAATGAAAAGGAAATGCAAGAACTACCTAATACCACTAGGAAAGAAAACAAAAGAATAATGGGAATTCCAGAAAGAGTGGAAAAGGAGCATGGATCAGAAAGCATTTTCAGACAAATAGTTGATAAGAATTTCTGAAATCTAAGGAATGTGCTGGAATTTGGAATTCAAGCAGTCAATAGAATGCCCAATGATTTCAACCCAAAAAGGCCTTCTCCAAGACACATTATATAAAATTATCAAAAATCAATGACAAAGAAAGAACTCTCAGGGCAGCTAGGAGAAAGATGTTACCCTATAAAGGAAAACTCATTAGATTATTGTCAAACTTCTCAGCACAAACTTTTCAAGCTGGAAATGAGTGGAATATAATATTCAAACTATTAAATGAAAGAAACTACCAGCCAAGAATAATAAATCTATAAAAGCTCTCGTTTACATACGAAGATGATCTAAAGACCTTTCTAGACGTACAAAATTGAGAGAATTCTGCACTATTAGGCCTGTATTACAGGAAATACAGATAGTAGTCAACTCATCTAAAATAAAATAACAAAAAATACATAACTATATGAAAGGTGACTAGCAGGTGAATAGAAACAGAGTATTGCAAACTTTTTTAAAGAACAAGACACTATAAACTTAAACAATAAGAGGAGATTTGCTATTGCAAGGCAGTAATAAACTTTCAGCATACATTAGAACAAACTGAGATAATAATAACAGAATAGCAGAGGATTGAAAAATTCAAATTCACAAAGGGGAATGGAGATAAGGCACTCAGAGAAGAAAATTGAACACACACACACACACACACACACACACACACACACACACACACATTGGTAATAGTAAACATGCGCCAAAGATTTAGAAGAGAAGTATATACCATAAAATAAGAAGGATCAGATTTGAATCCACAAAATTCAACCAAATGGAGAAAAACATAAACACAAGGATTAAGGAAGCAATGGAAACAACAAACTACCTGAAGCTCATATTTCAACAATTACTTTAAATGTAAATGGATTAAACTAACAAATAAAAAGGCACAGATTTGCAGATTGGATCATAAAAGAAAACCCAATATGTGCTGCCTCCAGGAGATTCATCTCAGTTCCAAAGAGAAATATACACTTAAAGTGAAAGGGTGGAAAATGAGATTTTAAACAAATGACATTCAGAGAAAAGCAGGAGTAGCAGTACTAATATCAGATGAAATAGACTTCAAAATTAAAAAGGGAAAGAAGGATGCTGAAGGACACTTTATAATGATAAAGTGAATCATACACCAATAAGATATAACACTTATTAATATTTATGCTCCCAATCAGGCAGCCTCTAAATATCTAAAGCAATGACTAATAGAACTCAAGGGAGAAACAAACCAAAACACGTTCATAGTAGGGGACCTAAATTACCCATTGTTGTATATGGACAGATCATCCAAACAGAAAATCAATAAAGAAATACTATTCCTACATGACACATTAGACCAACTGGACATAATTGACATTTACAGAGTCTTTCATCCCAAAACAGCTGCTTATACATTCTTCTCTAGTGACAGGGGACATTGTGAAGATTGACCAAACACTAGGAAACAGAGATAACCTCAACAAATATAAGAGGTTTACAATCATACCAGTCATATTCTCTGTTCATAATGCTTTGAAGCTGGAGATCAACTATAAAAAGAAGGTGGGAAAAACCACAAATATATGAAGATTAAACAGCATATTATGAAAGAATGACTGAGTCAGAGAAGAAATAAAAAGAGAGATGAAGAAATAAATAGAAATGAATGATAATCATACTAAAACATATCATATCTTTTGGACATAGCAAAAGCAGTAATAAGAGGAGAATTTATATCTTTACAGGCCTATCTCAAAAATCAAAAATGAGTTCAAATATACAATGTAACATCTCATCTTAAAAAAATAGAAAAAAATTAAAAAATGATGTAGATCATAGAGGCTTTGCCATCTCTCTTGAAACCAATTCAAAGTTGTGACAGAAACAAGGACCAAACAGCAAAGAAAATCATCTTGGACCTGGATGAAAAAGCCCTACAACTAAAGAGAAAACTATGAAATCACCCTACAATTTGAGGAAGTAGGATGGGGCGGAAATGAGAGGCTGCCTGGTTCAAGTGGCTGAGTGGGACAGAGGCCATAGCAGCAGCATCCAGCAGCTATAGAAGCCTCTTACAAAGGCCATGTCCACAAATGGGTTTTTGTTGGGAGCCAAGGCCTTTGCCCTGACCGCCCAGCCCCCCCGGCATAGAACCTGGCCATTGACAAACCTGTATGCTATCTAAAGAATGCATGAGCAGATAATGTTCCAGGAGATAGTTAACCACAGAATGTACTAACATACCCGCCGGATAAGGAAGGACCTACTGAATGGCTGTTGACCTGCCCAAGGAGCCCCTCTCCTCCTTGTTCCTCTTTTCACTTCTTCTAACCTTTGTAGCCCCTCACCCCATCAACCAAGGGCCAATGAAATTGTAACAAGTATCCCCCTGCCTAGTCAGTCCTGCCTCCCTTTGTTCTTTTGTATAAATATACCTGCTCTAAAATAAAAAAAATTGAGGCTTGATCAGAATACTGTCTTGCCTCCACTCCTTTTTCTCGCCCGTTTCTCTTTCAGGCTGGATCCTCTTCGAGCCCACGAATAACTAGGTCCCGCGGGTCGGGGCAGGTTTTTAGACTTTAAAAGTGACAGACCTGCTTTCTCTGAGCATTAGTGCCAGGTAGGCTGTGCAGTGGACACATGGGACTTACAGGGGTACACTGAGTTGTCAGAGCTAGGGTCAGAGGTGAGACTCTATATACGTGTGCCCTTTAGTATCCATTGTTCCCCTGTTGAGTTTTCCCTCCTCCCATTGTGAGAACTTAGGGCTACCGTAGCTGAGACATAATCAAACTGGATGACAGAGATTGCTCAACCAAGAGTACTCTCTGAAAACCCATATTTCTTGACTCGCAGCACTACCCAAGCCACATCCTTGGCAACTCAGGTGCCCCTTGCTTAGCAGTGCCTAGAATCACAATGATGGAAGCTGACCATGGATTGTGGTGTGGCCTCTTGAGGCAACTATAAGCACAGAATATGTGGATTACTTGCTGAATCTTAACAGGAGGCTCACAGCCTGGGGCTATATTTGATCTGCAACTGAAATCCTCTTAGAACTGTGCCACTAGACACCAATCATACAAGATACAGAATCCAATTATGATCAAAATCCTTAACAAAACTGATATAGAAGGAAAGTCCCTTAACATAATAAAGGCTATATATGACAAACTCTCAGCCAAAATTTACTTAATAGTAAAAAACTGAAATTCTTTTCTATAAAGTCAGGGAAAAAAAAACCTGTCCACTAATGCCATTGTTGTTTAATGTAAAATTGGAAATCCTTGCCAGTGCAATCAGGCAAGAGAAAGATATGAAAGGCATCTAAATAGGAAACGGGGAAATCAAACTGTCACTATTTGCAGATGACATGATTCTCTACACAGAAAATCCTAAAGATGCCAGGAAAACATTACTAGAAACAATAAGCAAATATAGTAAAGTTTCTGGATAAAAAATTAATGTTCAAAAATTTATAGTGTTCCTACACATAATAATGAATTGTCATAAAAATAAGTGGAAAATAATTCCTTTTGCAATTGCAACAACAACAAAAAATAAAATAGGAATAATTCTACTGAAACACGTGAAGGGGCTATAAAATGAAAACTATTAGACCCTAAAGAACAATTGAAGAAAATACAAAGAAATAGAAAGATGTTTCATGTTCTTGGATTGGAAGAATCAAAATAGTTAAAATGGCCTTACTACCTAAAACAATATACAATTTAATGCAATCTCCATCAAAATCCCATTGGCATGTTTTTAAAGAAATACAACAAAGATCATCAGATTTATATGGAAGCCACAACAAACAAACAAACAAACAAACAAACAAACAAAACCCTGGAATAGTCAATACATCTTGAGAAAAAAGGCTGGAGGTATCACTCTGCCCAACGTCAGATACACTACAAAGTGACAATAATCAAAATGTCACGGTATTAGCAGAAAAGCAGACACACAGACCACTGGAACAGAATGGAGAATCCAGAAGTAAATGCATGTTTATATTGGCAAATCATTTTCCACAAAAAGCCAAAAATATACAGTGGAGTAAGGAAAACCTCTTTAATACACGATGCTGAAAAACTGGAAAACCACCTGCAAAAAAATAAAACTAGACTGTTGTCTATCACCACAAACTAAAATTAACTGAAAATGGATTATGGACCTTAATATAAGACTTGAAACAATAAATTACATAGAAGGAAACATAGGAACTAAACTCAAGGACCTTGGACTTAAAAAGGATTTTATGAATTTGACCTCAAAGGCAAAGGAAGTAAAAGCAAAAATAAATGAATGGGACATGACAATTAAAAAACTTCTGTACAGTCACAATAACAACAAAGAAAACCTGTTAACAAGGTAAAGAAATAACCATCTGAGTGAGAAAATATATTTGCAAGCCACATTTTCAATAAGGCCTAGTATCTAAAATAAACAAAGAACTCATATAACTCAATGACAACAAAACAAATGATCTGATCAACAAATGAGCAAAGGACCTGAACAGACTCTTCTCCTTAGAGAACATGCAAATGGCCAACAAATATTTGAAAAGATGCTCACCATTACCAACTATTAGGTAAATGCAAATCAAAACCATCTCACACCTGTTAAAATAGCTGTTATCAACAAGACAAGTAATAACAAGTATTTTAGAGGATGTGGAGAAAAAGGAACCCACATATACTGCTTGTGGGGCTGCAAGTTGGTACAGTCACTATGGAAAACAGAATTGAGGTTCCTCAAAAACCTAAGAATTGATCTACCATATTATCTAGCAATCCTTCTTCCAGATATTTACCCAAATGACTTGAGAACATATGTTTAAAAAGAAAATTGCCCACTGAGGTCCATAGCAGCATTATTCATGATGGCCAAGAGATGAAAGCAACTGAAATGTCCTATGATAAATAATTTGATAAATAAACCATGGTCAATATATACAATGGAATATTACTCAAGTATAAGAAGAGATGAAATACTGCCATTTTGGACAACAGGGATGAACCTTGATATAATCATGTTAAGGGAAATAAACCAGAGAGAAAGAGTTAAAAACCATGTGATATCACTTATATGTGGGATATACACTTAAAAGCAACAAACAAAAAAAGGAACTCATGGACATGGATAATTGACTAGTGGTTATACTAGGGAGTAAGGGGAGGTAAATGGGGTAAAAGAGATCAAATATGTGGTGATAGAAAAAATCAACCTATGGGTGGTGAACATTCAATGAAAAATATATATGACTTACTTTGAAAAAAAAATATAAAAAATAAAGTATAAAGTGTAGGGTAAAGAGGTTAAAAAGTAAAAATAGATATTTACCAAATAGTCATGGAGATATAAAATGTAGCTTAAGAAAAACAGTTAACGATGTTGTTATGTATATGAAAGAGGAAAGAGGGGTACTAGGTTTATCGGGGTGATTAGTTTGCAAGTTATATAGATCTCTAATCACGACACTGTACAACTGAAACTAATATTGTATGCCAACTATAATTGAAAAAAAACTGATTAACTTGTACAATGTAAATTGAACAGCTAATTGGATCAAAAAATAAAACCTAATCATATGCATCCTTCAAAAGACACATCTCAGCTACAAGAAAAAATATAGACAAAGTGAAAGTGTGGAAAACAATATGCCAAGGAAATGGCATCCAGAAAAAAGAGGGCATAACTGTACTTATATCTGACAAAATGGACTTCAAAATGAAAAAGGTAATGAGAGATAATGAAAAGACTTCATAATGTTAAAGCGGACCATGCATTGAGAATACCTAATACCTATATTAACATTTATGCTCCCAATCAGCACCAAAATATATAAAGCATATAACTAACAGAACTAAAGAGAGAAATGAACCAAAGCCCAATCCCAGTAGGGGAAATACCTCACTGTCAAAGATGAATAGATCATTCAAACAGAAAATCAATAAGGAAAAAACATCTTGAAATGATACAGTAGACCAATTAGACATAGCTGACATTTACAGAACATTTTATCCCAAAACATCAGATTACACATTCATCTCTATTGCACATAGAACATTCTCTAGGATTGACCACATGCAGAGACATAAAACTGGTCTCAAAAAATTTTAAAATATTGAAATCATACTGTCCCGACCCGCGGGACCTAGTTATTCGTGTGGTCCGAGGAGGATCTCACCTTAAAGAGGAACATGGGCGAGAGAAAGGAGTGAAGGCAAGACAGTATTCTGATCAAGCCTCAAATTTTTTTTATTTTAGAGCAGGTATATTTATACAGAAGAACAAAGGGGGGCAGGACTGACTAGGCAGGGGGATACTTGTTACAATTTCATTGGTCCTTGGTTGATGGGGTGAGGGGGTACAAAGGTTAGAAGAAGTGAAAAGAGGAACAAGGAGGAGAGGGGCTCCTTGGGCAGGTCAACAGCCATTCAGTAGGTCCTTCCTTATCCTGCGGGTATGTTAATACATTCTGTGGTTAACTATTCCCTGCAGCATTATCTGCTCCTGCATTCTTTAGATAGCATACAGGTTTGTTAATGGCCAGGTTCTATGCCGGGGGGCTGGGTGGTCAGGATGAGGGTCTTGGCTCCCAACATCATACCAAGCATATTCTCTGACCATCATGCATTGAAACTGGAAATCAACTGTAAAAAGAATGTCGGAAATACTACAAATACATGGAGATCAAAAAATATGCTACTAAAGAATGATTGGATCAAAAAAGAAATAAAAGGAGAGATCAAGAAAAACAGATAAATGATAATGAAAGTACAATATATCAAAAATATTGGGACAGAAAAAGTGGTAATAAGAGGAGAGTTCATATCATTACAGGCCTATCTCAAGAAACGACAATGAGCCCAAATAAATAACCTAACATTGCATCAAAGGAAGGAAGTCAAAGGAAGGAAGAAAATAACACCATCTGAAAAGAATGACATGAAATTGAGGGGAAAAAAAGACTCATGGAAAAATTAATGCAACAATGTTTTCTTTCTTTGAGAAGACCAGTAATATTGACAAACCCTTCATCAGACTCACTAAAGAAAAAAGAGAAAAGACACAAATAAACAAATACAGATTTGAGAGGTAAAATTATGACAGATACCACACAATACCAAGGAGCATACAAGAATACTATGAAAAATGATACACCACCAAATTTAATAACCTAAAACAAATGGACAAATTCTTAGAAATATAGAATCTTTTGTAATTCATTTTAAGAAGGTTAATATCTAAACCTGGTAAAGAAAGCACACACACACACACACACACACACACACACACTCACACACACACAAACTATATACCAATATTTCTTATGAACACAGATGAAAAATCCTAAACAAAATACTAGTAAATTTATTACAACACATTTAAAAAAATATATACCTTAATCGATCAGCTTCATCCCACGGGATCAATGATGGTTTAACAGGCATATTAATAATGTCGTACACCACATAGACAAAAAAGAAGGAAAAAAAATAAAGGATAAAAATTATATCATCATGTCAATAGATGCAGAAAAAGCCTTTGACAAGATACAGCATTTATTTATTATTAAAATACAATAAAATTGGTAATGAAAGGAAAGTACCTTAACATAATAAAGTCCATTTATGAAAAAGTATCAAGTAATATACTTATTGGTGAACAACTAAAAACTTTTCAAGAACAAGAACAAGACAATGCTGTTTCCTATTACCACTATTATTCAATATAGTCCTAACTAGAAGTCCTAACTAGAAAAATTGGACATGAGAAAGAAATAAATGCATCCAAATAGAGAATTAAGAGTTTAAATGGTCACTATTTCCAGATAAGAGTTCTCTATATAAAAAACCCTAAAGACTCCACTAAAACATGCACACACACACACATACACACACACACACACACACACACACACACACACACTTAGAAATAATGGATAAATACAATGAAATTTCAGAATATAAAATCAATGTTCAAAAATCCATAGCATTCTTTACTCTAAAAATAAATTTTCAGTAAAAGAAATAAAAAATAATTTTGTTATGATTGCAACTAAACATGTGAAAAACCTATACACTGAAACCTATAAGACATTATTAAATGAAATTGCAGAAGATACAAAGAAATAGAAAGATATTTTGTTTTCAGATTGGGTCAATCAACATGGTGAAAATAACCTTATTACATAAACATTATACAGGCTTAATGCAATCTACATCAAAATTCCAATGGCATCTTTTAAGGAAACAGAACAAAATATATTATCATATTTGTATAGAATTACAAAAAACCCCAAAGTAGCCAAAAAAAATCTGGGAAAACAAAACAAAACTAAAGAACAAGGCCAGAGGTATCTCTCTGCCTGACTTCAAATTATACTACAACACAACAATAATCAAAACATTATGGTATTGGCAGAAAAAAAAAGACACAAAGACCAATGGAACAGAATTGAGAATCTAGAGACAAACCCCCATATATATGGGCAAATAATTTTTGACAAAGATGACAAAAACTTAGAGAAAGGAAAGTAGAGAAAAAAAAGCATTTTCAATAAATGGTGCTAGGAATATTGGAAAACTACCTGCAAAAGAATAAAACTAGACAGTTATCTATCACCATGTACCAAAAATAACTCAAAATGTGTTGGGAGCCAAAAGACCCTCATCCTGACCACCCAGCCCCCCCGGCATAGAACCTGGCCATTAACAAACCTGTATGCTATCTAAAGAATGCATGAGCAGATAATGCTCCAGGGAATAGTTAACCACAGAATGTATTAACATACCCGCCGGATAAGGAAGGACCTACTGAATGGCTGTGGACCTGCCCAAAGAGCCCCTCTCCTCCTTGTTCCTCTTCACTTCTAACCTTTGTACCCCCTAACCCCATCAACCAAGGACCAATGAAATTGTAACAAGTATCCCCCTGCCTAGTCAGTCCTGCCCCCCTTTGTTCTTCTGTATAAATATACCTGCTCTAAAATAAAAAATTTGAGGCTTGATCAGAATATTGTCTTGCCTCTGCTCCTTTTTCTCGCCCGTTTCTCTTTCAGGCTGGACCCTCTTCGAGCCCGCGAATAACTAGGTCCCGCGGGTCGGGACAAAAATGGATCAAAGACATAAGAATACCTGGTACAATAAATTGCATAAAAGAAAACATAGGTACTAATCTCATGGACCTTGGATTTAGAGATAATTTTATGAATTTGGCCTCAAAGGAAAGGAGGTAAAAGCAAAAATAAATAGATGGAACTCTATCAAACTAAAGAGCTTCTGCACAGCAAAAGAAAACATCAATAAAACAAAGAAACAACCTTCGAAATGGGAGAATATATTTGTAAGCAATGCCCCCAATAAGGACCTAATATCTAAAATATGTAAAGAAGTCATACAACTCAACAATATAAAAATAAATGATCCAATTAAAAAATGGGCAGAGGACCTAAAAAAATATTTCTCCCAAAAGATATACAAATGGCCAACAGACATGAAAAAAACACTCAACTTCATTAGCTATTAGGGAAATAAGAATGAAAACCACAGTGTGATACCACTTCACACCTGTTAGAATGGCTTTCCTTAACAAGAGTAATAACAAGTGTTGGAAAAGTGGGAAAAAAGGAACTTTCGTACATTGCTAGTGGGAATGCAAATTTGTCCAACCATGGTAGAAAACAATATGGAGTTTCCTCAAAAAATTAAGAATCAAAATACTCTATGATGCAATCCCTCTTCTGGTATTTACCATAAAATCCTGAAAATATTTATCTGCAAAGATATATGCATCCCCATATTCATAGAAGCATTATTTATTGTGGCCAGAGCATGGAAGCAACCAAAGTGTCCTATGATAGATGATTGGATAAAGAAGAGGTGGTACATATATACAATGGAATATTATGAAGCCATGAGAAATGATGAAATACTGCCTTTTGGAACAATATGGATGGATCTTGAGATTATCATGCTAAGCAAAATAAGTCAGACAAAGTTAAAAACAATATATCACTTATATATGGGATACAGAAGTTAAAGCAACAAACACACACTACAAAGAGATTCATGGACATGGACAGTGAATTGGTGATTATTAGAAGAAAAGAATTGTGGGGAGGTATACAAGGTAAAAATGTTCAAATATTTGGTGACAGAAGGAAATCTAATTATGGGTGATGAACACACAATGCAATATATATATTTGACTTTCTGTTGAACTATACAGTTGAAATGTATTTGATTTTGTTAATGTCACCCCAATGACTTTTAATTAAAAAAATATATATGTATATAATATGCAAATGGCACCAGAAAAAAAAATGTTCACAGGACATAAATAAGGATTTTTCCAAAGAAGGTATACAAGTGGATAACATGCATATGAAAATATGTTGAACATTATTATTCACTAGGGAAATGCAAATCAAAACCACAGTGATGTACCATTTCATACCTACTAGGATGGATAATCAAAAACACAAAAAATAACAAATGTTAATGAGGATCTTGAGAAATTATTTCTTTCATACATTGCTGTTAGGGATATAAAATGGTGCAGTTGCTGTGAGAACATATGGTGGTTCTTCAGAAACTTAAACAAAAGTACCATATACATCAGCAATTCAACTATTAGGTAAGTATGCAACTGAATTAAAAGCAGATGCTTAAGCTAATATTTGTACAAAAATATTACAAAGCTGCACTTTTCATAATAGCCAGGAGATGGGTAAAACCCAAATGTCCAACAGTTAATGAGTGAATAGATAAAATGTTAGATATATTAATACAATTGAATATCCTTTAGCCATTAAAAGAAATGAAGTTCCCATATATGCTACAACATGGATGGACCATGAAAACCTTGTGCTGAGTGAAAGAAGCCAGACACAAAGGCTGCATATTATGTGAATCCATTTATTTGAAATATCCAGCATACACAAATTCTTTAAGACATAAAGTAGGTCAAAGTGATGGGGAGCACGGCAGAGGGAATTCAGTTAGCATTAACAAGATGGCTAGGTGGAGGACCCGGGGAAAGAGGGAGTAATTTGAAAGATTGTTTTATGAACTATATAGAAGTCTAACCAATGTACTATTTATTTGAAACTAATGTGAATAAACAATTTTTTTTTAAAGCATAAAGTAGATTAGTAATAGCCAGGAGCTGAGGAGATGGTGGAATGTGTAATAACTACCTTTTGGTTTGATGAAAATTTTCTGGAGCTAGGTAGTCATGACGGTAGTACAACATTGTAAATTTGTTAAATGTCACTGAATTATACAATTTAAAGTGTTTTTAATGGTAAATTTATGTTACTTGCACTTTGCCACAATAATGAATCTAAAAGCAGAAAAAAAAGATCTTACTGAATTTGCCTGGGTTATTTAAATCTTCATATTCCAGAGATTATATTTGTTATTAGTGGTAGAGTTAGTCCTATGCAAGGTAACACTGCCATTATTGAAAATGGGATGTGATGAATGTCATTGTAATCTGTATCTGGTACACTTTGTACGTGCTTAGATTTCAAATGTGATTGAGACACATTTGTCATTGAGACACATCTGTTTGCTCTTTGCAGATTCCTCCACTAAAGATCTCTTATGACAGATTGAAGTTTTTGACAATATGTTTCTTCACTGATTATTTATGACTGCTTTTCATTCAATCTCTAGATACTGGTGAGAGATATATTGTTTGGAGTCGCCAAAGAAGCTGTTTGGCAGTCCTCTTGAACATAATCTCTTTCAAGATAACTCAGTTTTGTTTACTCCCAGAGGACCCATACTGTTCCATGATAGATATATACCTTTGCCCCATCATTGGTGGAAGTGACGCTCACTCTGAACATTTTCTCTGTTTCTCCCATTTAGTTTGCAGTCATAGGTTTATTAAGCCAAAACTTATATGTTTTTAGTCTTTTTTTTTTTTAAGGAATGTTTTGCCCTGCCTTATACAACTAGATAATGGATGCTTTAAGATGGAAGGACAATTTTTAAAATATCTTATGACAATTTTACAAGAACTTAACATGTTTTGGTCTACCATCTCACTTAAACATGTGAGAGTACTTGACCTCTTTTTTGTTGTTCTCTTAACTTTTTTAAGTATTTGAAGAAATGCTAAGCCCACTAGAAAAGTCACATGTGACACTCTGTTTTGTTAATAAATCCATGTTGTTTTTTTTAACTCCTCAAATTTTATTTGTCTTCTTTTTGTTAAGCATGCCAATTTAGCTTTTGCTCAGCTTCCATTATCTTGCATTTTCACAATCATCACTCTTCTTAGCAAACTAAAGAACTTCCATAAGATCTATCATTCTCATCAGATCGAAGAGTATTATGAATACTAATTTTAACTTATACAAATAATGTTTTTCTCTGAGAATCCTCTCAGCACATGTTTTTAAATTAAAAAACAGTATCTCGGGAGTTTGGAGAAACATGGTGGAGTGAGAGACATCCCCAGATCTCTCCCATTGAACATCTAAAACTCAACAAAAAAAACACTCAAACTGCATACCAACACATCAGAGCAAAGGAGCTGTGCATAAGAGGTACCACAGGTCAGACCCCGAGTGTCGGGAGGTGGACAGGGAGAAATAAAGAAGCTGATTCTCAAATCCACCAGAGCTCCCTGTAGGAGGAGGGGGAGAAGAGAAGGTGTGAAGAGTACGCTAAAACCCCTGACTGAGAGTGTTGTGAGTTCTATGCAGCCAGCAACAGGGCCCAGTCATTAGGGCAAAAATGGCAGCTTTTGCAAAACCGAGACTGAGCCACAGCCCTCAAACTCCAACCCAGATTGCCCTTCCCCATGTCCTCTGAGACCAAACACCACAGAGACTCAAGGGAATCTAAGCAAATGCTACTGAAAATGTGGCTAATACTGACAGGGACTGAGACTGAGGGTAGCAAATGTGATTAAATATCTATAAGAAAAAAAGGCATAATTAAGTCTTATATATAAAACAGGGATCCAAAAGGCTTAGATGTCACCTATTGGAAACCAAATAGTGCTTTCTTTGCAACAGGCTAAAAAGACCTTTATATAGTATATCTCCTTTATGGATAAAAAGCAGAATACACTTCCATTAAGGTCCAGACAGAGAAATAGTCCATTGAACATCATAAACATCAAAAGTGACAAGTCATCTCAGAAAGAAAAAAAATTTCCAAAAAATAAGCTTACAGACATAGAAATGCATAAAAGAACCAGAGGTAAAACCCACAAAAACCAAACAAAATAAAGGAAACAGGAACACAAGGACAAGGAAGCAATGAAAAAACCAAACTACCATAAAGCAAAAGATAAAATGGCTATGAGAAGATCTTATATTTCAATAGTTACTTTAAATTTTAGTGAGCTGAATTCGTCAATAAAAAGGCCCGAAGTTGCAGAATAGATCAAAAAAGAAAACCCAACCATATGCTGCCTCCAGGAGACACACCTCAGCTCCAAAGACTAAAATAAATTCAAAGCGAAAGGGTGGAAAATGATATTTCAAGCAAGTGGCATTTAGAGAAAAGTGGTAGAGTAGTGGTACTAATATCAGATGAAAGAAATTTCAAAATAAAAAAAGAAAGAAAGATACTGAGAGATACTCCATAATGATAAAAGGAATCATGCACCAATAAGACATAACATTTATTAATATCTATGCTCCAAATCAGGGAGCCCTGAAATATGTAAAGCAATTACTAACAGAACTAAAGGGAGAAACAGAAAAAAAAAAACACTATCTTAGTAGGGGACCTAAATATCCCACTGTCAGATACGGACATATCATCCAAAGAGAAACTTAATAAGGAAATAACATCCTTAAATGTCCCATTAGACATATCTGGACATCATTGACATTGACAGAGCCTTCCATCCCATAACAACTGCTAACACATTCTTCTCTAGTGCACATGGACCATTCTCAAGGATTGACCAAATACTGGGACACAGATAGCTTCAACAAATATAAGAGAGTAGAAATCATACCAACTGTACTCTCTGATCATAATGCTTTGAAACTAGAGGTCAACTGCATGAAGAAAGCAGGAAGAACCATAAATACATGGAGATTAAACAACATGCTATTGAACAATGACTGGGTCAGAGGAGAAATAAAAAGAGAGATCAAGAGACATAGAAACGAATGATTATGATAGTACACCATATCAAAACATTTAGGACACAGCAAAAGCAGTCACAGAGGAAAGTTCATGTCATTACAGACCTATCTCCAGAACAAGAATGAGCCCAAATAAACAACCTAACATTTCATCTTAAAAAACTAGAAAAGAAAGAACAAATGAAGCCTAAAATCAACAGATGGAAGGAAATAATCAAAATTAAATCAGAAATAAATGAAATTGAAAACAAAACAAAAACAATAAAAAAATATATGTAATAGAATTGATAGTAAGATGTAAACCCATATTTATATGAGCAAATAATTTTCGACAAAAAAGCCAAAAATGTACAGTGGAAAAAGAGAAGACTCTTCAATAAATAGTGTTAGGAAACATATTCTATATGAATGTGCTCAGCTATCTTTTTAGTTTGCATGTGGTATCTAGGAATCTTTAATTTTGATTTGGTTAACTTCATTAATTTTTTTCTCTATAGTTTACACTTTTTAAATTGTATTTAAAATTACCTTTCCTGTTTTTAGATCACAAAGATGCTATTTGAGATATTTTCCACATAAATCCATAGTTAACTTTGATATTAAAATGTTTAATAATTATAGCTTTAAATTAGGTGCTCAGCAGAGATTTAGTTTTATTTATTTCAGTTTACTGAGACAATTTTCTCAAAACCATCTATTAAAAAAATCCATCTATTCTCATTGACTTATAATGTTCCCTTTATATTAAGTTTACACACACATCACATCACATCACATCAATCACATCACATCACATTATTCTGCCTCTCACTGCTCAATTATTCTTTATTGGTCTTTTTTATGTTTGGTCAATACCCATTTTTTTATTACCAAGGTTTTAAAATATATGTTACTATTATTAGGTAAGGCATGTCTTCCTTCATTAGTCTTAATTTTTAAGAATGAGAAAAATAAACTTTATCCTCCATTAAATTTTGTTTTAAGTTTGTTATGCTCTTCAAAAGAAATCCAACTGAAATTTTGAAATTCCCATGATTTTATAAATCAAATTGTAGATATTGTAATTATTATAAATCAAGTCATGCCATCCAAAACACTGAAATAACACTTTTTAAAAAATGGGATAATTTTCTATGTTCTTTATTATTTTGAAGTTTTTGTTCAAGAAGTTTATGTACTTATTTAATTCCTACATACTTTACTGTTTTTGATACTATTGTAAATAATATTTAAATAAATTGTATTATCTAGTTGTTTATTTCTGGTATAAAATGCTATACCAGAAATAAGGTTGCTCTTAATATCGGCAACCTTTTTTATTCCCTTATTAGTTCCTACAATTCCTCATAATTCTGGGTTCTCTCTAAATTTATTTTCATAATGTGCAAGCATTGCTTTTCTCAATGATGATATGCTCATTACCTATCAAACTTTCTCATTCTTATTGCAGAACATTATATTTTTAGAAATTTTATTTAGTTCCTTGATACATTTGTTGAGCATTTTTATACTTAAGAACTTATGAAGATATACAATGGTAAGCATGACCTATTTTGTTGCTGCCCTAATGGAGCATACATTTAATTACATTAAAGTAGGTTTTGCTATTAAACAGGAAGTAAGAGTATTATAAGAGCATATTGCATGGGCAAGTGACCTAGCTTAAATAATCGGGGAAGGATTCTTGAACAAAGCTATTATAGGAAGGATGCATAATTATTATCCAGCCACCAATGGAGGGAAAGAATATTTCATACAATATAAATTTCCTGAGGCAATAGTAACTGAAAGAGTTTTATTATCAATAGTGCAGGCTGTGAAATGATATTTGCACAGGATGAAACAGATATGTTAGGAAAGTGCCAGATCATAAAATGCTCAGCAAAGAGAACAATGAAAAGCTATCAAAATACTTTGGGCAAAGAATTGACATGATTAGCTTTATAATTTAATTTTGGAATTATTCTCATTTAGGCATAAGGTACTGAATGAGGGCTTGTAGCAAATCCCCTTTCTGCAACAGTTTCCCATTTAAGAATGTAAGAATCATGGTTTTTTGTGTAGGCTCATATAAAAGGATGATTTCACAAAAAATAAACATTATTATATTATAAAACAAGATGATTGGATGACACAGTTTCCAGGATTATTTAATTTAGTAGCTTATGAATTTCAGTATTCTATGTTAGCTTCTCTGCAATTTTCTTGTTTCTAAATTTACAAGATGGGTGAATCTGACACAATACTATCTATATGCAGACTGTTTCTCCTCAATGAGTGTCATTTATATCAGAGAAGAAAATCATTTGATAAGCTCCTTTGGAGACATTGCCTATATTTCATTGGCTAGTGTTGAATCACATGCCCATTCGCAGCATGACCAATCACAGAATTACTATTATTAGCTTGGACTAATGAAACATCAGTCTCTGAGACCAGAGAGGACAAAAATCAGGATCAAAAATATGAAAACATTAATTGGTAAAGATATTCATACATGTACCCCTATGTTCATGGCAGGAATACTTATAATACTTAAGACATGGAAATAAACTAAGTGTCAAATAATAAATAATTGGATAAAGAAAATAATATATATATATATATATATATATATATATATATATATATATATATATATATATATATATAGAGAGAGAGAGAGAGAGAGAGAGAGAGAGAGAGAGCCATTTATAATTACATAGATGGACCTGGAGAGTATTATGCTAAGTGAAATAAGTCAGACAAAAAACAAAACCCATATGATTTCACTTATATGTGGAATATAAAATAAGAAGTAATAAATGAACTAACATAACAAAGTAAAACAAACCCAGATACAAACAACAGAATGGTAGTTACCAGAGGGGAAAGGGGTTTGAAGGAGGGCAAAATGGGTAAAGGGGTCAAATATATAGTAATGGAAGGAACCTAGACATTAGGAGGTAAACATGCAATAGACTACACAGATGTTAAATTATAATTTTGTACACCTGAAAATTATATAATGTTATTAACCACAATAAATTTAATTTTAGGAACTTAGGACACCATCAGTGATAAAGAAAATGAGGGTGGATTTTTGGTAGACAACCAATAGTGTCTGCCGTGATAAACCATAATTGAGAAAAACCCATGTATTCTGGCCCATTTTTATTTCTTCTGTGCTCATCTTCTCCCCACACTCATCTATACTGGTATTCGCCTTGTTCTACTTTAAAGTCTTTACCTTGCTGGTCCCTTTACCTAGAATGTATAGGAAAATGACTGTTGGTAAGTATCCAACACTGCCTATCCAAAAGCCATTTTCATATCTTTTATTTTGTTATCCAAACAAGTTAACTGATTTAGGAATTGGAAACTCACAGTGGCTACAACTTTATCTTCCCCTTCCTAAAGCTCCTCACTCTAATAATCTTGCTCACATTCTCTTTCAATCTCACCTAAATCTTATACTGCTAGTGCTTTGTGTATCTCAATGCCTTCTCATACTGTACCTCAGCTTATTCTTATTCAAGATCCATAATGGAGGCAGAAGATTTCAGAGAGGTCAAGTGAACTATCCAGAGTCATCCAATTGACTCTTGGATCAAAAAAGGACTCTAAAAGAAATAGCTGACACCATCAGGAAAAGCAACATAAGAATAATAGAAATACCAGAAGAAGAGAGGGAGGAGGGAACAGAGAGCATATTCAAATAATCAACAAGAATTTACCAAATCAATGGAAAGATCTGGATCTTCAAATTCAAGAAGCAATGAGAATGTTCAATTATCTCAACCCAAAAAGGCCATTTCTAAGACACATTATATTAAAATTGTCAAAAGTTAATTACAAAAAATAATTCAGAATGCAGTCAGGGAAATGATGACAGTAACTTATAAAGAAAAATTCATTAGACTATCAGCAGACTTCTCAGCATGAACCTTACAAGTAAAGAAGGAGTGGAACTAAATATTCAAACTATTGAAGGAAAGAAATTACCAGCCAAGAATAACATCCAACAAAACACTTGTTTAAATATGGAAGAGAAATAAAGACTTTTCCACACATACAAAAACTTAGGGGATTCTCTACCATAAGACTTGAATTACAGGAAATACTGAAGGGTTTCATTATACCTGAAATGAAAGGATAAATAAAGTACATAAAAATGAGTAAGATGACTAACAAGCAGACAGAAGCAGAAAAGTTCAATATTTATTAAGAATAGGGTTTAATAAGATTAAATAATACATAATGGATAAAGACCAAAACAAACAAAATTAAAACACTTTAAAAAGAGAAGATAAGAGCTACTATAACTTAAAAATGAATGTTCAGCATATATAGCAATAATTTCAGACAACAAAAACAAAAAAAGGAGGGGTAAGTAAAGATCCAAATCCATAAAAGAAATGTAGATAATGTACACACAGAAGAAAATGGACTACTGTGTATATAACTATTCCTTACATAAAATTAATGGTAACCATGCTCCATAAATCCAGAACTGAGGCACACAGCATAAGATGTGAAGGAACAGAGGAAAATTTCAAAAAACACAAACAAATAAAAATAATAGACAGAAACACAAAGGGAAAAAATCTGTAGAGACACCAAGCTACAAGAAAACAAGATAAAATGGCTATAAAAAAACTCATATTTCAATAACTACCATAAATATAATTGGATTGAACTCACCAATAAAAAGCCATAGGGTAGCAGATTTCATAAAAAAAAAGACTATATGCAGCCATCAAAAGACACATCTCAGCTGCAAAAACAACTACAGACTCAAAGTGAAAGGGTGAAAAACAATACTTCAAGCAAATGACATCCAGAGAAAAGCTTTATTTAAATCTGACTAAATAGTCTTCAAAATAAAAAAAGGTAAAGATAGATATTGATGGACACTTTATAATGATAAAGGTAACCATACATCAAGAAGATCTAACACATATTAATATCTACAGTTTCAATCAGGAAACACCAAATTATATAAAGCATCTACTGTTGTAGTGTGAGCAATTCTAAGACCCACAGATCCAATTGAGATTGAATTAATTATGAGCATTTATTAGCCGGCAGGCGACTGACCCTCTACCACACAGAATTAGAAGGGACCAGTCCTGAACCCCTACACGAGGCAGTTTATAAAGCCTGAAGCCACAAAAGCAGAAGTTGGTCTTTAGCATATCTTTGTATGACACATTTTCTAGAACCACACCTTGGTTAACAAGCAAGCAGAAGTTGGCTGTTAACATATCTTTGAGCATATTACCACACCCTGATTTGGCCTTTAGAATATCTTTGAGCGGATTACCACACCCTGGTTAACATTAAACAAGCAAGCAGAAGTTGGCTCACTTGAAAACTTTTCACCCTTAACACTACTAAGAAAACTACAGGGAGAAACTGACCCAAAACACAATCATAGTAGAACTAATTACTCCACTGTCAGAGATAGAATTTCATCCAAACAGAAAAAAATGAGGAAATAATATCCTTAAATGATACATTAGACCAAATAGACATAACTAACATTTACAAAGCTTTTCATCCCAGAACATTGGATTATACATTCTTCCCCAGTGCACATGAAACATTATCAAGGATTGACCAGATGCAGGGATATAAAACTAGTCTTAACAAATTTTAAAATAAAACTGGAGATAAAATGTAAAAGAAAGTAGGAGGAATTACAAATATATGGAAATTAGGCAACCTGCTACTGAAAAACAACTGGGTCAAAGAAGAAATTAAAGTAGAGATTAAAATATATGTAGAAACAAATGAGAATGAAAGCACAACATATCAAAAATATTGGGACACAGCAAAAGCAGTAGAAAAAGGAAAGTTTATGTCATTATAGGCAATTTCGATAAACAAGAACCCCCCAAAATAACCTAATATTACATCTTTAAAAATGAGTAAAATAACAAATGAAGCCCAGAGTCAGCAAAAAAAAATAATCAACATTAGAGCAGAATTTTAAAAAATTGAGAACAAAAAGACAGAAAAAGTAATACAACAAAGAGCTGGTGTTGTGACCAGAATAACCAGACTCAACCTGAGTGTTCTGATATTAGAGGCAGTCTATTAGCTGGCAGCTGTCCTTCCAAAGGAGCAGCCTCGACCCATTTCAGGTCCACAGTTTTATACCCCAAAATCCATTAATTACCTTATCCCAATCACAATGGATCTATACATCATCTATTCATTACCCATCACCAAATGGTGCTCTGATATGATGCGTAAGCGGGGGCACAGAAGCAGAAAGCGGAAGGTTAAAAGGTCAGATTCCCATACCATGTTTCCCATAAATTCCTCCTCCTCTTTCTTGTGGAAACAGAGTTAATCAATAGCTTACCGATGTGATTGCCAGGTATTCAATCCGGAAATATGGCTGCTGTGGCAGTTGGCATAGAGGCTTCTAGTTTTAACCTCTTCTTGTATCTTTCTAGGGGCACATCATCACATTAACTTTATCAGCTTTTGGTATCAGTGTAATATTGACTTCATAAAATGAGTTAAGAAGTATTACTTTTCAATTTTTTAGAAGATTTTGAGAAGAATGGGTATTAAATATTCTTTGAATGTTTAGAAGAATTCCTTGGTGAATTCATCTGGTCCAAGTCTTTTATTTTTGTTAGATTTTTGATGGTTGTTTCAGTTTCTATACTGCTGATAGGTATTTAGGTTTTCCAGTTCTTCATGAAACAGTCTAAAAGAGCTGTATTTTTCTAAGAACTTGTCAATGTTTCTAGATTATTAAATTCGGTGTCATAATTTTTCATAGTATTCTTATATGACCCTTTGTATTTTGGTACTTCTCTTTCATTCCTGATTTTGTTTATCTCTCTCCTACCTTGTTTTTCCTTATTGAATTTATCCAATGGTTAGTCAATTTTATTAATCTTCTCAAAGAACCAGTGTGATGATGTGCCCTCAGAAAGATGCAAGAAGGGGTTAAAACTAGAAGCCTCTATGCCAACTGCCACAGCAGCCATATTTCCTGATTGAATACCTGGCAATCACATCAGTAGGCTATTGTTTAAGTCTGTTTCCACAAGAAAGAGGAGGAGGAATTTATGGGAAACATGGTATGGGAATCTGACCTTTTAACGTTCCGCTTTCTGCTTCTGTACCCCCGCTTATGCATCATATCAGACCACCATTTGGTGATGGGTAATGAATAGATGATGTATAGATCCATTGTGATTGGGATATAGTGATTAATGGATTTTGGGGTATAAAACTGTGGACCTGAAATGGGTCGAGGCTGCTCCTTTGGAAGGACAGCCGCCGGCTAATAGACTGCCTCTAATATCAGAGCACTCAGGTTGAGTCTGGTTATTCTGGTCACAACATTTGGAGGCCCCAGCGAGATCTTCTCGTGGTTGGGACTATCGATCTGTGCACCCGGACGGCAAGCCACTTGCGGTGGGGGAGGCCTCTAGGGCTCTTGCCCTAGCCCGCCGCTGTGGTTTCTCGCCTCGTGGAGCCTGATCCTGGGAGAGTGCTGAGGCAGTCCTGGTGCGAGCTCGAGTGACCGTGCGGATGTGGCGGACACGACAAAAAGTCGGCGGTCGACTGAGACTGTGACGACAGAATTCTGAGTCCTGGTTCTGGTCTGTTAGTCTGTGTCTGTCCGCTTTGTGTGCTTTATTGTGGAACTGTGGGTCAACGCAAGGGAAGCTTACGCCGCTTCAGTGTGTGCTTAATCATTTTGAAGATTTCTGCCACAGGGCGAAAGCTTATGGCACTTCTGTAACCTCTTTTGATTTGTAGTGTTTCTGTCAGCTCGATTGGCTGACCTTCGGGGTTGGATGGCCCTCCGAAGGAACATTTGACTTGCAGACTGCATTTAGGGTTCGAAATGTTATTTATGGGAACCCTGGGCATCCAGACCAGGTGCCTTACATTAATGTGTGGATTGATATTGTTTCTGATGCCCCTAGTTACTTACAGAATTGCAGTCAAGCTCCTGTCACTGTATTGACAGCAATTCTGCAGGGTCCTAAAAAGCCACCACCGGTGTTGCAGAGACCTTCCTCTGAGGACGACTGGAGGCCACCACCCTATGACAATGGGGGAGGTGGAGACCCTCCTCGGGAGGAGCCAGACCCTCCTGTAACTCGCTCTAGGGCCCGTAGGCCACCTTCCCCGATTCTACCTTACCAGGGGAGCTGGTCCCTGTACAGTCTCCTTTGAAAGCAATACCTGGGGGAGGTGGAGGCGAGCTGGCTGTCATTTACTCGCCATTCAGTACCAGTAATTGGAAATTGCAAACGCATCCTTTTCAGAGAAGCCGCAGGGCTTAACCTACCTCTTGGAATTTATTTTCTTTACCCATCAGCCCACTTGGGATGATTGTCAGCAGCTTTTACAAGTTCTGTTTACAACAGAGGAGAAGGAAAGAATCTTACAGGAAGCTGCTAAGGGGATGACGGATCCGAATGGGCAGCCCACCACTGACCCAGTTCGGTTGTAGGCCGTGTCCCCCACCCAGCGACCTGAGTGGGACCCTAACACTGATCAAGGTAAGGAGACTCTCCTAAGGTATCGCTAGTTTCTGCTACAGGGACTCCGGGCCGCTGCTCGTAGACCAATAAATCTGTCCAAGGTAACTGAAATAATTCAAACCAAGGACGAGTCACCTGCAGCATTTTTGGAAAGGCTGCTAGAGTCTTACCGTTGTATACACCTATTGACCCGGAGGACCCTAATAATAGAAGAGCCATTAATTTGGCCTTTGTTAGCCAGTTGGCCCTTGACATCAGAAAGAAATTGCAGAGATTAGAAGGATTTGAGGGAGAGAATTTATCCAAATTGTTAGAGATAGCTCAGGTTTTAATAGGGATGATGGGCAGAAAGTAATGTTTGTAGGAAAAGGCTATCCTTCAGACAAAGGCCGTGGCAGAGGAAAAAGACCCAGATCTGCAGGACCACCCAAACCAGGGAACAAGAAGGGTTCGTTGAAATTGCTAAGCCCCTGTATGACTGTACAGCAGGAAAAGGAGAGACTATAGAATGGGCAGTAGAACAGCAGCAAGCCTTTGAAACACTAAAGAAAGCCTTAATGTGGACCCGGTACTGGCTTTGCCAAACTTGGAAAAGCGTTTCCAACTGTTTGTGACTGAAGTAAGGGGAATTGCGAAAGGAGTATTGACTCAGACTTTGGGCCCATGGAAAAAAACGGTTGCTTACCTGTCCAAGAGGCTTGATTTCGTGGCTGCCAGATGGCCCGGCCGCCTGCGAGCTGTCACAGCTACAGTGATACTGGTGAAAGAAGCCCAAAAGCTGATGCTTGGAAAACCTGTGACAGTGATTGGACCCCACTTCGTGTAGCGACTCCTGAAGGGACACCTGAGTGATGGATATCGAACGCTCGAATCTCCCAGTACCAGGTACTCTTGTTGAACACCCCACAGGTTCAATTTTCCAGGCCAACAGTGCTGAACCCAGCGCCTCTCCTTCCGGATGATGACCCTCAAGAGCCACTACACAATTGCAGTGACCTACTGGAAAGTTTGACTGGGGTAAGATCTGACCTATGGGATGAGACTTGGCCCAATCCCGACACCACCCTATACACAGAAGGAATTAGTTTTGTCACCGCAGGCGTCAGGTATGCGGGAAAAGCCGTAGTTAATGACAAGGCTGTCATTTGGGTTCAGGCCCTCGGACATGGGACATCGGCCCAGATGGCTGAACTCATTGCCCTGACTGAGGCTCTGAGGTGGGCACAAGGGAAGACTGCTAACATCTATACTGATAGCCGGTTAGCCTTTGCCACAGCGCATGTGCATGGGGCTTTATACAAGGAGAGAGGTCTGTTGACATCAGAAGGGAAAAAAATTAAGAACAAGGAGTAAATTTTAGCTCTTTTAGAAGTTATCTGGCTTCCTAAGAAAGTGGCTATTATCCACTGCCCTGGCCATCAGAAGGGCAACAGTGCAGTAGAAAAAGAAAATCGCCTGACAGATAAAATAGCCAAGGAAGTAGCCAGAAAACCAGTGGGGAAGGACATTGTGATCAGTCCTTTGCTCGTGCCCCCTCTAGTCCAGACTCCAGAATATAGTCCCCAGGACTTGGAGTTAGGAAAGCAACTCCATGGAAAGTTCAAGCACAGATGGCTCTGGATTCCAGACGGAAGGCCAGTCATCCCTGCTGCTCTTGGCAGCTCCCTAGTTCGTCAGATGCACAATGCAACCCACCTTGGGGGAACTAAGTTAATTGAGCTGATGAAGAGGAACTATTGCATCCCCAGCTTGAACTCTAAGGTCCGAGATGTGAGTGCAAAGTCAATGCCTGCTCAACACCAACAGGGGGCATTGGGACCCGACTCAGAGGACAAGCACCTGGAGAACATTGGGAAGTAGACTTCACAGAAGTCGCACCAGGCACTTTCGGCTTTAAGTATTTGTTAGTGTTTATTGACACCTATTCTGGTTAGACCGAAGCCTTCCCTACTAAGAAGGAAACTGCACAAGTAGTACCCAAAAGGCTACTATCAGAAATAGTACCCCGATTTGGCTTGCCCTTATCATTAGGGTCCGACAATGTCTCGGCATTTATTGCCCCGACTAGCCAAATGTTAGCTAAAGTATTAGGGATCAATTGGAAGTTACATTATAGTTATAGGCCCCAGAGTTCGGGGCAGGTAGAAAGGATGAATAGAACACTAAAAGAGACATTGACTAAATTTAAATTGGAAACTGGGGAGAATTGGGTGAGTCTTCTTCCTTTTGCTCTTTTGCGAGCCCGTTGCACCCCATGCATTTCTGGAATAACCCCTTATGAAATTATGTTTGGGAGACCGCCCCTTTACTCCCTAAAATTAGTATTGATAAGGTTGAAATGAGTAATAATGCTAGTCTCCTTAAGTCCTTATAGGCCTTACAACAAGTCCAACCACAAGTGAAGGGCTTGATTAAGGCCACCAGATCAGACCCGAAGGTACCGACGCCTCACTCACATAACCCTGGAGATTGGGTGTGGGTGAAGAAGATTCAACCAGCGACCCTTGAGCCCTGCTGGGACGGTCCATTTCCAGTCATCCTGACGACACCAACAGCCGTCAAAGAGACATTGGATTCATCACTGCACATTAAGACAGCACGACCTCCCCCAGAGACAGAGAAATGGAAGGCAACACCCACAGGAGACCTTCTCAAGATAAGACTTTCTCGGGGTTAATTATAATTGGGTTAATTGTTATCAATAATGTGAGAGGGAACCCTCATCAACCTCTTGCAATACTGGTTTAACACCTTGTATTAATCTGAATTATTAGAAAGGAAATGCTGGATTTTGTATATTAGTGCATATAATCCCACAAGTGTATCTAATGAATAGTCCAGAAGGAAGACAAGCAATTAATTTGTGGGGAGGATATGAATATCCTCGACAGAAAAGAGCAGTTCCAGTGCTAGTGCCACTGCTAGTAGGCCTAGGATTTGCGGGATTGACAGCAGTCGGTACTGCCGCTTTAGTTACAGGACATCAGGGTATAACTTGGCTTACTAAACGAATTAATGAAGGTTAGAGTACACTAGAGAAGTCGTTTAATCACCTTTAAACCTCTCTGAATTCCCTAGCTGAAGTAGTTCTGCAGAATAGACGGGAATTAGATCTCCTATTTTTAAAGCAAGGAAGTGTATGCTTAGCCTTGGGTGAGAATTGTTGTTTCTATGCCAACCACTGGCCACGTGTGCCAACATCTGACTCGAAGATTGAGTCACTGTAAAGAAAACCAGTGGGGAATGTGATGATGTGCCCCTAGAAAGATGCAAGAAAGGGTTAAAACTAGAAGCCTCCACGCCAACCGCCACAGCAACCATTTTTTCTGATTGAATACCTGGCAATTACATCGGTAGGCTATTGTTTAACTCTGTTCCCACAAGAAAGAGGAGGAGGAATTTATGGGGAACATGGTATGGGAATCTGACCTTTTAACGTTCCGCTTTCTGCTTCTGTACACCCGCTTATGCATCATATCAGACCACCATTTGGTGATGGGTAATGAATAGATGATGTATAGATCCATTGTGATTGGGATATAGTGATTAATGGATTTTGGGGTATAAAACTATGGACCTGAAATGGGTCGAGGCTGCTCCTTTGGAAGGACAGCCGCCAGCTAATAGACTGCCTCTAATATCAGAAAACTCTGGTTGAATCTGGTTATTCTGGTCACAACATTAAGACTAACAAAAAAGAAAAACTACAGACCAACATCTCTCATAAACATAGATGCAAAAATCGTAAATAAGATATTAGCAAATTAAATACATCAACACATTAAAAAGATTATACATCATTATAAAGTGGGTTTCATCCCAGGAGCACAGGCATGGTTTAACATAAGGAAATTGATTACTATGATAAATTACATATACAAAATAGACTAAAAATTATATGACCATATCAATAAATGCAAAAAAAGCCTCTGACAAAATACAGTATCCATTTATGATTAAAACATTTAGTCTATGGCCATGGAACCCTGAACAAGCCCAGTCCGATGTGATATCGGAAGCTAAGCAGGGTTGAGCCTGATTAATACGTGAATGGGAGACTATCTAGAAAGACCAGGTGCTGTAGGAGTGAAAACTGAAAATGAAAAAATAAGGGATTGTAAGCTGACAAGGTTCTTGCAATCTGTGACGTCAACCAAGAGTTGTCTTGCCTAAAAATCAATCAATCAATCAATCAAACAATCAATCACAAAGAAATAGGCATAGAAAGTAACTACTTCAACATAATAAAGGCCATATATGACAAACCCTTAGCTAATATTATACTTAATGGTGAAAAGCTAAATTCTTCCCCCTAAGATCTGGAGTGAGACAAGGCTGTCTGCTGTCACTAGTATTATTCAATATAATATTGAAAGTCCTAGCCAGAGCTATCAGGCAAGAGAAAGAAATGAAGGGAATCCAAATAGGGAATGAAGTCAAATTGTCACTTTTTATAGATTTCATGATCTCTATACAGAAAACCTTAAGGGACCCACTAAAAATTATTAGAAATAATAAATACAGTAAATTTCAGAATACAAAATCAATATTAAAAATCCATAGCATCCATGTATTCTGAAAATAAATTGTCAGTAAAATAAATTTTAGAAAGCTATTTATCTTGCAATTTCAACAAAAATAATAAAATACCTAAGAATAAACCTAACAAAACATGAAGGACCTATACACTGAAAACTATTAAATATTATTTAATTAAAATGAAGAAGACACAAAGAAATGGAAAGATATTTTGTGTTTATGGATAGGATGAATGAACATAGCGAAAATGACCTCATTACTTCTAGCATTACACAGGCTTAATGTAATCGCCATTAAATTCCAATGCCATCTTTTAAAGAAACAGTACAAAAAAATTTTTATCAGATTTATATAGAGACAACAAAAGACCCCAAACTGCCAAAGTAATCCTTAGGAAAAAATCAAAGCCAGAAGTATCACTCTGCCTGACTTCAAATTATGCTACGAAGTGATGATATTCAAAACAACATGGTATTGGCAAAAAAAAAAAAAAAAAAAAAAAAAAGACATACAGAGCAGTGGAAAAGAACTGAGAGTTCAGAAGGAAACCCCCGTATATATGGGCAAATAATTTTCAATCAAGGGGTCAAAAACATACAATGGAGAATAGAAAGCCTCTTCAGTAAATGGTGCTGGAAAACCTGAAAAGCCACCTGTAAAAGAATGAAACTAGACTGTTGTATCACCATACATCAAAATTAATTCAAATTGGATCAATATAAGACCTGATGCAATAAATTGTGTAGAAGAAAACATGGGTACTAACCTTGCATTTAGAGAGATTTTATGAATTTGACTTCAAAGACAAGGGAAGTAAAAGCAAAAAACAAGAAAAAAGATAAAAAGAAAAAAGGGAATATATCAAACTAAAAATCTTCTGCACAATGAAATTGTCAAAAAGGTGAATAAGCAACCATCCTAATGGGAGAATATATTTGCAAACAATGCCTCCAATAAGTAATATCCAAAATATACAAAGAACTCCTACAACTCAACAACAACAACAACAAAAAAACAATCCAATAAAAAATGGGCAGATGACCTGAATAGACACTTCTCCCAAGGAGGCAAACAAATGTCTAACAGACATATGAAGAGGTTCTCAATTTCACTAGCTATTAAAGAAATGCAAATTCAAACTATACATATACCTCCTCACATCTGTTAGAATGGCTATCATCAATAGGACAGCTGATAAGAAGTGTTGGAGAGGTTGTGGGGATAAAGAAAGCTTTATACACTTCTGGTAGGAATGTACAGTCACTATGAAAAACAGTGTGATTTCTCAAAAAAATAAGAATTAAATCATTATATGATCCAGCAATAACTCTCCTGGATATTTATCCCCCCAAACCTGAAAACATTTATCCACAAAGATATATGCACCCGCATGTTCACAGCAGCATTATTCTTTTTTTAAATAAATATTTTTATTGATTTATTTATTTTTAAATTAATTAATTAAATTTTTTTAATGATGACATTTGTTAATGAAATCCAGTAAGTTTCAGCTGTACAATTTAAAAGTAAGGCATAGAAATATTGCATTGTGTGTTCCCCTCCCATCATTAGATTTATTTCTGTCACCACATGTTTGACTTCTTTTGCCCCATATACCTGCCTCCTCCACCCTTCCACCCTTCCCCTCTGTCCTCTGGTAACCACTATTATGTTGTCCATGTCCATGAGTTTTCTTTTTTTGTCCTGTTCATTTGTTGCTTTTAGGTTTATAGTCCACATATAAATTATATAATATGATTTTCAACATTTTCTGTCTGGTTTATTTTACTTAGCAAGGTTATCTCGAGGTCCATCCATGCTGTCACAAATCGCAGTATGTCATCTTCTCTTATGGCTGAGTAATGTTCCATTGTATATATGTACCACAGCATCTTTGGCTAATCATCTGTCATAGGACACTTCGGTTGCTTCCATGTCCTGGCCACTGTGAATAATGCTGTTATGAACAATGATGTACAAATATCTTTCTGGATATGGGTTTTTAAGTCTTAAGGGTAAATACCCAGTAGATGGATTGTTGGATCATATGGTAGATCAATGCTTAGTTTTTGAGGAACCTCCATACTATTTTCCATAGTGGCTGTACCAATTTGCAGTTTCACCAGCACTGTATGGGGTTTCTTTTTTTTTCCCACATCCTCTCCAACATTTGTTATTCCTTGTCCTATTGATTATAGCTATTCTAACAGATGTGAGATGATATCTTATTGTGGTTTTAATTTGCATTTTTCTAATGACTAGTAATGTTGAACATCCTTTCATATGTTTGTTGGCCATTTGTATGTCTTCTTGGGAAAAGTGTCTTTTCAGATCCTCTGCCCACTTTTTATTTGCATTGTTGTATTGTTGTTATTGAGTTGTAAGATTTCTTTGTGTATTTTAGATATTAGGCCTTTATCAAAGGTGTTGCTTGCAAATATATTTTCCCATTCAAATGGTTGTCTCTTTACGTTGTTGACTGTTTTGTTTGTTTGTTTGTTTATTTGTTTTCTATGATAGCAGCTCTGTTCATGGTGGCTAGGAAATGGAAGCAACTGAAGTGTCCTATGATAGATGAGTAGATAAAGAAGCTGTGGTACATATATACAATGGAATATTACTCCGCCATAATAAAAGATAAAATCTTGCAATTTGTGACAACATGGATGCATCTTGAGATAATTGTGCTAGGTGAAATAAGTCAGAGAAAGTAAAAAACTACATAATATAAACATTATGTGGGATATAGAACTGAAAGTAACAGAGTCTCATGGATGACAGTGGATTAGTGTTTGCCAAAGGGATGTTGTGGAGGGGAAAGGTAGTTAGGGGTAAAGAGGTTACATATGTGGTGACAGAAGGAAGTCAATCTCTGGGTGGTGAACACACTATGCAATATATATGCAAATTACCTTTGAATGATATACCTGAAATTTATTTGATGTTTTTGCATCTAAGATTTTTCCCATGCAAATTTTTTAATTAAATTTTATTATTAGTTTCAAATATACAGTGCATTGGTTAGACATTTATATAGCTTATGAAATGATCCCCCTAATTGCTCTTTCTCTCCTCTGGCTCTCCACCTAGCCATTACATTACTGCTGACTTCATCCTTTATGCCATGCTCCCTATCTCCATGACCATCTGTCAACAACTAATTTGTAGTTCTTTAACACTTGACCACTTTCTCCCAGCCCCCCATTCTCCTCCCCTCTAGCCATCACCAGATTGTGATCTATATTTCTGAGTCTGTTTTCAATTAATCTTTTCTTTTGTTTCTTTGATTCCACATATAAATAAAATCATATGGCATTTATCTTTCTCTGTCTCATTTCACTCAGCATAATAATCTGTAGGTCCATCTATGTCATTGCAAATGGTATGATTCCATTTTTTTATGGCTGCACAATATTCTATTGCATATACGAACCACAAGTTCTTTATCTAATCATTCATTGTTCGGCATTTAGTTTGTTTTCATACCTTGGCTAATGTAAATATTGTTTCCGTGACCATAAAGATGCATAGACCTTTATGAATTATGGTTTTGGTTTTCTTTGCATAAATACCAAGAAGTGCAATTTTGGGGTCAAAAGGTAAGCTCATTTTTAATTTTTTGAGACACCTCTGGATTTTTTTACGTAGTGGTTGTACAAATTTGCAATCTCATAAACAGTATATAAAGGTTCCTTGTTCTCCACAACCTTGCAAAAAAATTGTTGTTTCTTGGTTTATTGATAGCAATTCTGACAGGTTTGAGGTGATATTTCATTGTGGTTTTATTTTGATTTTTTCTGATAATTAGTGTCCTTGAGCATCAATATGTCTATTGGCAATCTATATTTCCTCTTTGGAGAAATATCTATTCAACTCTCATGCCTACTTTTTAATTGAATTTTTGTTGTTGCTGTTGTTGAGTTATATAAGTTTTTTTATATATATTTTGTATATTAACCCTTTATCAGATGTAGCATAAACAAATGTCTTCTCCTACTCAGTAGGTTGTCTTTTTCTTTTGTTGATGATTTCCTTTGCCATGCAAAAACTTTTCAGCTTGATGTAGTCACATCTGTTTATTTTTTCTTTTGTTTCCCTTGCCTGAGAAAATATGTTCAAAAGAAATTACTAGTAGCAATATCAGAGAGGTTGCTACCTATGTTTTCTTTTAGAGAAACTCACTTGATTTTGTTACTGTCAATCCACTAATATTTAATTTAAAAATGGAACAGAATTAAGTCTACAAACAAATCTACTGTTGGGTTTGATCTTGGGACAAACTATTAAAATGCTCTTTGTTCTAGTTTACTTATAAGTAAAGTGGATAAAATACCTGTCTAAAATGTTTTAATGATAAATAGCTGTGAAACAAGAAGAGAATACTTCCAAACTCACTATATGAATCAGTATTACCCTGGTACTAAAATTAGACAATATTACCAAAAGAACAAAAATTTACAGGCCAATATCTCTTACGGACACAGATACAAAACTCTTCAATAAAATATTAACAAACTGAATTCAATAATACATTTAAAAAATCATACACCAAGATCAATTGGCATTTTTTCTAAGGATGCAAAGATGGTTCATTATCCACCAGTCAATGAATGTGATACACCATGTTAACAAAATAAAAGATAAAAAATTTGATCATCTGAATTTATGTAGAAAAGTTATTTAAAATTTTTTTATATTCATTATGATAAAAAATCTGAACAAATTAGGTTTAGAAAGAATATACCTCATCATAATAAGGGATATAATTAGCCCACAATTAATATCATACTTAATAGTGAAATGCTGAAAGCTTTTCTTCTAAGACCAAAAACAAGACAATAATGCCTACTCTTTCAATTTTTATTCAGTATAATACTGAAAATCCTAGCCAGAGCATTTATCAATCAATCAATAAAGCATCCAAATCAGAATGGAAAAAGTAAAAATGTCTCTACTTCCAGATGGCATATTATATAGAGAAAGCCCTGAACATGCAGCCAAAATATATTTTTTAAATAAATGAATTCAATTATTGCAGGATACAATATCAATATATAAAAATCAGTTGCATTTTTACACTAACAAACTATCAGAAAATTAAGAAAACAATTCATTTACAATTGCATCAAAAAATAAATGCTGCAGAATAAATCTAACCATGGAAAATAAAGAATGTATGATGAAAACTAAAAGACATTGATAAAATAAATTGAAGAAGATAGAAACAGTAGAAAGATATTCCATGTTCATAGATTGGAAGAATTAACATTGTAAAACATCCATACTACCAAAAGCAATCTACAGATTAAATGAAATTTCTATCAAAATTCCAGTGGCATTCTCCACAATAATAGACCACATAACCCTGAAATTTGTTTAGGACCACAAAATTCACTAAAGCCAAAGACATCTTGAGAAATAACAATAAAGCTGATGGTATCATGTTTCCTGATTTCAAACAGTAGTACAAAGCTATTGTACTCAAAATGGTATGGTATTAGCATAAATAAACATATACTAATGGTACTAAATAGCCCAGAAATAAACCCACAATGTATGGTCAATTATTTATGGCAAAGGAGCCAATAATATACAATGGCAAAATTACAATCTCTTTAATAAATGATGTTGGGAAAACTAGACAACCAATAGAAAATAATGAAATTGAATGCCTATTTTACATCATACACAAAAGTCAACTAAAAATGGACTAGCCAAAAGTGACGTAGATGATAGAGGCTTTGTTTCTCCTTCTTGCGACCAAATCAAGACAGAGTAAACAGAAAAGATAGTTGAGTGGGATCTGAATGAACAAGCCCTATAACTAGGGAGAGAAATAAAAAATTACCATGCAATGAGAAGAGGTAGGACAGGGCAACAATGCAAGGCAGCCTAGTTTCTAGAGTCTGACTAGGACAGAGGCTGTGGCAGCAGCAGCCAAGAGCTGCAGATGCCTCTTAAAGGAGCCATATCTCTGAGGGACTTTTGGTTTGATGGACCTGTTTGCTCTGAGCACCAGCACTTGGTCGGCTGCACCAGGGGCACTGGAGACTTATAAGGGACACTGAGTTATTGGAGTGAGGACATGTGGCAAGGGTCTTTCTCAAATAAAAGTGCAAGCAGTTCCCATTGTTTCCATGTTGAGCTCTCCACCCTTCCCCAGCAGCACTGCCAAAGCTGAGACATCATCAAACTAGATAACAGAGGTCTCTCAGCTCAGAGGATTCCTGGAACTTTGCCTCGCCAAACTCATGGCCCTGGCCAAGCCACACTCTAGTGTATACTCAGTACGTCAGGTGCTTCTTGCTGAGCAGCGCCAAGACTCACACTGGTGGCAAGTGGCCTTAGTTTTGGGTGTGGTTTCTTGAGGAAACTCTAAGCAGAGCATCTGCGAATTACTTGCTGAATCATAACAGATGGAGCTAAAGAATCACAGGATGAGGCTAAACTTGTCTTGCAGCTGAATCCCTCTGAGGAATGCGCCACTGGATAACTATTACACAAAGCCCACTAATTAGACTGGGAGACTTAGGAGCTTTGCTTAGTACATAGAAATGCAGCCAAAATGGGAAGACAAAGAAGCAGAATCCATACGAGAAAACAGAAGAGAGATCCAGGAATAATGGAGTCAAGCAATCTAACAGAAACAGAGTTCAAAACATCAGTTATAAAGATGTTCAATGAACTTAGGGAAAGTATATATGAATTCAGTGAAAACTTTAACTAAGAGATAAAAAAAATGGAAATTATAAAAGGGAACCAGTTAAAAATAAGATCACATTATCTGAGATGAAGAGTATATTAGATGGAATAAACAGAGTGGATAAAAATGATTGAACCGCTGATATAAAGGATGGGACACCAAGGACACTCAACCAAAATGACAAAAAAAAAAAAAAGAAAAAGAAAAAGAAAAAGCCAATACTATAATAATAATTTAAAGATTCTATAGTACATTATTAAATGCAAAAGTGTTCATGTCATAGGGGTACCAGAAAGAAAAAAAATGGCGAAGAGCTATTTGAAGAAATAATGATGGGACACTTCCTAACCTGGTAAAGGAAGTAGATATACAACCCCAGGAATCTCAGAGAGTCCCAAAAAAGAGGTACCCGAAGAGGCCTACACCAAGATACATCATAATTGAAATGCCAAAAGTTCAATACAAAGAGAGAATCTTAAAAGCAGCAAGAGAAAAGCAGTTAGTTACTTACAAGGGAACACCTGTAAGACTGGCAGCTGATTTCAAAAAAAAAACAAACAAACAAACATACAAACAAACAAAAAACATGCAGGATAAAAGGGCTTGATGCAAAATATTCAACATGATGAAAACTCAGGAATCTACAACCAAAAATACTTTATCCAGCCAAGCTATCATCCAGAGTCAAAGGACAAAGAGCATCTCAGACAAGAAAAGGGTAAAAGAGTTTGTCATCACCAAGTCAGTATTACAGGAAATGTTGGAAGGACATTTTTAGGAATAATAATAAAAAAAAAAAACATGTATCAAAACAGGAATAAAGAATGGTAATATCTACATTCCTATCAACAAGTACCTCAAATGGAAAAGAATTAAGTGCTTCGATCAAAAGATAGAATTGCTAAATGGGTAAGAAAAAGAAACCCCTACATATGCTGCCTACAAGAGACTCATTTCAGATTAAAAGACACACACAGATTGAAAGATAGAGGATGGACCAGAAGGTTATTTTGCTAAATGAAATGTACTGGATAAAGACAAATATCACTTGATTTCATGTGCATGTAGAATCTAAAGAACAAAGTAAACAATAATATCAAAATACGCACACACACAAAAAGAAAGCAAATGAAAATCAACTAAAGGCTTAAACATATGAACTAAAACCATAAAACTCCTGGAAAAAACATGTGAGCAAACTTCTTGACATTAATCTTGCAATAAGTTTTTGGATTTCACATCAAGAAGAAAGGCAACACCTGAAACTAGTAGAAAATAGTACTGAATGCCAGCTGTAATGAAAAATTCGAGAGGAGGGGTAAATAGCAAATGTAAACAAGTGGGACTACATTCAATTGTAAAGCTTCTGTACAGCAAAGAAAACCTTCAACAAAATGAAAAGGCAACCTAGGGAATGGGAGACAATACTTGAAATCACATGTCAGATAAACAGTTAATATCCAAAATACATAAAGAACTCATGTAACTTAAAAAATACATCCAGATTCAAAAAACAACTCCAAAACAATAGTTTAAATAATTTATACTACCTACTAATAAAAGAAAACAGCTGACTAACACCTCAGGAGAATGAGGAACATAGGCTATGAACAGGTAATTCATATAAAAGGAAATAGTAATGACCAACATGTAAAAGTGTGCTCAGCCTTTATTAGTAATCAAGGAATCTGTAAAATCATGAATTATATTCCCTTTATCATTGCCCTTCATGTAGTGGTGACAACAAGGGAAGAAATATGAGTTCATTGATTAAATTGGGCTGAATGGTATGCCCTCCAAAATATATGTGCATATCCTAAGCCTCAGAACTTGTGAATATTACCTTAATGGCAAAAGATCTTATTAATTTAAGGACCTTAAGAAAAGTTCATCCTTGATTATCCAGGTAGGCTATAAATGCAGTCACAGGTATCCTTATAAGAAAGATGCAGAGAGAGTTTGGACACACTCATGGAGAAAAATAAGCAGTGTGATCAGGGAAACAGAGACTGGGGTGATGCAATCAACAAACCAAGAAATAATAAGCAATGCTGATAGTCACCAGATGTGAGAGGAGACAAAGAATGGATTTTTCTCTATAGCCAGAGTGAGTATGGCACTGTCAATACCATGACTTCAGATTTCTGACCTCCAGAACTGTGAGAGAATTTGTTACTTTAAGTTAAAAAGTTTATGGCAATTTGTTATGATATACCTAGGAAATATTTGGTTTATCTAATCTGCTCAAGGCAATGGTGTGGGGAGCAGTTCGTAAGAAAAAGCTTACGGACAGAAGAACAACAAATGGCAGGAGAGCGAAGGTGCGAGTTGTTTCCCAGAGCTCAGCCCAGGCCCTGCTTCTAACTTTCGCACCTCTAACCTTTGAAGTTGCTGTCTGGCAAACTGGCAAGAATCTTTATAGCTGCTGTCAGGAAAGTATAGTTAATGAGAAGAGCCTTTGCAGCTGCTTTTAGGAAAGTATAGATAAGAACAAGAATCTTTATAGCTGCTGTCAGGAAAGTATAGTTAAGGAGAAGAGCCTTTGCAGCTGCTTTTAGGAAAGTATAGATAAGAAGAGTCAACTTACAGCTAGGTCACCATAGCAACCTTGCATTCGCAGAAAAAAACCCCTTCCCCCACGACCGATCCCATATAAGCAACTGCTTGAGCCCCCAATAAACGAGACTTGATCAGAAAGCCTGTCTTGTCTCCATTCTTTGCGTCTCTTGTCCCCCTTCTTTTCTTGGTTTCTAGGGCCTCGGTTGATCGTCCCGCGGGCCGGGACAACTGGCGCCCAACGTGGGGCCCGAAGATCCGAGAAAGGGAGATGATAAGTCGTCCGCCCCAAAGTGGCTGCGCAGCCCAGATTCAGTCGGTCGCCACAAGAGGACCCGGTTTGTGGAAAGCACCGAGGAGGTAAGCGGACGTCCCCCTTGGATTAGGGATGTGTAAGGGACAAGACAATTGAGTAGGTTTTAGTGTCTCTAGCACGCAGAGGCGATTGCTAAAACTCCCTTCGGGCGCAAAGAGTAAGGGTTGTATTCCCTGATTCCCCTTTACATAATGGGACAAGAAATCAGTGTCCAAGAAAGATTTATTGAGGGTCTTAAAGGTTCGCTCCAGACTCGAAGAGTCAAAGTTAAAAAAAAAAAAAAAAAGATCTGGTCAAGTTTTTTAATTTTCTAAAGGATGTTTGCCCTTGGCTACCCCAAGAGGGGACAACTGATGAAAAATGATGGGGGCGTGTTGGTGATGCGCTTAATGATTACTATAGAACATTTTGCCCTGAGAGGGTCCCGGTGACTGCCTTTGCTTATTGGAATTGTATTAATGACCTTTTATGTGTACACCGTCATACTGAAGATATTGATGAGGTCCTTAGGAGGGAGCTTCTTATTTGGAAAGAGAATTCAAGCATAGTATAGCCTCTTTAGACACCGGTTCACAAAAAGATGTAGGTGAAGGGCCTTGTTGCCCCAAGAATAAAGATTCTGTTTCTATCCCCACGCAGACCCTATATCCTAGAAGGACAATAGACCTGTTTGGGTGGATCAGTGGCCATTAACTTCAGAAAAACTAACAGCTGCCAATCAGTTAGTGCAGGAACAACTCATGACTGGAAACATTGAACCCGGATCTTCCTCGTGGGAGGAGAGAATTCTACAGCTAGAGGAGGAGGCTGCCAGGTACTGAGAGGAGAACGACCCCCCTCCTCCCTTTGTGGCCTTGGCGGGAACTGAAGCCCCCCTGGGGCGCGATCTGCTTGTGGGCAGAGCTACAGCACTTGCCAAACGCTCTCACTTCATCAGCTGCCCAGATGCAACAGCTACAGCTGCAGCAAGCTCAGGAAAAGCTTCAGAGCCTATCAGAATAGGTGCCGAGATTAGGTTTTCATAAAACGCCAAGTATTATAGCAAAATTCCCAGGAATAGAGTAGAAATTGCATTGTGCTTATAGACCACAGAATTCAGGTCAGGAAAAGAGGATAAATAGGACTTTAAAGGAAATATTGACTAAATTCGAATTAGAAATTAGTGAGAACTAGGTAAGCCTCCTTTCCTTAGCTCTTTTAAGAGCACAATGCAGCCGCCTACTATCAAAGAAATCAGGTTTGCGTGTTTAGGCTTTTAAAAATTTTATAACAACTATTGGATAATAAATTTAGTAACTGTTATTGAGAAATTTGTTTTTTACTTGTGATATCACATAAGATAATTGCTATAAAATGTTGTTTACTAGTGTACCATATTGTTAAAAGCCAATTATAAACCCTTTAAACAGCTTAGTTTCAAAATCTGTAAAATGAACTAAGAATCTTGAGTATTAATTCATGCATATAAGACTAATGTGTCCATAAAGCATAGATCTTACTTTGATTGTATAACTTTAAATAAAGACTGCTGTTTTTATATCAACTACTCTGGCATAATTCGAGATAGTCTAGCCTTAGTAAAACAAAGACCTTTAATATTGGCTTTTTATAGGACTGCTATTTAGGCCATATATAGTAAATTGCCTTATAAAGTACATTAACAAGAGAGTCCAGGCTGTTAAATTAATAGTATTATCTACTCAAGTAACAGGGGTACCTCAGTTGCCCCAATTTATAGGACATCCGAGATTTGATATGTGCCTAAAAACCAGTGGGGAATGTGACAGCCTACTAAAATGTGGAAAGGGTGAAAGTTAATTAAAAGTCCCAAAACTAGACAAAAGAAGTCTTTACCTTAGCAATTTGTAATTAGGACAAGAATGCCTAGTTCCTAGAACTTTTAACTGCTTAGTGTCTGCTGTGAAACTTGTGACAATGAGCTCTCCATATGCTAAGAGCGCAACATTCCAGGGTACAGATAACAAGAACATCTGCAAGGCCATGTTTAAAACTAGCAAATTCCCTGGCTACATTTATCTTTGTAATGACCAGTTTCTGCTAGCTTTGTAAAAGATTAACGTCTGTTCTCTTTTTAACTTCTGTTCCGGATCTCCTGAAACCTGAAACCCCCAGCCACCTTGAGTAAGGACTTGCTTTGTCCAGGGGGCGGCCGCTGAGAGATGTTTCTCAGCCCCGGACACCAAGCAGCCTTTCTCAGGAGGGCAGGAGGAAAAGAAGTTTCACTTTAATTGTAATTGGGCTCGAGCCACTTAGAGCAGCTTCACCGGTGATTAATACCACAGTAGCATCTATCTAGATGCCTCAGTTCTGTTTTTGTCTGATTGGCCCCTTGGATAACTAGTGGAAGGCTAGACGCAGCAATACTTCCCTAGTGCGGTCGGTCTGAGACGTCAGACTCTGACCCTGTACTTGTTCTGGTTCCGGTTTCTGGTGCACTAGCATTTTGTGTTATCTGTACTTTGTCTTGTCTGTCTTCTGTCTGTCTGGGCTGGCCAAATGTACTGCTACCCTCCTATACTTATTTTGATTCTTTCCTTAGGTCTGGCCTCCGTGGCCCCGCCCGACTGGATGCTAGGTGAAAGGCTGATTCTAGCCCTGGCTTAGTTGGCTCTTGTGGGGATTTTCTCTTTTCTTACCTGTTTTCACTAACATGGGTCAGGCTTCCTTCTCAAATCATCCTATGTCCTCTCCCCTTTCAATACTTTTTTAACCATTTTAAGGATTTCAGGAGACAAGCCCAAGCCTATGGAGCTAGAGCGTCAATCACTGCAAAGGTTCTGCCAGCTAAATTAGCCCACGTTTGAAACAGAGTGGCCATCAGAGGGGCCACTCAACCTGAAAACAGCCTTCCAGTTGTGAGATATTATCTGTGGTAATCATAGGTTTCTTTTAAAACAATGCAGAGAATGTGCATTTGTGTTAGAGATTTAGGTCTGAAGAATGACTAAACATAGAATTGATTAAGTGTTTCCGGAGTGTCTGTGGGGCGGAGTCCTGAAAAGTGAAGTCTCCCTTCTGGCTGGTTCTTCAGTTTAGGTTGGAATTTATTTTTATTGGAAAATAAATTAATAAAAGAGCTCTTCTTTAATTGGTTTAGAAAAAAATAAGAACCTTATAGATAAATTACATCTTCCTAAAATTGTCAGAAAAATAGAAACTAATACAAATGTTTTGTTTTTGTTTTATCAAATCTACATGATCTGAGATAATCTTTGGTAATAAGAATAGTTTAATATTATAAGTTAAGGAAAAGTAGTTGTGTCTTCAAGTTATCAGAAACACAATTTTATTCTACCTGTGTTTATTCGTCAGGTAGTGCGTATGCTAATTCTACTAGTTGTTCAAGTTTACAAAATTATAAAATTGGTATATTCATAAATTTGCTAATCTATTAAATGCTGATACTTAAAAACAGTCTTAACATTAAGAATACTAAGGTTTCTTATAGTCATATTTACCTTTGAAATCTTTTATTATTGCATTGGTTAAATAGATAACTAAGTATTGTTTCATAATGACCTGTAATCCTATTTAACCAGGTGATCAAACCTTATAACATTGTGACAAATTTTCCAACAAAATCTAACTAGGATTTTTGTTTTATCTCAAAATAACTTTGGGACTTCCAAGACGGCCCCTGGAAAATCTCAAAGGTTTAGTTTTGTCACTTCATAAAAGATAAATATTAAGTTAATTCAGTCTATTTGATATATTAAATTACATAAAAAACATTATCAAGTAATAAATAATACTTAACCTTTTTTAGGCTATATTTTATAAATATATATTATTAATACAAGTGTTTCAGATATTGCATCAAGTTCTTAGAAATTCGTCAGTATCTTTGCTATTCATATGTTCTTATATAATAATATCAGTTATAATTTCAGTTATTATAAAATATTATATATCATGAATATCAGGAATAGACCTGACTATTCAGAAACAAGAGGCTTATATAAAAGCAAAAGGCATGGCTCTAATTTAGGCCATGACAGTAAAACTATTATAATAATTAGATAGCTATATTTTAGGTAAATACATAGTCTTGATAGTAAATCTTAGTATTTACTATAATTACATTCTTATAGCTATTAAAAATGTCGAGATAGTAAATTAAGATTTTAGATAACAGGAAAAATCTGTGTAACTAGAAACATCAAAACTCTTCTTTCCCAGAGATTAATCCTGGGACACTCAGGGTTAAACGGGAACCTGTAACTGCTATTACACTAGCAGTACTGCTGGGCCTAGGCACCACGGGTACAGGGGTGGGAGTAACCTCTCTCATTCTCTCTAACAGATACTATTCAGATCTTCGACTATCCATTGATGAAGACCTAGAGCGCCTAGAAACTGCCATCTCCCACTTAGAAAAATCCCTTTCCTCACTTGCTGAGGTAGTCCTTCAAAATAGGAGAGGCCTAGATTTGTTGTTGTTAAAACAGGGGGGCCTTTGTGCAGCCCTAAAGGAAGAATGCTGTTTTTATATGGATCATTCAGGAGTTGTCAGGGATACTATGGCGAAGGTCAGAGAAGGTTTAGAGCACAGACGCAAATTAAGAGAACAAGAACAAAATTGGTTTCATAACTGGTTTTCTGCTTCTCCTTGGCTAACTACTCTCTTGCCCTCGTTACTTGGTCCACTTATTGGACTACTTCTTCTCTTATCTTTTGGGCCTTGGGCATTTCGGAAGCTCACTAATTTTGTGAAACAACAAATTGATGCCATGCTGTCAAAGCCCATCCAGGTGCACTATCACCGACTGGAGTTAGCCGAGCAGGGCTACTCTGATGAATAAAGGGCTGTTGCTCCCTCCCCCGGCAGAGGCTGGTAGTCAGTGACGGGCAAGAGCCCCCAGGCCTAGTACCAACCTAAGCCAGGGCATGATTGCAAGACTTTCATGTACCAATGACGGGTAAGGACTATGGCGGTGGGGGTTTCTCCTAAGACAGGCACAGTCATCTGCACCAGAACGGAGATTTCTGGTTTTATTAAAGAAAAAAGGGGGACCTGTGGGGAGCAGTTCGTAAGAAAAAGCTTACGGACAGAAGAACAACAAATGGCAGGAGAGCGAAGGTGCGAGTTGTTTCCCAGAGCTCAGCCCAGGCCCTGCTTCTAACTTTCGCACCTCTAACCTTTGAAGTTGCTGTCTGGCAAACTGGCAAGAATCTTTATAGCTGCTGTCAGGAAAGTATAGTTAATGAGAAGAGCCTTTGCAGCTGCTTTTAGGAAAGTATAGATAAGAACAAGAATCTTTATAGCTGCTGTCAGGAAAGTATAGTTAAGGAGAAGAGCCTTTGCAGCTGCTTTTAGGAAAGTATAGATAAGAAGAGTCAACTTACAGCTAGGTCACCATAGCAACCTTGCATTCGCAGAAAAAAACCCCTTCCCCCACGACCGATCCCATATAAGCAACTGCTTGAGCCCCCAATAAACGAGACTTGATCAGAAAGCCTGTCTTGTCTCCATTCTTTGCGTCTCTTGTCCCCCTTCTTTTCTTGGTTTCTAGGGCCTCGGTTGATCGTCCCGCGGGCCGGGACACAATGGCAGATGCTATAATGTTTCTTAAATACAACATAATTGATTTATCTTTTTCTCAATATTGCCTATCTGTATACAATAATTTTCTCTTTAATTTGAAAAAAAAATAAAGATTGGTAATAATTAAGCATTAGCAAAATGTGTGGCAAAGATCTGTTTAATATATTCTGCATAGGAGTATAAATTAGTACAGGCTTTTAGGAGAATAATTGTCAATGCTTATTTATTGTTAAAGTACTCCACTTCTGTCTATTCTTAATCACATTTGCACATCTTCACAATGAAGAATTTATAAAAATATTTGTTGTAGCATTATTTGATAGAGATAGAAGAAAACCTTATTTGCCTAAATGTGCAGCAATAGGAAAATAGGTTAATCAAATGTGGTTTGTTTAAGGAAAAAGCAATATATCTATATAACTGACATGCAGTGATATCTAAAAATATATTTTATATTAATAAAGCAAATCAGAATGTAATTATATACATTTATTGAGATATATACATATGTATATATATATATATATTGGAATATACATATATATGTATGGAATATATATATATATATATATATATATATATATATATATATTCCAATAAATGTATTTACCTTACACGGTATTTACCCTTCCTTTCCAAGAAAGGAAAGACGAACACATCAACAATATCACTGCTCTCACCCTAGTCCAATCTACCATGTTCCCTCATCTGTATTATGCATAACCTCCTAAATGCTCTTCATGCCTTTGCTCTTACCCTCTCCAATATATTATTTATTATCTATACAGTAGTTTAAGAAATGTTTGCAACAGGTATTCCCTCTGTTCTTAGTGAAAAAAAAAGTTTAAAAACTCTTTTTTACCACAGCCTTTAAAACCCTGCATAACCTGGTTCTCACATGAAATTTTCTCTCATACTACACTTTCCTACAGTCTAGGGTCTGCCACTTTAATCCTACATCAGAGCATGCATTTCCGAACTCTAGACCTTTATATTTGCTGATCCCTTTGCCAAGAATATACCTTCCCTGATGCCGAAAATGACTGGATAGTTCTAATCATTAAAGTCTCAGCTTAAGTTTTACCCCTTCAGAAAGTATTTTGGACACCACATGAGGCAGTAATGAATATGTTTCTTTTATATCTCCAACTGCGGGCTGCAAAACTGAACAGTTTCCCTCCCCACTTCTCAACACTAAAATTATCATCATATTGGCACCGAGGCCACACTTCACTGGGCTTCTTCCAGCCAATGCCTGGGTGTAACAGAGATGATATATCAGTGTCCTTCCTAGGAAATACAGGCAACTGACCTGAGGACACTTCATTGGTCAAAACTTAAGTAACACTTCAGTTTTACAACTTGTTCTCCTTTTCTCTCTTCTTCATAAGAGTTAAAGATGCATTGTCATCCTTGTCAAGGGCTCACAACCTCCTCTGATACATTCCACATTTTCTCTTACAGGCATTTTCCCCAATAAGTCTCTTGTACTTCTAAACTCATCTTGGTGCCTGTTTCTAAAAGGAACAAGACTAGCAACCATATCTAAAATAACCTCCTCCAGTCAATATCTTATTCTCACGTTTATTTTCTTTAGAGTATTAATGTGACCTGAAATTACTTATGTACTCATTCTTTGTTTCCCTTCCCACTCCATTTTGAATTCCATGAGGACTTATTTATCTTATTAATCCTACGTCCCCAGCATAGTTTGTGGTACTAATTAGGTATTCAACAGAAAACTGTTGAATCAATTAATCTATTCATCAATTATCAAGGGAAGTAAAAAAAAAAGACATAGATTAAGGTTTTAATAGTTGTTACCTATAGTGAGAAGTGTAGGATTAGGGGAGAGTATAGAGGAGGAATTAAAATTTTACTCTGTATACTTTAAGTTTTTAGCAAACGAAATTTTTCTTAATTTATGATTTTGAAAAAAATAACATAATATAGTTAAAATGAATATATTAATAACATCAATGTATGAAAAAAATTCAAACTGAATTGCAACTATAAATCAAAATGAGTAATGAGTAGAATATGTGAAGAAAAGATGAAAAATATTTCCAGGTAACTGTGTGACAAGAAACAAAATAGTGGTTAGCCTTTTCTAATCCTCATTTATGGCCCTATGAGAATTGGAGAAAAGATCCTCCAAATAATTGATAACATATTTTTAGAAAGACATGTTGTTAGGTAAGCAAAGGATATTATTCCAAACATATGAGATGACAGAGCATTAACTGAGGTTGTAAAACTTTAGCCAAAGAACAGTGTAGGTAGAAAAAATGTCAGCCTAAGCAACTTAATATTATTGAGTATCTACTATGTGTCAGATATTGTGTTAGAAAATTTGAATAATTAGAAAAGAAAGTCAGAAATCTTCAACTCATAGAACTTAGTTTAATGGAAAGCTTTGGTGTGAACGAAGATGCATAAATATGTTATATGTACAATAAGTGTGATAGAGTATAATGAATTCAATATCAGTATGTACCAAGGACAGTGATGGTAGAAAAGAAAATTCCCATATGTATTCATTGTGGAGGGATATTGGAGATCAAATGGTGGCAGCTGAAAAAAAAAAAAAAAAGCCAGAGCAATATATGGTGGAGCCTTGAATATTATATTAAATAATTTAGACTTTTTCTCAGGGGTCAGTTATTCCATAAATTTTGATTCTGCATCACTGTCAGTTTTAAAAAATTAAACATGGACATCAAATTATGTACATTTTATGTATTTATGAATACTTAATTGTTATGTACATTACAGAGGATATAAGATACAATTTAAAATAAAAGAAGTAATGACAATTCAGGTCCTCTGCACATTTTTTAGTTGGATTGTTTAGTTTTTAGTATTGAATTGTATGATTTCCTAATAAAGTTTGAATATTAACCTCTTATCCAATGTATCATAAGCAAGTACCTTCTCCCATTCAGTAGGTTGTCCTTTTGTTTTGTTGATGGTTTCCTTAATTGTAAAAAAAAAAAACTTTTTAGTTTGATTTAGACCCATTTATTTATTTTTTTCTTTTGTTTCCCTTGCCCAAGGAAATATATCAGAAAGCAACATTACTAAGATCATCATCAAAGAGCTTGCTGCCTATGTTTTTGTCTAGAAGTTTTATGGTCTCAAGTCTAACATTTAAGTCTTTAATCTATTTCGAGTCTATTCTTGTATATGGCTAAATAAGTTGGTCCACTTTCTTTTTATAATGCATGTGTCTGTTCAGTTTTTCCAACACCATTTATTGAAGAAACTGTCTTACCCTTTTGTATATTCTTACCTTCTTTGTCATAGATTAAATGACCATATGGTATAGATGTATTTCTGTGATGCCTATTCTGTTCCATTGACCTGTGTGTCTGTTTTTATGACAGTACCATACTGGTTGGATTGCTATAGTCTTATAGTATAGCTTGATATCAAGTAACATAATACCTCCAACTTTGTTCTTCTTTCTGAAGATGTCTTGGCTATTCAGGATATACTGTGGTTCTATATAAGTATTAGAATTATTTGTCCAATTTTTGTAAACAAAGAGGATATATAAATGGCCAATAGACATATAAAAAGATGCTCAACTCTGGAGACCAGCTTGTAAGCTGACAAGGTCCTTACAACCTGCGAGGGCAACCAAGGATTACCTCGCCTCAGCAAACTCCTGAGAACAAGAAAGTATAAACATAGCTGCAGGCAGGCAAACGAGCTGGAGGCTGTGAGAAGATATGGCTTGGGAAAAGTAGAAGAAACAGTGTTATTATGACTGAGGGAAACTACTTATGCCAACTAGTATGTTCTTGCATAAAAGCAATTTGCAAAAATAAAACTGTGCCATTGTCCACCATCACTGGTCAGTGGAATTCCTGATCCCCACTTTATGCCTTCTTTCTTTTCTTCATCACCCATCATTCCCACTCAGGTTTATTTTCCAGGGCCATGCTGGATGTGGCAGGATTTACCACTTACTGGACGGGGCACTCAACATCACTAGTCATCAGAGATATGCAAATTAATGGTGAGAGATATCACTTCACTCCTGTCAGAATGGCTATCATCAATAACTCAAAACAAACAAACAAACAAACAAACAAACAAGTGTTGGCAAGGATGAAGAAAAAGGGAACCCTTGCGAGCTGTTGGTGGCATTGCAAATTAGTATAGCCACCATGGAAAAACAATTTGGAGGTTATTCAACAAATTAAAAATAAAACTACCTTATGACCCAGCAATTGAACTTTTTGGTATTATGTAAAGCAAACCAAAACACTTATTTGAAAAGATGTGGCCCCCTATGTTCACTGCAGCACTAATCACAACAACCAAGATATGGAATCAACCTCACTGACAGATATTTGGATAAAGAAGAGGTGGTACATATATACAATACAATATTACTCAGCTATAAAAAAAGTGAAATATTACCACTTGTATCAATGTGGATGGGCCTAGAGGGTATTATGCTAAGTGAAATAAATCAAGAAGAGAAAGACAAATACCATATGATCTCACCTAGATGTGGAATCTAAAGAATGAAATAACTGAACAAACAAAAGAGAAACAGATACATAGATACAGAAAACAAACTGATGATTGCCAGATGGGAGAGTGGTTGTGGGGCTAGGTGAAAAGGTGAAGGGATTAAGAAGTACAAATTGGTAGTTAAAAATAGTCACAAAGTTGTAAAATACAGCATAGGAAATATAGTCAATAATATTGTAATAACTATGTTCAGTACCAGGTGAGTACTAGTCTAAACAATTTGTAAATTTATAAATATCAAACAACTATACCTGGATTTAATATAAAATAATATTAAATATAATCTCTAATTGATAAATAAAAAATTTTAAAAAGATGAGTTAAAGTTAATATTAAAAGAGTAGAATATTTTTGCAACAACAGCATGGCCTTGATGACCACTTAGGATAATAGGTGTTAAGAAGTAGAGTAAATTTATCAGATTTGTATTTTAAAAAGTCTACTGATGCCTGTATAAATAATAGATTATAAGACCCATTACAGAAATATGAGGGCCATCTTAAGCCTTTTGTACTTGTGATGCTGAGTGACTGTGATAACAACACTTTGGAAATAAAACATTGTGGGTGGATTTGAGAAATAACTACTAATAGAATAGCGAGGAGTATTTGATCGGATATGGATGGAGATGGTTAGTGCAAAGATGAATTAAAGAAGCTATCTAGTAGTTTAGGACATCTCCCTAACTCCTTATTTTTTAACTTGCTGCTATTAATTAGAAAAAGAGCAACAAAGAGTGAGCAGAGTTGAAAGTGAGATGGGAATAGATTTAATTTTGGATTTCTGAGTTTGAAGTGTAAGTGTCATATACAGGTGGAAATGCATAACAGGCAGTTAAGTTTGCAGAAATAATATTCAAAGCAAAGCTGTAGACAATAGATCTACTTTGGGGGAATGTTAGTTGGAATCATGGGAATAAAATATCACAGAGTTCCTACTATATTCTCCAAAATTGCTTGTTACTTTTTATGGTTAAATTCAAAATCTATATTAGACCACTTATTCTTAATGTTGTAGTTACATTATAATAATTTGGAAAGCATTTTTTATAAACTCTACTATTGACCAATTAATTTAGAATCTCTGTGGGTGGAACTTGGACATTGTTACCTCTTTTTAATATCCCCAGTAAGATTTTGTAGTTTTTAGTGTAGGAGTCTTATATAACTTTTATTAGTTTTATTCCAAATATTTCTATTTTATGCTATTGCACATATGCTTTATTTCATTTTCCAGTTTTTTGTTTCTGTTACGTAAAAATAAAATTGATTTAGTATTAGTTCTAGTTGTGTTATTGTTTTTCTTATGGATACCTTAGAATTTGCACATAAATGTGTATTATTTTGATAAGCAGCACTTGTTTATAATGCATTATCTTCACAATATATTGCTGTGTTTGACTAGTTAATATTTTATTATTAATCTTACATTATTTTACATAAGAGGTATTGGTCTATAAATTTTTGCTTGCTATGCATTTATCAGGTTTTTCAATCCAGAATATATTGGTCTCATAAAATGAGTTACAAAATTTTTCTTCCTCTTATTTTAAGAGATTTTCATAAAACTGATATTAATTTTTTTCTTAAATATTTGATGGAAGAATGGAGCCTATGTGTCAAAAGATTTTTTTATTTTTATGGAATTTTTAAAAATTCAATGTATTTATTGGTTATAAGGGTATTATAATGTCAATTTTTAAATCTTTTCAGTTTTGTTAAATTATGTTTCTCAAGAAAATTGTCAATTTGTTGGAATTTGTTAAATTGTTTCCATACAGTACATGGCCCCATTTCCATACACTCAGCCTATAGGAAATAACAAACTAAAATTGATTTAAAATTGTATTATTTATGGGATAGCAGGCAGTATGAACTACATGTTCATATAGTTTCCCTTGCTCCTCAAGTTCTATTGGGGTGGAGTAAGCCCAGGGGGATAATGTCACCTGAGACTTCCTAGAAAAATGAGAACTTCATAAAGAATCATCTCCCATTATTTCCTTCTTTATTGTTGTTGTCCATTTGTCTTTTCTCTCATTGCTTTTCTACTACATTCTTACTAATTGTTTATATATCTTAAAAATCTTTTCAAGGCACTATTATTAATTTTATATTTTGTTGATTATTCTTTTTATTTTTATGATTGTATTTTACTAAATTTGAAGTTGAATCATTTTTTTTAATTGCCCTTGGATTTTTTGAGGTGGAAGTGTACACAACTACTTTTGAACTATTCTTATGTTCTAATATAAGCATTTAAACACAAAATTATCTTATGGCTTTAGCTAAATCCCAAAAATTTTGATACTCTGTTTTTATTATTATTCTATTATCATTTATTTCTAATTTTCTTGAGGTTTTTACATTAGACCTTTCTTTTATTTAACAATGTACTTCTTAATATTTAGTAATCTCCTAGATAACTTATTTTAATTATTTCTAATTTAATTATGTTGTGGCCAGAGAATATATTCTCTCTGATATAGATCATTTGCAATTTACTGAGATATGTTTTATTGCCTAATATAAGAAACATCTTGCTAAACATTGCATGTACACTAACAAGTAACATATGTTTCTGCAGTCATTGGTTATCTGTGATGTTGTATAAATGTCATTTAGAATATGTTTGCTATTAGCATCATTCAAATAAATTATATCATTACTAACTTTTTGGCTATTTGTTCTGTGAATTACTGAGACAGGGTTATGAATTTTCCAAGTATGATTGTTGATTTTTCTATTTTTCACTTTACTTCAGACTATTGTTCTTTATAGCAACTGAAACTCTGTTATTTAGGTGCCTACACATTTATAGTTGTTTTGGCTCCTTGGTTATTTGCCACTTTAACATTTATCACTAATAATATACCTTATCTGTATTCTAACTTATCTGATATTAGTATATCCACATCAGTATTCTTATGCTTAGGGTCTGCATAGTTTATGACCCCTTCTTTTTACTTTCAGTTTTCACATGGCTTTGAAAATAATGTATATTTTTATAAATAGTATAGAATTGAGTCTTCCTTTTTTTATACAGCCTGACAATCACTGCCTGCTAAGTGGATTGTTTAATCTATTTATATTTACTGTGATTATTGATACGTTTGCTTAATGCCTATCATTTGGTATTTTTCTCAACCTGTTTTATTTTTCTTCTGTTTCTCCTTTCCCACCTTCTTTTGGATTAGTTGAATACTTTTAGTATTTAATTTCATTTCTCCAATTGACTTTTTAGCTTTAATATATTTTAATACTCTAGAAATTAGAATACATATTTTTAATTTATGTTCATCCATCTTCAAATATCAGACAAAGTAACAAATCCAACAATATAACTTATCCATTTCCAGTCTTTTGGGCTACTTTTTCCTATATTTTCTTGTATATATTTTATGTACTCTACAGTACATTGTTATAATTTTTTTTTTACATTTTAGCTTTAGTAGTCTTGTATATAATTCACACATATATATGTATATGTATATTGCAACATACATATATATTGCATATGCAAGTTGGTTTCTCAGGAAGCAGACTCTTAGGTAGAGATTCTCATATAGAAAATTTGTTGGCAGTATTCTCTGGATCAATAACTATAGGAGAAGAAAACATAGGATTTGTCAGAGAAGTTGGGATGTGAATCAGTCTCAACAAAGTTCTTAACCTGTTCCATGGAGAACTATGAAGCAGGGATAAATCTTCAAATTTGTTCTGCTATGCAGCAACACTAGTAATTGGATACAAGCTATCCTTAGAAAAAAAGCCATGACCTTGAATAGAGTTAGCTATCTCCAATAAGGGCATTTTCCAAAGAGGTCTGAAAGCTGAAGGCTAACAGTCAAGAGTACTCTATGAGTAACTTGAGAAATAAGTCTTTTAGCTCAGAGACTGCAGAGGATCTTGACAATACATTACATAGCCCACTACAGATACATAGATGATGATAGGTGGGTGATAGGTAGATGATAGATAGATGACAGACAACTAAAGATTGCTTTGTTAGCAGTTTGATAATAGTGTGCCAGTGTTTGATTTTGTTTTAATTTAGCTTACTTGGAATTCACTGATAATCTTGGATCTTTGGGTCTGTTATCAGTTATGAAAAGTTCTTAGTCATTGTCTCTATAAATATGTTTTGCTCCATTCTTATTCTCTTAACTTTTTTTTTCAACTCTTATTACACATTAGACCATTAAGTATTGCCCACATCTCTCAGATGTTCTCAGTATTTTTTTCTTTGTGTTTCAATTCAGTTAAATTTTTATTGTCTTTCTTCAAATTCACTCACATTTTATTCTTCCCTGTTTGTTCTGCTATTAAGTCTGCTAAATGAATTTTCCATTCCAATTCTGTATGCTTCATTTTTATGATTTTCACTTAATTATTTTATATAATTTGCATTTTTCTGTCTAATTCCACATTTCTTCAAACATGTAGGTCACTTTTCTTCTACACTCTTTCACATATTTATCATAGTTATTTAAAAATCTCTCTTTGCTAATTACAGCAACAGAGAGACTATGTAACATCAACTATTGATTGATTTTTCTCTTAATTCTGGGTCTTGTGTTTCTACTTCCTTGTATTTTTCATATTATTTTATTGCATGCCAAGTACTGTGTGTGGAAAACAGTAGAGACTGAACTGTTATATTCATCCAGAGAAAAAGGCACAATTTGTCCTGTGTAAGGCAATAAGGTGGTAGTCTAAATCCATCTAAGTTGTGATTGAACTGGGTCTGAGATTTGGTGCTCCTTTAAATTCAATTCTCCACAGAATCAAATATTGTTAAGATTTTCGTGACTTTGTTGCTTCAGTATTTTTCTTCGCTTTAAGCTTAGCTTCCTGCTTTCTGAAATGTGGGTATACATATCCTGTTTTAAGCTCATTTACCAGTTTTCCATGTCAATCGGGTATTCTATCTAATCTTCATAGCTACCTTGTCTCTCTGCTTTGAGAGACTTTTCCACTCTGCTTCTGTGAAACCATCCTTTAGTAGGCCACTACTGCTGCACTCAGAGAAACCCACATTTGCCTTGATTTGGGTCTTTCTCAGTCCTCTTACCTTGTCTCTAGCTCTCAGAATGCTGCACCCATGATTTCAAGGAAGGCCCCATGAAAAATTTAGGCAAGTAAATGGAAACTAGTTTTATAATTGCAGCTCCTCTGTATTCTTATATCTTACTCCAAGTTACTCTCAGGTGGCCATTAAATATGTGTTAAGATTGGCTGGTATCTCTTTACCACACCTATAGTGAGTTTGTTTCTCTTCCTATGGTGAACCCAAGATTATAAGCATTACAATCATATATCTCTTCTCTACTGGGAAAGTATAACCCTTTTCTGTAAGTTTGCACTTAATTCACGAACCCTATGTATGTATGTATGTATCATCTATTTATGTGTCATCTATTTATCTGTCTATCGATCCACTGATCTATCTTTCATCTATCTATCATCTATCTATCTATCTATCTATCTATCTATCTATCTATCTATCTATCATCTATTTATGTCTAAGACAGAGACAGAGAGACAGAGATGTCTAAGACAGAGACAGAGAGACAGAGAAAGAGATAGATGCACACACACATAGAATGAGCGAGTGTGTATTTATTCATCTTTTTCTCATTGTACAGATAAAAGTGATAGTCTGTCATAAATTTCTACATAAAATTATATGTAGAAGTTTATTTTAAATTTATTTTTAAATTATAGTTGACATAATGTAATATTAGTTTCAGATGTACAACATAGTGATTATATATTTATATGCTTTAAGATTTGATCACCCTGATAAATCTAGTATCCATCTGGCACCATTCACAGTTATTACAATATTATTGATTATATCCCTTATAATTATTAAATTTGAACTCAGTATATATTTTATTATCAATTCCCTGACTTAACATTACATTTAAAATTCTCAATAATATGTACACTATCCATTTAGATTTAACTTTTCCTGTGATACATAGTTTTTATGATACACAGTGTACCACAATTTTAATTTTCTTTCTTTTTTTCATTCAAATATTGCATGTAAAAATACTTGCTTATCTGATAATGGCTTTTATTTATTTATGTCAGATGAATACCTCAGTTGGTATCTTGAACTTACACTTTACCCATTTTTCAAAAGAGTCTTTGATATTTTATCCCTGTACTCTGACTCCTTGCTACTCTTAAAGTGGTCTGTGGATCAATAGCTATGTCACCCACTGAAAGTTTGATTAAATTAAAGATTTTGTAATGCCCTCCAAGGCCTACTGAATTAAAATTTGCTTTTTGAAAACATCTGCTGGCCATTTCTAAGCACTTTAAAGTTTGACAAGCACTGTTCTACTTTTCTTCTTTTATGATGAGAAGCCCGATACTAGTCTGATGCTTTTTCCTCATAAGTTAACCAATTTTACTGAGCAGAACATTTAAAAATATTTTTTCTTACTTAAAAAATTAAAAATTTCACCAGGAGTTTGTCTAGGTGTGAGTCTGATTTCATCAATCCTACTTAGTAACATTTTTATTCTGAAAACTCAAGTATTTCTGTATTAAAATATATTTTATTATTAATATTCTTTCATCTAGTCATTTTTTTTGCACAAAAAATATAATGCATCTTCTGGGTGCATACTTAAGAATTGAAAGGAAGAGCCCTAATCGATATTTGTACACCCATGTCCATAGCAGCATTATTTACAATAGTCATAAGGTGGAAGCAACACAAGTGTCCATCCACAGAGGAACGGATAAACAAAATGTGGTCTATACATACAATGAAATATTATTTAGCTTTAAAAAAGGAGGAAATTCTGACACATGCTATATGAGTGAATCTTGAGAGTACATTATTCTAAGTGAAACAAACCAGTCACAAAAAGAAAAAAAAATACACACACACACACACACACACACACAAACACACACACACACACACATATGTAAACTACTTGTATTAAAATCTTAGCTTTCCCACTTAAAAACTCTGACCCTGGGAGTTTTTCTTAATTCCTTTTTGTTTTAGTTTTCTTGCCTTACATGGTACTCTGTTTTATGTTTCAAAGTATAAATTAGTTAATGCATACAAATCTCTTAGGAAGAGTGGAAATTTTCAAGAACTCGGTAAATATTAGCTAGCTCTCTAGACCTCTTACTATTTGTAAATGAGGATTTTCGGATCTTTTCTAAATAGCTTATCTTTTCCCTCTATATTTCCATCCCCTCATGTTTTTCTCTATGTGATACTTTTCTACCTAATCTTCCAAATCACTAAATAATACTTCAACAGTGATTGTTTATTGAATTTCAAAACTCAAGAATCAGAGTTTTTTTTTAAACAATGCCAGAAAGTCAGTTTTATAGAGTTGTAACTATTTTCATTTAGAGTTCACCTCCTTTTATTCTTCTTCTAAATTTGATCACCTCCTTAAACTCTATTTTAATGGAATAATATTTTTCAGATATTTAGATTATTTTTGTTCTTCATGTTACTAAGTCCTTTTAACTAAGTTTTAATTTTTCTCTGTCTCCTCATGATTTAGGGTTTTCATTAAATAATGTATTTCACATCAATATACTTTCTTGACATACAGTATACCAGCAACGGACTAGCTCTGAAGTGCCTGCTGTTTTTTACCCTCTGTTAAGAAGCATGGAGAATGCCTCTTTACTCTCAGGTCTCCCCATTTTTTTCCTAATTGCATAGACTAGAAACGGATCAGATCACCATTGCAGATCAGATCATTAGATCAACCCTTTAGGATTGCTAATGTCAGAAGAATCTGGCAAGAATCATGGGTACCATACAAAGCAAAGTAGCAGGTATTCCTCTCTCTGATGAATTTCTGCAGATGGATTTCCTCAGATGACTATGAAATTTGGCCTTCTCTTTTTTCAATTAGATGTAAGTTTGCACAATGTTAAGGAGAATGTTGTTTCATTCCTGGAGATTAAAGTTCTCTTCCAAAAGAGATCTTGAAAGCCTCGGAAGCATTTTCTAGACTATGTCAGCATATCTGCCCTGATTGTTATGTTACTTCAGAGAATGAACTGGCTCTCAAGTACTATGTTCTCAAAATCTAACTTTCAAGACACAAACACACACACACTCTCTTTGTATTTTATATACTTCTACATATTTAAATTATATAATTCTGAAAAATATATTATTAAAATATAAATAATATCTTTTTTTAAGCTATTAAAAGGTTTTGTGGGAAAATGAGGATGATTACTAGAGACTATTCTTTTAAGAGTATAACTGAGTTGAAGGGGTCAAGATGTTGGACTAGGTAAAAACAGATTTCACGCCCTCTCTGCATTAAAATTACAACTGAATTAGTAAACAATCAATGTAGACAATCAACTGAAGTTAAGCTGATCATAACACATATATCTGAAGATTATAAAAAAGGAGCCACCTCAAAATTGGTAGGAGGGACTAAGACTCGAAAGGAGCTGGGGCCACACCTGCCTGTTGCTGTGGAGCACTTGTAGGGAAAGAATAGCTGCAGAGCCCTCTCTGAAGGAGAGAGGGTTCCCAGTCCCATATGGGAGTTCTCCAAACCAAGGTCTCACCCCAGGGAAAAGGAATTCTCCAAGAATTTGACTATAAAAATCAGTAGGAATTATGGTCATCAGGTAAGACAGAAGAAGACTAAAATTCAGATATTCCTTTAAAGGGCCTATACACATACTCTCACCCATGAACATACACCCTGGGTGATGGCAGAGGGATGGAGGCTCAAGAATCTCAAGAGTAATAGAGGGAAAGACTGCATTATGTGGCACTGGAGTGAGGGCTAGAAAGGCAGCTGCCAAAGTACCTTGGTTAGACTTTCCTATTGGGCAATCTACAGGTGAGAAACAGCTTGCCTGTACTGAACCCTCCCACACTCATCCAATCTTGAAGCTGCACTGACCTGGTGAGACAGACCTGCCATACTCAACCCACAGATTGCCCAGGGAAGCCCATTGCTGGGTAGCCATCACCACCCTGCCCATTTTTGGGGCTGAACATTCTGAACAGGCATCAGACTTCAGCCAACACTATGTGCACATTTTGAAGAAAACAGCTGCAGGCATATCACTACTACCTGCACAAGCTGCAATATCACTTGAGGAGATTTAAGGCCTCTTGGGGCCTGCCCCAGACAGTACCTGGTCTCACTGTGATCTGTGACTTTTTCAGGAACTGGCAGGCTCAGAACTTGAAGCATATCTGAAACTCAATTGGCCTGACAGCACTATGTCTCCCTGAGACCCTACCCCACACAACCACAGATTGCTCATGACAGCATTTTTCCAGGCAGCCACCCAAGCCCTACCTCTTTCCAGGACTCTGCATTCCCCACAGAAAACAGATCTTGACAAACACTGGGTGCACATTGGGGGAAAAACAGTGGCAGTCAGATCACTGCTGCCAGCACAAGATACAATTGCTTGGGTGGAAAAAGAGAGTCTGGAAGCTTGTCACAGACAGCAGCAGATTTCATAATGACCTGTGACTTTTGCGTGACCCCACAGACCCAGAACTGGCAGCAAATCTAGTAGGGTATAAGACTGACAGTCCTGTGTCTCACAGAGATGTAACCTCATCCAACCCATAAATTACCTGTGGAAAGTTTGTTCCAAAGCAATTCATTATCATCCTCTGCTTTCCTTTGGACATGAATTCAACAGCAAACAATAGCACTCAGTTTGTGTGGCCCATGCAAAGTCCATGCATCCAGCAAAAGACATTTGGTAACAGGCTACAAACCCCTTCCATCAAGATACATTATTTCTTGAACAGATCTGGGTGTCTGCAAGCCAGAGTAGAGCATCAGCTGGCCTTGCTGCAATCAGAGACTTTTATATGAAGTCATAGAGACAGCATTGGCATGTAAACTGACACTGCAGTGTCTGGGGGAAATCTGCTCAATATATCCAAGGGATTTCCTGGGTCTCACCACCCAACATGTGTATCCTCAGAAGCTCTACCAGTTGCAGAGTCTTATGGGCAACTGAACAGGCAGCCTCAGACTTTGAGGGACACTGATTTATCTACTAAACCTCCCCAGACCTGGTACTGGGAGTTACAAGACCGCAGCCTACAGTATTGTCTCTTCTACTTTACTATAGCTCCAGCACAGGCATTAAGCATTTTCTGACTGTTTTGTTACTCTCACCAACAAGGTAGTCTCAAGCAATCAAAGGTAGTGGCTTACCTTGATCTACTGGAGATCCCAGCCAAAGGGGCCACAAAACCAATGCTCCAGGAGGCTGGTGCTAGACTACAGCAAAACAATATCCAATGAGCCACACAAGCGGTACACTCAAAGGGTAGTCTCAACAAGTACACAAGCCTACTAGGGCAAATCCTGCTCAGTGGGGACAGGCTTCACACAGCAATACATACTCTGTGGGCATAACCAATTCCCACAGTTAACAGCCAGATCATTAATCCCATTCACTGATATACTAATAGCAGTAAAGCTTAGCTACAACTGAAGAACACAGACAATCCACATGAAGATAATGTCCAGAGCCCCTAGACAAGTGGATAGAGAGAATGTGTCAGTAGTCCAGACAGGGCACTTAGCACGTAAGGCCATCTGGCCAAGGCTGAGAGAAGAAACAAATCTTTCTAACACATAGAAATGAACATGAAAAAGCAAAGAAAATGAGAAAAGAGAACAAATAAAAAATGCCACAAATGAAAAAATAGGACAAAACTCCAGAAAGTAACCTAAATGAAATGGAAGAAAGCAACCTACCAGAGACAGAGTTCAAAATAATGGTTATAAGGATGCTCAATGAACTTAGGAGAAGAAAGGATGATCTTAGTGATAAATTTAGCAGAGATAGTAAGCATAAAAAAGATACAGAAACCAATAAAAAAAGGCAGTCAGAAATGAAGAACACAGTAACTGAAATAAAAAATACCCTAGATGGAATCAGTGAAAATAATATGAAGCAGAAATCAAAACTGTGACTGGAAGACAAAGTAGCAGAAAACATTGGAACAGCAAAAATTAAAAAAAAAATAGAAATAAGAATAGTTTAAGAGATCTCAAGGAAAACATCAAGAGTAACAATATCTCCATTACAAAAGTACCAAAGAAGAATAGAGAGAGAGCAAGGGAATGAGAATCTGTTTAAAGAATTAATGACAGAAAACTTCCCTAACTGGGCAAAAGAATTAGATATACAAGTCCAGGAAGGGCAGCAAGTCCCAAACAAGAGGAGCCAAAACAAAACCTCACCAAGACACATCATAATTAAAATGTCAAAGGTGGAGGAATGTCAGAAAATATAGTGGAATGAGAGACAACACCAGATCTCTCCCCTTGAAACAACAAGCTGAACCTCAACAAAAAAACACCAAAAGTACACACCAGCATGTCTGAGCATTGTTTTGTGCAAAAAAAAAAAAAAACTATAGGAAGAAGCTAGAGCATGAAATTCAAAAAGTCAACAGAACAACTGATTACTGCAACCAAATAAGGCCTTCACCAAGATATATCGTATTAAAATTATCAAAAATTAATGACAAAGAAAGAACTCTCAGGGAATCCAGAAAAAAGATGGCAACCTATGAAGGAAAACACATTACATTATCATGGTACTTCTCCGCAAAAACTTTACAAGCCAGAAAGAAGTGGAATCAAATATTCAAAGTATTAAATGAAAGGAACTATCAGCCAAGAATAATATATCCAGATAAGTTGCCTTTAGATGTAAATGAAAACTAAAGACCTTTCCAGGCATGCAAAAATTGAGGAAATTCTCTACAAAAAGGCCTACACTACAGGAAATACCGAAAGGGGTCAGCTCACATGATACAAAATGACAAAAAAAAAAAAAAACATAATTAGGATTAAGGTGATTAGCAGGCAGATAGAAGCAGAGAATAGCAAACCATACTAAAAACAGGGCATTATCAGTTTAAACAAAGAGAAGAAATATGCTATAGCAAGATAATAATGAATGTTCAGCATACATAGGAACAAACTGAAACAACAATGACTAAAAAAGGAAGAATTTAAGCATCAAAATTTGCAAAGGAAAATGGAGATAAGAAACACACAGAAGAAAATGAATGATTTTATAGAAATAATTTTCCTTTAAATATTCGTACTGACAACCACATGCCAAAGATTCCAAACTGAAGTATATAACATAAAACAAAAAGAACCAGAGGCAAAAGCCACTAAAGCCGCCCAATATAAAGAAAACAGAAACACAAGGACAAGGATGTATTTGAAACACTGAACTACTAGAAAGGAAAACATAAAAAGGCTGTAAGAAGACCTTACATTTCAATAATCACCCTGAATGGAAATGGACTGAACTCACTAATAAAAAGGCACAGAGTTGCAGAAAATCAGAAAACAAAACCCAACCATATGCTGCCTCCAAGAGACACATCGCAGTTCAAAAGATGAATACAGATTCAAAATGAAAGAGTATAAAGTGATATTTTAAAGAAATAGAATTCAGAGAAAGGTGGTAGTAGTGGTAGTAATATCAGATGAAATAGATTTCACAATAAAAGAAAATGTAAAGAAAGATACCAAGGGACACTTTATAATGATAAAAGGAATCATGCACCAAGAAGACATAACAAGTGTTAATATCTATACTCCCAATCAGAGAAGCCAGAAATATGTAAATTACTAACAGAAAGAAAGAGAGAAACAGACCAAAACACTGTTGTAGTAAGGAACCTAAATACCCCACTGTCAGATATGGACAGATCATCCAAACAGAAAATCAATAAGCAAATAACATTCTTAAATAACACATTAGACCAAGTGGACATAACTGAAATTTACAGAGGCTTTCATCTTAAAACAGCTGATTATACATTCATCTCTAATGCACATGGGACATTCTGAAGAACTGACCACATAATAGGACACAGAGATAGCCTCAACCATACAAAGGAGTTGAAATAATACCAACCATTTTCTCTGATCATAACGCTTTGAAGCTAGAAATCAAATGCAAAAGGAAATCAGGAAGAACCACAAATACATGGAGATTAGACAACATTCTACTGCAGAATAACTGGGACAGAGAAGAAATAAAAAGAGAGATCAAGAGATACATAGAAATGAATGATAATGATAGTACAATGCATCAAAAGCGGTCATAAGAGAAAACTTTATATAATTACAGGCCTATCTCTAAAAACAAGAAAGAGCTTAAATAAACAACGTAATGATTCCTTTAAAAAAAAGACTAGAAAAGTAAAAACAAAAGAAGCCTAAAGTCAGCAGAGGGAAAGAAATAATCAAAACCAGAGCATAAATAAATGAATAAATGAAATTAAAAACAAACAAAAAATAGAAAAAAAAATAAGTGCAAGAAAGAGCTGGTACTTTGAGGTGGTTAATAAAATTCACAATCCTCTGTCTAGACTCACTAAAGAAAAAAGAGAAAGGTCACAAATGAACAATATCAGAGATGAAAGAGGAGAAATTACAACTGGCATTGTAGAAATACAAAGGATCATACAAGAATACTACGAAAGAGCATATAACAACAAATTTAATAGTCTAGAAGAAATGGTATTGTACTTAGAAAAATACAACCTTCCTAGAAGTGGAAAATCTAAATAGACTGATCAGCCATCCAGAAATTGAAACAATCATCAAAAAGTAAACGTCCAGGACCAGATGGCTTCACCAGTGAATTCCACCAAACATTCAAAAAATATTTAATAACTATTTTCCTCAAAATCTTCCAAAAAATTGAAGAGGAAGTATTACTTCCCAACTCATTTTATGAGGCCAATATTATCCTGGTATCAAAACCTGGTAAAGATAACACACAAAAAACGAAACTACAGACTAATATTTCTCCTGAATACAGATGCAAAAATCCTAAATAAGATACTAGCACACCGAATACAGAAACATATTAAACAGATTATATACCATGATTAAGTGGGCTTCATCCCAGGGGCACAGGGATGGTTCTACATATGCAAATCGTTTAATGTGATAAATCCCATAAACAAACTAAAAAATAAAAATTATATGATAATATCAATAGAGGCATAAACAGCCTTCCACGAGATACAGCATCCATTTATGATCAAAACACTTAACAAAATCAATATAGAAGGAAAGTACCTTAACATGATAAAGGCCATACATGACAAACCTTCAGCTAAAATTATACTTCATGCTGAAAAACTAAAAATCTTCCCTCTAAGATCAGAAAAAAGGCAAGGCTGTCCACTATTGCCACTCTTGTTCAATATAACTTTGGAGGTCCTAGCAAGTACAATCAGGCACAAAAAAGGTATAAAACCAAATAGGAAACGAAGAAGTCAAACTCACCATTTTACATGACATGATTCTCTATATAGAAAACCCTTAAGATTCCACAAGAACACTACTAGAAACAATAAGCAAACGCAGAAAAGTCTCTGGATACAAAATCAATATTCAAAAATCCATAGTGTTCCTATACTCTAATAATGAAGTGTCAGAAAAAGAAGTGTAAAAAAATAATTCCTTTTGCAATTGTAACACCAACAACAAAAATAAAATACACAAGAATTAATTTAACAAAAAATGCAAAGGGCCTATATAATGAAAACTATAAGACCCTATTAAAAGAAATCAAAGAAGATACAAAGTAATGGAAAGGTATTTTATGTTCTTGGATTGGAAGAATCAACATAGATAAAATGACCTTATCACCCAAAGCATTATGTAGATTTAATGCAATGCCCATCAAAATCTCATTGGCATCTTTTAAAGAAATAGAACATAAAATCATCAGATTTTTATGGAAGCACAAATGACCTTGAATTGCCAAAGCCATTCTGAGAAATAAAAACGAGGCTAGAGGCATCACTCAGCCCAACTTCAAATTATACTACAAAGTGACAGTAATCAAAACAGCAAGCACTAATAATATAACCCTCCCCCCCAAATATAGCATGGAAATGGCAAAGGAATGGTGCATTAGAAAAATATCTGTTTAAATTAAAATCTCATAATTAATTATTCTATTTATAGAGATAATTACTTGCACCTAAGTCTGAAGGGATTTGGTCAATGGAGAGTGACTGCTAATATGTATGGGGTTTCTTTTGAGGGTGATGTAAATGTAAACAGAGGCAACTTTTATGCAACTTTGTGCATATACTAAACCCACTAAATTGTATACTTTAAAAAGGTAAATTTCATGTTTTTCAAATTATATTCTCATTTAAAAATACACTATAAAAATCTTCAACACTAAATAAATAGCCAATAAAGAAGAACAAATGGAGTTCTAAATACCTTATCCAAAAGAAGGCAGGAAAATAGAAAAGAGGTACTAAGAACAAATAGGATAATTGGAAAACTAATCATAAGAGGTTAGACTAGACCAATCATATTAGTAATTAACAGAGATTTTTATAAAAGGTATAAAGGAAGACCTGATTCATTATATACTATTTATAAGAGACTCACTTAATATGTAAAGACACATATGGATTGAAAAGAAAAGACTAGAAATAAAACCAACAATGATCATTGTAATGCTAGGAAGACTATGTTATTAAAAGAGAGACCACATACTGGGCCTTATTGTGAGCAGTTCTGGAATATAAAATAATTAAAATAAAAAGTATGTTAATATTTTCAAGTTAAAATATACAAATTATTAATTTCAAACTAAAACGATGTGAAGGAAAGATATATTAATGATAAGAGTAGAAATTAGCAAGTAATAAATAAATATAGATATAATAGAGAAAATTAGCAAGTCATAAATAAATATATATAATAGAGAAAATCAGCAAACCATTAGTTTCAAGCCTTGCAATGTCTGTTAAGATTCATAAATAGCTAGCAAGAATAATCAAAAAAATAAATGAGAGAAAGCACAAATTAGCTATATCAGAAATGAGACATGATGTATCCTAGAGATATTAAAAAAATAATAATGAAATATTATGAATAACTTTATGCCAATAATTTGAGATTGACAAAACAAGCAATTTTTTTAAAAAGACATAATTTATCAAAATTGACCTTCAAATTAGCTGACAATCTAAAGTTGTAATTATAATTTTTTCACAGAGAAACTTCAGGTACAGAAGGAACACTCCATAACCTTTTCTTGTAAATCAAATATGACATAGACATAAAACTTTAGAAAGACAATACAAAAGAAATCTATTGACTAATATTTCTTATTAATATAGATATAAAAATTTATTTAATATCTTAACAAATATGATTCAAAAATATATAAAATAATAATTCGTCCTGTTCAGGTGGATTTTATCTCATGCATCCAAATTTGGATCAAAATTGGAAAGTCGATGAATATAATTGATCATGTTAACAGAATAAAAGAGAAAAAACAAATGATCAATGGATGAAGCAAATACATGAAACAAATATCAGTGTCTAGATATGATTTTTTTTAAAGAATCTTTCAGCAAAATAGAAATCGAAGGAAACTTCTTCAGAATGATGACCCTAACCTCAATGCTGAAACATCTAATATTTTCCACCAAAGATTGGGAACAGTAAAAAGATAGTCACTCTCATCACTTCTAATCAACACCGTACTAAAAGTCTCTGCTAAATAAATAAATAGGTAGATGATGATGATAATGATGATGATGATAGATAGATGATAGATGATAGATAGATAGATAGATAGATAGATAGATAGATAGATAGATGATAGATAGATAGATGATAGATAGATAGATAGATAGATAGATGATAGATAGATAGATGAATAAATAAATAAACAAACAAATAAATAAATAAGAAATAAGAAATGAAGAAACTCATACGTGTTTATTTTCATAGCATATTGGGTTATGTAGAATATCTTAAGGAATCAGCCAAGAAAATAATTTCTATTATTAATTAGTGAATTTAGGAAATGCTTGGATGCAAGATCAATATAAAAAATCTAATTTCACTTCAATGTTTTTCTGAACATGTTAATTAAATGCAAAAAGTAAAATTACAATAGCATTATAAAGTAATAAATTTGGCAAAACATGCAAGATCTTTTTACTAAAACTCAAAACATCACAGAAATAAATAATGTATTGATAAAGTCCTTTTTTTGTTTTTAGATGAATATCAGGTAATCAAAAATGTCTTTAGACTTAAAATGAGAGATAATTCTTTCAAGCAATGCTCTTTCCTTTTATTGCATCAAGATTAGAAGACCTGGAAATTTGGGGACCTATGCACATTGAATAAAATAAAATTTATGATTGCTTTCCATGTAAAAATCTGTTTTTAACTTTCTGCCTATGTGTGATTAAACATATTTGACTAGAAATAGGCTGTGTAAAACATAAACTACTTACCGAAATGCTAACCAATTATCTGAAATCCTACTGAATTTTCCAAGGAATACTAATTATCAGTACTTTGAGTCTATTTTGAAAGTAACTATCTGGTAACAAAATAATTTTTATGCTTGGAAATTTGACATATATTTGCATTGTGTACTATCACCTTGTCATTATCACTAAAATACCAAATAAGTAATGTTGAAATGTTCATATTTAGATAGTAGCAACAGGATATGAGCCCAAAGTAAAACAATTATCTTTCTACTTAGCTAGAATTTATTTCCATCTTTAAGAGGAACTTATTCTCCAAATCATTTTGCTAGTAGGGAGTTTCCATTTATCATTTATACTCTATATTTAAAAGATGGCCTAACTATCCTTGAGCCATCCAGAATCACATTGCCACCTAAAAATCTATCAGTAAAAACTGCTGAAGAAAATACTGTCACCTAGTCTTCCCACAAACAAGAAATTGAGCTGATAGCTTAGTAGTCATGTCATTTAAAAAATGAATTATAAAGAGGATTTTACATTATATTACTTCTGCTTAGATTGTGCAAATGAATTACTGCAAAACCACATAAAGATCATCCAAAGGCTGGGAAACAGAAGCTACCATTTTGACTTATGCTTAAGCAAATTAATATTGCAGTCTCAGTCTGGGCTAGGAGGCTTAGTATTCACTTGTGATTTTTTTCATGTTCTCAGCATCAAGGTTTATAAGGCAAAGCCTTGGATTTTAGGCAGAATCCTTTTATTGTGTTCATATTGAGAAACCACCCAGTGTACTTCCTGCCATTTAACCTATTATATTCCACTTTTCTTTTATAGAATTATGTGCCTTGAAGTTAACCTATCGAACTCAAGTACTTATGGGTCTTCCCATTAAATGAAATGGTTTCTTTATTAAAGTATTTACTACTGATTTTTTTCACTACACAGGCAGTTAATTATGTTTATTATATTTAAATATATAAACCAGTAATAGAGAAAACAAGGCATTTGACAGTTTCTTGATCAGAATGTTTTAGAATCTGTTCTGGTCAGGGGCTGTATATTATTCAGTTTTGCATCCTCAGTTCCAGAATAGTGCCTGATAAATGAGTTTCAAGAAGTTCATGTTTAATAAGTGAATGCATGAATGAAGTAAAATAGTTTCACTTTAAGAATATTCAGGAGCCACTGCACCCACAGACCCTATTGCTATCTCCACCACACACACTATCTCAGCCAAGGCAACAAAATGCCTAAGACCTTCTTACTCAGTACACCTTCAAGCACAGTCTCCAGGATCTCCCAAAACCTAGTCCTCATCAAATTCCAAGGAGGGCTGAAAGTCCCTCAAGACCCTGCTTTCAGGATATCAGACCAATGTAGCTTGGATACATATACCACATACCCATAATTCACGTTAAAGAATTACACACATCAGTGCTGACCCAGAGATAGAACCCAAGATCCTACCAGCCATCAGTAAAAAACATATGAGCAACACTACTTTCTCACCACCCGGCAACATCTCCACTTCAAGAGCTACCCGTTCCTGATCCACTCTAGAAGAAGAAGTTAACCAGGATGTGATTTCTTCCTGGATAAAAAAAAAATACTTAGCATCACCATAACAGGTTTCATTGATTTTCTTCCAAGTTTCATATGTGTGTATATGTGTATATGATTTTATAGACAGAATCATAGCTATAAACTTGTTTAATTGCTGAAATTCTTCTGTTTTACATCAATGGGGTAAAAATATAACTGATATTATTCTTTATCTTTGGTAAAGCAATAGTCATTTCTTCTAAAATCAAGCATATAGTGGTAGGATCATTTCCCACATCCAAAGCATAACTCCATCTGCCACTGCTTTTTCATTCCCCAAGCCCTTTCCCTGTCATTACATCTATAGAGCTTTTTCATACTTTGATTACCAAATTACTTGGTTACAACTTCCTATCTGATTTTATTTGACCTTGTGCCTGTACCACAACACAATGAACAGTTCCTTTTGACTTCATCATAGCTCTGAAGACATTCTTATGATGGTTTCTTATTAGGATGTGTATTATTCAAATATTTACTTTCTGTGCTAAGTATTAACAAAATATTATACAGGGAGGGGTATGATGTGTATGTACACATATGTTTTTGTGTAAATAGAAAAGAATGGAGTCCTCAATTTTGAGAAAATTATAATCTATAGAGAAAGAAAAAATATACACATACACATGCACTTAAAGGCACATTTGCAAACCAGTCATCTAAAACTCCTTTGTATGTTAATAAAAATAAAGTCAATATACATATATATACATGCATACATACATACACATACATGAATGCATGCATACATACATAAATACATGTATTTGGATATACATAAACAAGCATAGATTCTTTTATTGTGCTTCACATTATTGTACTTTCAAGATACCACAGTTTTTACAAATTAAAGATTTGTGGTAACCCTGCATCTAGCTAGTCCTTTGGTGCCATTTTTTTTCCAACAGCATTTGCTCATTTAATGTCTATGTGTCACATTTTGGTAATTCTTGTAATATTTTAGTTTTTTAAATTTTTTTTATATTTGTTATGGTTATCTGTGATCAGTTATCTTTGATGTTACTATTGTAATTGTTTTGAGGCACTATGAACCATGCCTATATGAAACAACAAACTGCACCATGGACTGGCCATTTTCCCTTCCTTTTCCCTCTCTTTGGGCCTCCCTATTTCATGAGACACAGAAATAAAAATTAGGCCAATAATCCTATAGTGGCCTCTAAGTATTCAAGTAAAAGAAAGAGTCACACATCTCTCACTTTAAATCAAAAGCTATAAATGATTAAGGCTAGTGGGGAAGGCCTGTCAAAAGCCAAGAAACAAGCTGAAAACCAGACCCCTTGTGCTATACAGTGAGTCAGGTTGTGAATGCAAAAGAAATGTTCTTGAAGGAAATTAAACATGCTACTCCAGTGAACACAAAAATTATAAGAAAACAAAACATCCTATTGCTGATATGGGAAAAGTATTAGAGTTCTGGGCAGAAGATCTAACCAGCCACAACATTGGACTAAATGCTCCCTTAAGCCAAAGACTAATCCAGAGCAAGGCCCTAATCTTTTCAATTTGATGAAGGCTGAGAGAGCAAGGAAGCTGCTAAATGAAGCTAGCAGATGTTGATTCATGAGGTTTATGGGAAAAATCGGTGTCTCATAACATAAAAGTGCAAGATGAAGCATTGAGTACTCATGTAGAAGCTGCAGCAAGTTACCTAAAAGATCTAGCTAAGATATTAAAGGTGGCTACACTAAATGGATTTTCATGTAGGCAAAAAGGATCTCTTGTACAGAATAAAAAGTCTGTGGCTCATGAATCAATGAGTAATTTCAACTTTCAAACTGTACTATTTAAGAAATACATTCGTAAAGGGTATAACTGCCATAGAGAGTGATTCCTGTGATGGATCTGGGCAAAGGCAATTGGAAACCTTCTGTAAATGATTTACTGTTCTACATGCCATTAAGAGCATTTGCTTTTTACTTCCCCTGCATTTGAGGTAAAATTCATAAAATCCTCTTTAAGTCCAAGGTAATTTAGTTAACTTCCTAATTTTTCTCTATTTATTTTATTGATTCCGGTCTTATATTCATGTCCTTAATTTATTTTGAGTTAATTTTGGTGTGTAGTGATAGTATAGTTTCATTCTTTTGAAGATGGCCTTCCAATTTTCTCACCAGCATTTATTGAAGTTGGTTTCTTTTTCCCCTGTATGTTTTTGGCTTTTTTTGTTGAAAAATATTTGCCCATATAAATATGAGTTTACTTCTGGACTCTTGATTCTGTGTGTGTGTGTGTGTGTGTGTGTGTGTGTGTGTGTGTGTCCCATAAGCGGTACACACAAAGGGTGGTCTCCACAATACACAAGACTGCTAGGGCAACTCTCACTCGGTGTGTGTGTAAGTAATACTTCCTCTTCAATTTTTTGGAAGATTTTGAGGAAAATAGTCATTAAATATTTTTTGAATGTTTGGTGGAATTCACCAATGAACCCATCTGGTCCTGGACTTTTACTTTTTGGTAGGTTTTTGATGATTGTTTCAATTTCCATACTGCTGATTGGTCTATTTAAATTTTCCAGATCTTCTTGATTTAGTCTAGGAAGATTGTATTATTCTAAGTACTGGTTCATTTCTTCTAAGTTATTAAATTCGTTCCTATATGCTTTTGTTCCTGGGTGGCTGCCTTGCCCTGCAACATTGAGTGCCAAACATTCCGGGCAGGCAACCAGAGCTGTGTGCATGCATTTCAGAGACAGTTTCAGGCAGATCACTTCTGCTAACATGAACTTGGGCAGATCTCAGGTATCTGTGGGCCTGTCCATCCAGGAGAAGATTTCAGTGGCAAGCTACAAACTCATAACCATGAGCTTCAGTAATTCTTAAAGAGAGCTTGAGTGTTTTCAGCCCAAGGTGGGCAACAGCTGGCATTGCTATGATCTGAAATTTGTACAAGGAGCCACAGAGACAGCACTGTGTTCCGTGACTGTTGTGAAAAATTGTGAATGGTTACTGAAGTTCCTTCAAGACTAAGGCTGCTTTGACCTGACAGCCATTGTCTCCCTGAGACCCTGTTTCACCTAAGCCACAAAGTGACTGTGGCCCATTGACAGGCAGCTTCCCCTGATCTGCCCTTCTCTGGGGTTGTATATTCTGTACAGGCAACAGACTTTGGCTTGTACAGTAAGCGCCTTTTGGGAAAAATATTGGTGGGCTGCCTGTATGAGCTGCAATGTCTCTTAGGAGGGGGACTGCAGGAGTCTGTAGGACCACCACAGACAGCAGCTTGTCTTACTGTGATCTGTAAATACTTCAGGAATGTGCAGACACAAACGTTGCAGAAAACTGAGGCTGTATGGGCCTGATGGCCTTTGACCCCCTGAAATCCTGCTCCACCCAATCCACAAAGTGCTCACAGCATATTGACAGGCACCTTCCCCTGCCCTGCCCCTAGCCTGGGTTGCATATTCCATGCAGTCAATAGATCTTGGCCAGCAAACTGAGCAAAGTTTAAGAAACACAGAGACAGGAAGATCACTGCTGTTGGCACAAGATACGATATAGCATGGGCAGATCTCAGGGGTTCATGGGCTCATCAAAGATGGCAATATGTCTTGCAATCATATGTGACTTTTGTGGGAGCCCATAGTCCCAGAGCTGGCGGCAAATCTGGTGTTGTATGGGCCTGATGGCACCATGCTTCATTGACATGATGCCTCACATAACCCTCAAATTGCCTGTGGCAAGCCTGCTCTCAGGAAACCCACTTTCATTCTGTGTTTCCCTTGGGTCACAAAATCAACAGCAAACAACAGAACTCAGTTTATTCAGCCCACACAAAGCCTGTTCATTCAGAAAAAGCATTGGCAGCAGGCCACAAACTCCTGAACATAAGCTTCAGTAATTCTTTAACAGAGCTTGAGTGTTTGCAGGCCCAAGGTGGGTAGCGTTTGACCTTGCTATGATCTGAAACTTGCACAGGAAGCAACAGAGACAGCACTGGCCTGTACACTGACACTGCAGTGGTAGGGGAAATTTTTCTCAATAGATCCAGGTGACTCCTGAGGTCCCTACACCACCCAACACATATCACCCAGAGGCTCTAACAGTTCCAGAGACTTACAGGCAACTTTCAGGCTGTGTCAAGCCTTGAAGAGCCTACAGTGTTGTGTCTTCCACTTATCTGTAGATCCAGCATAGACAGCGACCGCCTATGGATTGCTTTGTAGCTCCCACCAAGTAGCTCTGAGCAATCAAAGGCAGTGGCTGACCTTGACCTATTGGGAAGCCCCTCCCAAGGGGTCACAAAAACATCACACCAGGAGGCTGACTAGAACAGAACAGAGCAACTCGTGACTAGTCCCATAAGCGGTACACACAAAGGGTGGTCTCCACAATACACAAGACTGCTAGGGCAACTCTCACTCGGTGGGGTCAGCCCCCACACAGCAACTCATACATAACCTGTGGGCACAGCCAACTCCCACAGTTTGTCAGCCTGAGACTTAACCCCATCTGCTGATGTACTAACACTAATAAAGGCTTAGCTTCAACAGAAGATCACACACAACCTGCACAAGGATCACATCCAGAGCCACAGGCACAGGGGATCCGGGAGAGTGTGCCACTGGGCCACACAAGACATGTTCCATACAAGGCTATCTGGTCAAACCTGAGAGAGAAAACAAATACTCTTAATACAGAGAAGCTAACACAGAGAGGCCACAAATGAAAGCACAGGAGAAAACTCCAGAAAATATGCTAAATCAATCAGAAGCAAGCAATCTACTACAAACAGAGTTCAAAATAATGGTTACAAGAAATGCTCAATGAACTTAGGGAAAAAATGGATGAGCTCAATGAAAACATTAACAGAGAGATAGCAAGCATAAAAAATTACATAAAAACCATAAAAAAAGAACCAGACGGAAATGAAGAACACAATAACCGAAATGAAGAATATACTAGGACATATTTCTAGAATCACACATTCTCCTAAGACTGAGTCTAGAAGAAACAGAAAGTTTGAACCAACTAATTATCACTAATCAAATCGGTAATCAAAAATCTACCATAAAGCAAAAGTCCTGGACAAGATGGCTTCATAGGTGAATTTTACTGAACATTTGGAGAAGAATTAACACCTATTCTTCTCAAACTGTTCCAAAAATTTAAGAAGGGGAAAGGCTCTGTAATACCTTTTATGAGGCCACCATTACTTTGATTCCAAGACCAAAGTCTTTACACAAAAAGAAACTGTAGGCCAATAACTCTTATGAACATTGATGCTTAAATTCTCAGTGAAATATTAGCGAAATCTAAGGAAAAGAACAGTATAATCAAAAACAGACTTACTAATATAGAGCACAATCTGGTGACAGCCAGAAGGATGGGACATTGAGGAGCTGGGAGAAAGGGGAGAAGGGTTAAAGAAGTACAAATTAGTAGTTGATAGATGGTCATGGGGATGGAGAGCATGGCGTGAGGAATGCAGTTAGCATTAATGTAATGGCTAGGTGTAGAGCGAGGAAAGAAAGAACAATCAGGGAGATCATTTATAAACTACATAAATGTCTAGCCAATGTACTGTATACTTGAAACGAATAATAAAATAAAATTTTAAAAAAGAGAACTACGCCGTCTCTTGCAGCAACATGTAGCCCATGCCATGCTTGCAGGGAGTAATGTGTAGACTAAATTGGTGAAATAGATGGTTCACACTAGAAGGATGTCTCCCACCAGGTTAAGGAGTCTAAAATCTTTATAGAATGATGAATCATCAAGAATTAGTGACCAAACAATTAACATTAAAAAGCAATATTTTAGGACTTTTACCAATATTTGTATTATTAGCAATATTTAGTACTACTGTTAGTAGTAGCAGTATACAAGCTAAACTGGAGGTGAGGACAACGATAACAAAGAAAGGTATGATATATTTATGGTAATAGTACAAGTATGAGTCATTAAGTATCAGAACTAGGTGAACTTCAATAACAATTGAAGAAGAAGATAAGATATGGAACATATGACTAAGTAAAGATAGGACTCGGTGATTGCACTGATTATGAGAATGAAGGAAGAGTCAGAAATGTCTTAGATTTTGAACATGGATAACTGGCAAAAAATGAGTTTGCTGATTATTATGAAACAGTGTTAGCTATTTGGATGGGTACAATGCTCACGAATAATTACATGAAAGTGTAGGAGAAAAAGGCTATTACTTGTTTCTGCAATTTTTCTAAATATTCCAATAAAATAAGAGATATAATAGAGCCTAATCTCGTACCTCTCTCAAGTTAAGCACATGAAACAAATCCTTGCATTTAGGAATCGATGCAGAAGAAAAACATTTAGTATTAAAAAAAAAAACTGAAATGAGTCTTTTACAGCAACCATTTGTAATATATTGTCTGACGAGGGAGCAGAATCTAATTATCCATTCATGATTGTTGGAACTATTAACATTTTAGAGAAAATGTGGTTCTTTATTTATAGCATATACACTTAAACATAATACACTAAGTAATAATTCCTATAACTTGCTAAATTATTAGTGCTTCAATTACCTAGTGATCCATTTAGAGCAAACCTCATTTAAAAAAAATTCTTACTTTCTTAAGGCTGAAGTATGCATTTTTCTAAACTAGAATGTGGTAAAATGTGCTCAGAGATAAGGAACAGGTAACTTGTGAATAGAGCATTCCAGTTAAATTGACAGCATTTTAATTTATGTTGACTAAGAATGTGCAAAACATGTGCCTTACATTCTCACATTCTCTCTCTCTCTTTCTCTTGCCTTCTCCCATGTAGAGAGGTATGTACATATATATGTATAATTTAAAATTGTGTTCCCTATATTATATGCCTTTGGAATCATTTATGCACATCAAAATACATTTGAAATATGTTGTTACTGCTCTAGAAACCTAACATATAATATCTGTTTTTATACTTCTTTTTCCATAGATATAATCTTTCTCTGATCTATTTTGAAGACAAATAATATGATTCTCTTGTTAAAAAATGGAAAAGATATTAAAAGAGAGTTTTATTCATCTGTGATTTACAAAGCAGGGATGTAGCCTTTGATATGAACTGAAGGTCTGTTATATACTTGGGCAGGAGGTAGCATAGAGCAAGGTTTTTAAAGGCAAAAGTGCAAGGAGCTGATGATCAAAGAGAAGCGTTGCCCGGGTGAACAAGATCACAAAACTACATGATTCTTTTTCTAATTGGTAGGGGCAACAACTTTCATCAGCTGGCTGACTCAGTGGTCAAGCAAGTGGGATTGTGAGATGAGAACAATGGGTAACATAGTTAGGCATTTGTCAGCCTCCTAGTTCTGGTTTAGGCTTACATAACAAAAACTTTTGGGTTACTTATCAATAGAAATCAAACAGCACAGACTGTTTGTTCTGTCTGCAGTTTCCAAGTCCAAGAAGCAGAGTCATGCTCTGTAAGCAGCCTCAGGATTCAAAGTGCAAAAATCCAAATGTTGGGCCACAAATTATGATATTAAAGTTCTTATTAGCCTTCACTCTTTTCCTTTAATTTTCAACTTGGACGGAAATATCAAGCAATGATAAGAATCCAACCCAGCTGCCTCTATTTTGTTCTGAAGCCAAGCAAACAAAGACTCAAATTGGTATTCCTGAATATTCATTTGTTTTTGTTGTTGTTTTTTGTTCTTTCCTTAGAGTGTTTTCTTTTCTTTTTTGGTATTCATTTGACTGCTTTGTCTTCTCATGTGTTAGCATATGAATACATATAAGAGAGGATGGGTTCAGCTTCCAGTAATGACCAATATTCCTTATCAGAACAACCTTTGTACAGAAAACACTACTTTTGACAAAATATTGGAAAACATATTTTAAGGTATTGGATTGTGACCAAAAGTAAGCAGCAATGGGAGTAGATTTGACAGTTAGAAGAAGTTAATGTACTAGGTGAGATCTCATTTTCTTTCAATGGCTTTTCACCTGAGGTTACTTCCCAGACTGTGTCAGCTTTGTGGATAATATTCTGATAGAAAATACATAATCTAAACAGCTGGAAAAACCAGAGGAAAAGTTCTGGGCAACCACAGCCACTGAAAAGTGAGGAGAACAATAGCAAAAAGAAGAGAGCCAAGGAGGAAAATATTTAAATAATATGACTAGTCTTTGAACAAATCTCTGTCTGACCCCTGAATTACACATGAGTGAGGCTGACTACAAAGAGCCAAGCTAATTGAACCAAGATCTGAGCTGCTATACACTGCAGGGAAGACATTATTCACATTATGAGCTCAATCACATTAATTATCAGTTTTTATTTTAACTAATGTTTTTTAGAAAAATTTTTTTTACCCTTAAGGGGTCAAATGTATGTTGATGGAAGGAAATTTAATTATGGGTGGTGAACACACAATGATGATATATGAATATATATATGTATATGTATATATACATATACACACATATGTATATATATGTATATATGATGTATTATTGTATTGTACACTTGAAACATATAATTTTATTAACCAATGTCACTCCAATAAATTTAATAATTTTTTAAATCTAGAGTCTCCATAGATAAGATTTAAAACTTCAAAGTACAATTCAAAATATTCAAAATATGAAGAATAAGGAAGAAGTGATTGATTCTAAAGGAAAAGAAAATCAATGGTACTAACTTCAAGATTTATACCCATTTAATTACTATAAAATCTCAAGATTCAGTAACATGGTTTATAACTATTATCAAAGATGTTTTCTAAAATGCTTTTCCTGAATGAAAAGAAATCTCAGGAGAAAAATAAAAGCTATAAAATGAAAAAGGCAACTTCTAGTAATAAAAACAATATGTATCTTAAGTAAAAATAAATTTCTGGATAGGTTAACAGCAGAATGGAAATCCTCAGAAAGAAAAGAATCAGGGAATTTGAAGATAGATCAGTAGAAATTATTCCATCTGAAAAAAAAAATTAATTGAGCCAATATCTAATGTAGTGTAGTTTGAGTTTCAGAAAAAAAGAATAGAGAAGAATAGAGAATAAGGAGAAAAACATATTTGATGAAATAATAGCAAATAAAATCACAAATTTAGGGAAATAAATAAATTGACAGATTTACAAAATGCAGTGAAGTCCAAACAAGGTAAATATAACAGAAACTACAGCTAGACATATCATAGCCCAGCTCCTTAAAACCAAAGATAAAGAAAAAAAACTTAAAACAACAAGAAAAAATATGCATTAAATCAGGAGAAAATGATTTAAGGAACAGTGGCATCCCATACAAAACAATGGAGGTCGGTAAACATCTGCTTGTGTGTTTCATCTAAGCTCCATAGTCATGGGGATATCAGAAAAAAAAAATTCTGACATCCAAATTTCATTAAGGAAAGCAAAGCAAATGTATTTTCAGTTAAAAGAAAACAAAGATTTTTGTCATTAAGAGGATTACATAATAAGAAATTACAGAGGACATTTTTCAGAATCAAGGAAAATAGTACCAAAGAAAATGTGGAAATTTATTCTAAGACAACATCATAGTTGTAAATCATAAGTTATTCCAGCAAAACAAAATATCAAGGTAATCCCGATCATTTATATTTCAACAAAGAAATGGTTCTCCTCATACCTTGCTGTCCACTCAAGTCTTGGGATACTTGAATAAATCATTATGTGCATCAAGCAGAAAATTTTAATTTCCAAAGCAATTATGAAAGCTCTCTGTGTAAAATAATGACTTCCATTTTAGACGAGTATTTACATTTCTTTAGATTTAACTATTTCTGAAAAGATTAGATTGAGAAGTCCAGTTTTTAAAAGATGAAGTAAAAATGGAGTTTCCTACATTAGTCTTCTGGATATCATTTCAAATGAAAAGGAAGAATGAGAAAAAGAAATGCCAGTTTATTCTTTGGTGAAATTAAGGGATATTTAAAACCCCTGAATCATAATATATGAGGAAGGGCTGCATATACATTTCAGGTTAGTTAGTAGTGCAGAAAGAACCTAAGAGAGGATGCCCACAACTATGGAGCTTAGATGAAGCACACAGAGCATTTTTCTCCCAAATACATAGCATACTGGGAGGAAAAACAACAACAACAACAACAACAACAACAACAACAACAACAACAACATTATTTTATTATAAGTATTTTAGAATATGCATAGTTTGAAATTATATTCAGGATACATTTTAAATTACTTACCTAGGTACACTTTAAATTACTCAACTTAAGAAAAAATTGAGGAATATAATACATGGGTAGTTGTTTGGGATTTAGTTATTTAAAAGGGATTTAGCTGTTTTTTTTTCAATACACAACTTTTATTGCATCTTTAACATATCACAAATAAGCCTGAGGAATCATCTGACATCTTGGCATTTCTGTGGTTAAACAACTTAGACCTTATTCATCAACCTATTGAACTGTTCCTTTTTCAGAAACATAGGTGCCATCTAGAATTTTTCTGGTATCCTTGTTTTTAACAGTTGAAGCCTGTTGAAATCAAAGCAGCTGAATTTGATACAAGTTCAATGTTGTTTCCTTTAAGAATTAACTCATCTTTCTGGCTTTGAGATACTGAAAAAATAACACCTGACCTCATCTGAACCGTGCAGATGTATTTTTCACCCAAGAAATTTCAAATTTCAATAAGAGAATCCTACTCCTGAAAAACAACATTGATGGGGAAATGAGCATACACAGACGTCATTTTGTAATGGAAGCCCAGTGTAATACCCTTGATCATGTTCTACGTTGTTGTGACTGAAGTCCCTCCACAGGGTGCGTATGGGGCGCTTCACAATAACTGCACATCCCTTCAGAATGATATCCACATTTCCTGGAATGTCGACAATCTGATTGCTGATTGCCTCATTCTCACGGTAAATGCAGCAAAGAGAAGGGATTTAATTGTTTTTTAAATTCCAATAAAAATTCAAATAAATTGAAAAATTCTGAACTCATTGATATAAATATATACCACCTAGAGATGATGACTCAGTGGATCAATTGCCTCAGTTAAAGTATTTAATGTTTCAACGTGTTAGCATACAATACAAAGAAGTTCCCTTATCAGATTACCAGTTAAGTGAATTGACAAAATAATCAAGATTCTATTTCTTTTATAAAGATTTCTAGTTGATGCTCAAAGCAGGCTAAATTCTCACTGCTAGTTGGCTGTATGTACTCAGTACCGTCACATGTTTTTACTCCCATCATTCGAATTCTGTGCCTATGAAGAGTCTGTTGAGTTTGTTCAAAAGCTTATTTATGCCAGTTGTACTTGTTAATGTATTAAGTAACTTAAGAAAATGCTATGTAAAATGAAATATAAATTAAAAATAGAATTGTTTTCCTATAAAAGCTAACTTGAATGATTTAGAAAATATTATTAAAGATGTGTCTCTAACATTACTTTTGAATTAGGTGTGGATAAGACTACAAATGTGAGAAACTTTTATTAACATTCAGAGGATTTTTGAACTCAGATTTCTTGCCAATTCTCTTTGTCTCCTAAGTACTTAAAGGAATCTCAAGTTGTAAAAAATGAATTGTCAGATGTAGTTCATATCAGAAAGACAACGTAGATCTCAAGCTACTGATTTTATATAGTCAAAGCAAAGGGCTTATGTAAAAAAGAAATCCATTATTTTTAAGTTTCCTCAATTTAGCAAACTTAAAAAATGACCACCATATTATAAGGAAAAAAAGTTTTATTAATGCATTTTGATAAGTAATTAAATATGAAATTATTGTTTCCAGACAGCTTTCTGGGAAAGAATTACTGTTTTTCCATTTTCCTTATTTAACATTATTTTAACAACATTAAATAGTTTTTTTAAACAAAGTCATGTGAATAAATACAGTTTTCAGTTATTGTCCAACTCCTCTTTTCTCTTATTAGCATTCTAGTATCATAAGGTAATGTTGCATGATCATAATAGTCAAAAGCCTGTATAAAAGCTTCATAATCATTACAATAGTGGCTAGCATTTACTGAGGCACTACCATATGCCAGACACTTTGCTCGGTGTTTTCTAGGAATAATTTTTAATTTTTATAACTCTCAATCTAACTCCCAGTTATGAGCATACTATCATCAAACAGCCTACCATGCTTACTTTGTATCAAATATATATCATAATGAATTATCTCAGATTTTAAAAAATTGAGCAAATTTCAAAGAATAATTTCTTTTTATTCACATTCATGGAATAATTAAATTTAAAATCAGAGAAAAAATTAAGGAAATGTGTTTTTCTGAAGGATAATTATAGTACTATGGCCAATCCATTAATTCATATATTATTCTTACTAGTGATATAATTTATTTTGGATCATGAATATATAGTAAAATTTACATTTAGTAAAGAACATTTTTCCCAAAAGTCATGAAAAATTACACTCATCGCATTGGTTTAATTTCTACTGAAATCAGGTTTTTGCCCCAAATGAACATGTAAAAGTACTGTTCCAAATTTTCTTGAACACTTAATCTATACAACCCCTTACATCCATATTTATTTAATCCTAAAAAACAAAACAAAACAAAAACTCTTAAATAATAGGTACTTCATTTTTTTCCAACTTAATTATATGAAAAATGAGGTTGGGAGAATATAGGAGGCATATCTAGGAATGTATTCCTAAATTCAGGATTATGAAGATTTACCACATGCTTTCTTCTAAGAGTTTTACAGATATAGCTCTTATATTTAGGTCATTCTGGTTGAGTAAATTTTTGTGTGTGATACAAAGTAAGGGTTTCAATTCATTCTTTTTCCATCTGAATAACCTGTTGTCACACCATTTGTTGAAGAGTGATTCTTTCCTCACTTACTTGTATTGGCTCCCTTGTCTGAAATCACATGGCTGTAGATAAATGAGATTATTTCTGTATGCTCAATTCAGTTCCATTGCTTTATATGTTTATCCTTATTCCAGGGTCACAGTTTTGACCTCTATAGCTTTGTACTAAGTGAAATTGAAAGCGTGAGTCCTCCAACTTTGTTCTTTTTCAAGATTATTTTGGCAATCCCATACGAATCAGAGGATTGACATTTCCATTGCTATAAAAAGGTTGGTTGGAATTTTGGTAATGATTGCATTGTATCCGTAGATACCATTGGGCAGTATTGATATTTCAACCTTTTTTTTCAGTTTCATAAATGTAAGGTAGGTTATTGATTCAAAATCTTTCTTTTGTACAAATGAAGGTATTGAATAGTGTAAATGTTCCGCTAAGCAATGCGTTCATTGTACCCCTTAAGTTTTGGTATGTTGTGTTTTCATTTTTTAATTAATCTCTAAGTATTTGCTAACATATCTTGCAATTTTTTTTCATGTAACAATTGGTTGTTTCAGTGTTGTTTATTTTCCATATATTAGTGAAGTTTTTAACTTTCTTTCTGTTATTTATTTCTACTTTAATTCCATTGGGGTTGAGAGGGTTGAGAAGACACTTTGTATGATTTCAATATTTTAAAAAGGATTGAGACTTGTTTTGAGACCTAGTATATGACCTGTCCTAGAGAGGTTTCCACGTGCAATTGAAGAACAATTTTTTAATTGCTTGATGAAGTGTTCACATATCTGTTATGTATAGTTGGTTAATAGCTTTTGTTAGAAACTGCTTATTTTCTGTCAATTAGATTTCTATTTTGTTTGAGTTTGTGGAAGTATACCTTAAGACCACTCAGTGATTGTTCCTATCCATTTAGTGGCCTGAACAGTAGGGGCTGCAAAACAGTCTTGGTTGACAGGCTAGCACTCCAGTCTTTAGTAGGAAACTGCAAAATAGGTATAGAGGGCACCCGAATGTCTTCAGACCAGTCTGCGACTTCAGGCTGAGCAGCAGTGAACTCAGAAGTAGGAGCAGTACATACATCCTGAAATTCCTCCTTGGTCACAGCCTTTTCAGCGGTGGCTTGCTCTTCCTTTTCAATCTCTTCGGGATCTCTGCAGAAGTAGAGAACAGGAAGGACCTCTCACGGGTGTTCACAGGAGATGATGCCTTGCATAAAGAGAACTTTCTGGGCCAGCATCTACCATATCAGACCCACTGAGTGAGCTCCCTTTTTGATGCAAGGGATGGCAATGTTCACGTAGTGCAGAGGAGAGTTTGTGTTAAACAGATCGATGGTAGCCAGGTTAATGTAAGATGCCTCTGAGAGAGGCTGGTGGTCAGCCTTGGGATTGATAACCACCAAAAGTCTTAGTTCCCGGAAGGCTGCCTGGATCTGGTTAGTGAAGATCCCAGGAGTGAAGTGGCCAGCAATAGGAGTGTCTCCAGTGGCAGCAGCAAACATCAGCACAGCTCGCTGGCCACTATTCCTGGATGATATGTGTAAACGCAGGAGCCCCAGGCCTGAAACCTGCACCTGGGTTTGGATATTCTGTAAGAACCACCAGGAGGACCAGAGGGGTGAAAAATGCCATTATTACATGGCAGGGAAGCTTCCACAGTGGCTACTCAATGCTGCAGGAATAAAGTGCTGACAAAGAGCAAGCAGAGTTTTATGCACACAAACAGAAGGGCAGGTTATCTCATGGGGTAGCAGCTGCCTTCTCAGATGGATGGGAGCAAGATGTGCTATTTGCTTACAGGAGCAAATAGAGTATGTGGGAGCAGCAGAAAATGTCCTGGGGAGTAGGCACTGCTGAAAACTCTTTGTGCACTGCCTTACTTGGCTGCTGTCTTGGAAGCTGTCAGTCTTCTGAGTATGTGGAGGGGCTATGTAGGGTTTTGAGTTAACCCTACAATATGACACTGACATTCGCTGGTTTCTCAATGGCAAAAAAAGCACGAGCTTCCAGTAGAAGCTTCTCCCAGGTTCTCTTCAAATTTTTGATGTAGATGCCATCACTTTTCCTTTTGTAGATATACTATCCCATTTGGAATTCGAGGTTGGTGCCCCTTAAGTGAATTCCTGCTGCAAGGAATTTGAAGACATCCTCCTCATTCATTTGAAGGACATCATGTGCTCCAGGCATCATGAGTTTCCCTTTAAATTATGTGGGAACCAGTAACAGAGCTGTATGGGCCTCTTTCTGGGTAGTGCGGAACAGCTGGTTTATAGTTTTGTTCCAGTCTTCTGTATTATTATTGGTCTTCTGGCTAGATACTCTATTTATTATTACAAGTGAAATATTGAAGTCTACAATTACTATTTTTACAAAGGTCCAATTCTCTCTTTGTAAAGTTAACTCAGAACATAGCCCCTCCATATACTCAGAAGACTGATAGCTGCCCAGCCGGCAGCCAAGGAAGATAGTACACAAAGAGCTTTCAACAATGCCTACTCCCAAGGATGTTTTCTGCTGCTCCCATGGATGTTATCTTCTCTGTAACCAAGCAGCATATCTTCCTCCCATCCATCTGAGAATGCTATGCCCCCAATGAGATAACCTCTCCTTTTGCTTCTGGGCATAAAAATCTCTGCTTGCACTTTGTTAGCAGCAGGTTTTCTTCCTTCAGCTCCAACTGGTTGCTGCTGAAGCTTCCCTGCCTCATGAGTAATAAATGGCGTGCCTCACCCTTTCAGCCCTCCTGGTGATTTTTTTTTTAGAATATCCAAACCCAGGTACTAGTTCCAGACCTAGGGCTCTTGCGTTACACCCTTCAAATCTGAAAACTTTGTTTTATATATTTTGTGATTGTTTTTTTTTTAAATATATGTTTAAAATTGTTGAATCTTCTTGATAATTTTTTTGTCTATTGTAACAATATTTAATTTAAAAAATTTCCCTGATATTAGTATAAACACCCCTCTCTTTTGATTGCGATTTGCTTGGAATAACTTTTTTCATCCTTTCATTTTCAACTCGTTTGAATCTTTGGATCTAAACAGCCTCCTGCAGAGAGCATTCAATTCGCTCATGTGTTTTTATGCAGTGTCAGTGCTGAGCTGATTGAGAAGGGAAGAAGGTTTTGGTGGTGAGATGCCCAGTTGGAAGAATGCACAAGGGACCGATATGAGAATGAAATGACAGACACCAACTTTGTTGTGGGGAGCATGCTTCTATTGTGGGGAGTGCAGTTCTATTGCAGGGAACATGCTTCTTCAGCTCCTGCTTTTTTCTTCTCCTCTTCTGCTCCCCAAGGGACCACATAGGCTCCACATAAATCAGAGTAAAATAGTGGCATTCAGCTACACATGTGTTAAACAATAAGCTGAATAATGTTTACATATTTTAGGCATAGGCACCCTACTATGCTAATGTAGCATTCTAAATCCAGTGTCCTCTTCCTAGCCACAAGCCTGGATCACAGCCAGACCTGGGACCAGCCAGGCCTGGGACCCACATATAGTCTGCTCATATCTGGCTTTCAATTGGAGAGTTTAATCTACTTAATTAAAAATAATTACTAAGGGGTGGTGAGGAGAGGTCAAAAAGGGTAAAGGGGATCAACTATATAGTGCCAGAATATTTTTAATTAATTAATTTATTGTTTTATGGTGACATTGGTTAACAAAATCCAGTAAGTTTCAGCTGTACATTTTAACAGTAAAGCATATATATGTTTACACTGTGTGTTGACCTCCCATAATTGGATTTATTACTGTCACCACATATTTGACCCCTTTTACTCCATTTACTGTTACAGGAAGTGACACCTAATGAAGGAAATTGGACGCTCAGACAACTTTGTTAGAGGAAGAAGAATTTATTGCTGGTGAAGAGCATGGGGCTTTCAACAGACTCAAAGCACGAGCTCCCTTTGCTTAGATTTCTTACAGCTTATATACCCTTGCAGTGTCCATGCAAGGGTCATATGATTCCTTTGTCTGAGGTTTCACATGTGCTTCATGACTCAGGATGGGAAGGAGGAGTTTCAGGTGGTGGGCTGCAAGAGAGGAGGAATTTCCAGACTACTGGTCATATCTATTTACATGTTGTTTGCCTTGCAGAACCAGTGACCTTGGCATTGTCAGCACCGTTATAAGATTCTCGAACAGAGAGATGGGATGCCAAGGCTATAAACACAAAGTAGCACTTATTGGTGCCGACACTGGCTCAGTGGATTCCTATTGAAAGAATGAGCCCTGACTGTAACATAACAGGCAATTTTATAGTCTTGTTATTCCTACACAGCTACAGAATTTAGGAAAAAAAAAACATTAGTTTGATTGCAAGCTATGAATCAACAGATGTGAGCCAGAGAGTCCTTGAGGTGTGGGAGGTAGCTATGGAAAAACATGTTAGCTGGAGAATCCTGGAGGAGGGCATAGGGCAGTCAGGAAAGGACTTTAACCAGCTGAGTTGGTATTTCCACAGTTCTCCCCCTTTTTTTTGCATTTTTCAGATGTCTCCTCTTATCTCTTACTACCTCTTCCCTCCCCTCTTCCCACTACCATCTGGTAGACACTAGTCTACTGTTCATGTCCATGAGTCTCTGTATATTTGCCCTGTTTGTGTGTTGCTTTCAGGTTTAGATTCCACATATATGTGATATCATGTGATTTATAATGTTTTCTGTCTGGCTTATTTCACTTAGCATGATTATCTTGAGGTCCATCCATGTTGTCACAAATGACAGTATTTAATCTCTTTTATGGCTGAGTAATATTCCATTGTATATAGGTACCACATCTTCTTTATCCAATCATCTACCATAGGATACTTTTGGGTGGTGAATGCACAATGCAAAATGCAGATGACATGTTATAGAATCACACACTTGAAACATATAATTTTATTAACCAATGTCATCCAAGTAAATTTAATACAGATATTAAAATTACTGATAAGGAAGGACTTATTACTTTCATTGTGCTATTTATTTTCAAAATGTCATATTTTTCTCCTCTCATTTGCTTTATCACTGCTTTCTTTTGTGATTAGTTGATTTTTTATAGTGATATCTGTTGATATCCTTCTCATTTGTGTATATCAGTTTAGATAATTTCTTGGTGGATATCATGGGAATTACAATTAATATACTAAATTTATAACAATCTAGTTTGAACTGATACCAAATGTCATCCAATAACATACAAAAGATCTAATTTTGGATAACGCCCTTTTATGTTGTTGCTGTTGCAAATTGCTTCATTTTGTATTGCATGATAAATAAAAAAGATTTATACATATATTTATGCATTTGTCTTTTAAATCATGTATTCAAGAAAAGGGAGGTTACAAAAAAACATAATAATAATGGCTTTATTTACTTATGTAAATACCTTTACCAGAGATCTTTATTTCACCATACAAATACAAATTACTATCTAGTGTCTCATCATTTCAGTGTGAAAGATTCCCTTTACCGTTATTTATAGGCATTTCTACTGGTAATAAACTCCTTCAGATTTTGCTGATCTAAAAATATTTTAATCACTCCTTCATTTGGGAGGGACATTTACTGAATATAGAATTGGATGACATTTCGCCCTCCTTACGTCTTCTGCCTTCTATGGTTTCTGATGATTAATCAGCTTATAGTCTCATTGAGAATCCATTGTATGTGACAGGTCGTTTCAGTCTTCCTGCTTTCAAAATTCTCTTTGACTTTGGATTTCAATGTGTTGACTATAACGTGTCTCAATATGAATATCTTTTAGTTCATTCTACTTGGGATTTTAGTTATCTTGTATAAATAGATTCAGGTGTTTCATCATATTTTGGAATATTCTGGCCATTATTTCTTCAAATATTTACTTTTTTAAAAAAATACGTTTGTTGGGGTGACATTGGTCAATACAATCATATAATTTTCAGGTGTATATTATAATTTGACATTTCTATATTTTATTGTGTGTTCAACACCCAAAGTCCAGTTTCCTTCAACTACCATATATTTGATCCCCTTACCCAATTCAACCTCCCCCTACCCCACTATATTTGACTCCCTTTACCTTATCTACCTACCGCCCTCCTCCCCCACCCCACTAAGAAGCACTACTCTACAGTCTTCAGGTAACCACACTTCTATAGTCCATGTCCATGACTCTGTTTGTTTGTCCTGCTTATTTGTTGCTTTTAGGTTTATATCAAACATTTAAGTGATATCATGTGATTTTCAGCTTTTCCTGTCGGGCTTATTTCACTTAGCATATTATCTTGTGGTCCATGCATTTTATCACAAATGGCAGTATTTCATCTCTTCTTATGGCTGAGGAATATTCCATTGCATATATGGACCACAGCTTCTTTAGCCAATCACCTATCATAGGGCACTTCAGTTGCTTCCATGTCCTGGTCACTGTGAATAATGCTGCTATGAGCATCGGTGTGCAAATATCTTTATCGATATGAGTTTTCAAGTCTTTGAGGTAAATACTCAGTAGAGGGATTGCTGGATCATATGGTAGATCAATTCTTAGTTTTTTGAGGAACCTCCATACAGTGGCTATACCAATTTGCAGTCCCAGCAGCAGCGTATGAGGGTTAATATTTCTCCACATCATTTCCAAAATTTGTTATAACTTGTCCTGTTGATTATATTCATTCTAACAGGGGTGAGATGGTGTCTCATTGTGGTTTTGATTTACATTTCCCTAATAGCTAGCAACATTGAGCATCTTTTCATATATTTGTTGGCCATATGTAGGTCCTCTAGGGAGAAGTGTCTGCTCAAGATCTCTGCCCATTTTTTGATTGGGTCATTTGTTGTTGTTGTTGTTGTTGTTGTTGTTGTTGTTGCTGTTGTTGCTGAGTTGTATGAGTTCTTTGTATATTTTGGATATTAGGCCCTTATCGGTGGTGTTGCTTGCAAATATATTTTCTCATTTCAGCGGTTGTCTCTTTACCTTGTTGAATGGTTTCTTTTGCTGAGCAGAAGCTTTTTAGCTCCGTTTAATTTATTTTAGTCCCATTAATTGATTTTAGCTTTTACTTCCCTTGTCTTTGAGGTCCAATTCATAAAATCTTCTTTGAAGTCAAAGGTCCTTGAGTTCAGTTCCTATGTTTTCTTCAGTGCCTTTAATTTTTAAGGTCTCATTTTCAGGTCCTTAATCCATTTTGAGTTAATTTTGTTGTGTGATGACAGACAACAGTCTATTTTCATTGTTTTGCAGGTGGCTTTCCAGTTTTCCCAGCACCATTTATTGAAGAGGCTTTCCTTTCTCCACTGTATGCTTTCAGCTCTTTTTTGTCAAAAATTATTTGCCAGTGTAAATATAGGTTTACTTCTGGAATCTCGATTCGATTTCACTGGTCCTTATGTCTGTTTTGTTGCCAATACCATGTTGTTTTGATTACTGTTGCTTTGTAGCATAATTTGAAGTTGGACAGAGAGATGACTCTAGCCTCGTTCTTTTTTCTCAGGATGGCTTTGGAAATTTGGGGTCTTTTGTGTCTCCCTACAAATTTGATGATTTTTTGTTGTATTTCTTTAAAACATGCTGATGAGATTTTGATGGAGATTGCATTAAATCTGTGTAATGTTTCAGGTAATAAGGTCACTTTGACTATGTTGATTCTTCCAATCCAAGAACATGGAATATCTTTTCATTTCTTCATATCTTCTTTGATCTCTTTTAACAGCATCTTGTACTTTTTCATTATATAGGTCCTTCACATGTTTTGTTAAATTTATTCCTAAGTATTTTATCCTTTCTGTTGCAATTGCGAAAAGAATGATTTTTTTTCACTTCTTTTTCTGTTGCTTCATTATTAGAGTATAGGAACACTATGAATTTTTGAATGTTGGTTTTGTATTTGCAAATACTTTACTATTTTTGCTTATTGTTTCTAGTAGTGTTCTTGTGGAGTCTTTAGGGTTTTCCATATTTGGAATCATGTCATCCACAAATAGTGGCAGTTTGGCTTTTTTGTTTCCTGTTTGGATACTTTTTATATCTTTTTCTTGTCAGATTGCACTTGCTAGGACCTCCAATGTTATAATGAATAAGAGTGTCGATAGTGGACAGCCTTGTCTTTTTTCCTGATCTTAGACGGAAAGTTTTTAGTTTTTCACCATTCAGTATAACGTTGGCTGAGGTTGTGTCATATATGGCTTTGAATATGTTAAGGTACACTCTCCTTCTATACTGATTTTGTTAAATGTTTGGATCATAAATGGATGCTGTATCCTGTTGAAGACTTTTTATGCATCTATTGATACGATCATATGTTTCTTATTTTTAAATTTATTTATGTGCTATATCACATTAAGTGATTTGTGTATGTTGAATTATCCTTGTGCCCCTGGGATGAAGCCCACTTGATCGTGCTGTATAATCTTTTTAATATGTTGCTGTATTCAGTTAGCTAGTATCTTATTTGGGATGTTTGCATCTGTGTTCATGAGAGATATTGGTCTGCAGCTTTCTTTTTTTGTGTTATCCTTACCAGGTTTTGGTATCAGAGTAATATTGGCATCACAAAATGTGTTGGGAAGTATTGCCTCCTCTTCGATTTTTTGGTAGAGTTTGAGGAGAATAGGTATTAAATCTTATTTGAATGTTAGGTAGAATTCACTGGTGAAGCCATCTGTTCCTGGACTTTTACTTTTTTGAAGTTTTTGATGATTGCTTCAAGTTCCATACTGCTGATCGGTCTATTTAGATTTTCCAGTTGTTCTAGATTCAGTCTAGGAAGGCTGTATTTTCTAAGTACTGGTCCATTTCTTCAAGGTTATTAAATCTGGTGATATGTTCTTTTTCATAGTATTCTTGTATGATCCTTTGTATTTCTGTGATGTCAGTTGTAATTTCTCTTCTTTCATCCTTGATTTCATTTATTTGTCTCCTTTCTCTTTTTTGTTTAGTGAGTCTGGCCAGGGGGTTGTCAATTTTATTAACTTCAAAGAGTCAGCTCTTAGTTGCATTTATTTTCTCTATTGTTTTATTGTTTTGTTTTGTTTTCAATTTCATTTATTTCTGTTCTAATTTTGATTTTTTCTATTCTTTGCTGACTTTACTCCTCATTTGTTCTTCCTTTTCTATTTTTTTAAGAAGAAACGTTAGGTTGTTTATTTGGGAATCATTCTTATTTTTTGAGATAGGCCTGTAATGATATGAACTTTACTCTTATGAATGCTTTTTCTGTGTCCCAAAAGCTTTGATACAATGTACTATCTTTATCATTCATTTCTATGTATCTCTTGATCTCTGTTTTTATTTCTTCTATGATTCAGTTTTTCTTCAGTAGCATGTTGTTCTATCTCCATGTATTTGTGGTTCTTCCCCCTTTCTTTTTTGCAGTTGATCTTTAGTTTCAAGCATTGTGATCAGAGAATATAGTTGATATGATATCAACCCTCTTATATTTGTTGAGGTTATCTCTGTGACCCAGTATGTGGTTAGTTCTTGAGTATGTTTCATGTGAACTAGAAAAGAATGTATAAGCAGTTGTTTTGGCATGGAAGACTCTGTAAAGGTCTATTATGTCCAGTTGGACTAAAGTGTCATTTAAGGATGTTAGTTCTTTATTGAATTTTTGTTTGAATGATCTGTCTATATCTGAAAGTGGGGAATTTAGATCTCTTACAATGATGGTGTTTTGGTCTGTTTCTTTCTTTAGTTCTGTTAGTTACTGCTGTACATATTTCAAGGCTGTCTGATTGGGATAATAGATATTAATAAGTGTTATTTTTTCTAGGTGCATGATTCCCTTTATCATTTTGAAGATCTTTCTTTACCTTTTTTATTTTGAAGTCTATTTTGTGTGATATTAGTACTGCTATTCTGCTTTTCTCTGAATGCCATTTGCTTAAAATATCATTTTCTAACCTTTCACTTTGAGTCTACATTTGTCTTTGGAGATGATATGTGTCATCCAAAGCATATGGTTGGATTTTGTTTTTTGATCCATTCTGCAATTCTGCCTTTTTGTGTGTGTGAGTTCACTCCATTTATATTTAGAGTGATTATTGAAATATGAGGTCTTCTCATAGCTATTTTATCTTTTACTTTCTGGTATCTTGGAGTTTCCCCTGCTTCTTTGTCTTTGTGCTTCAGTTTTCATTATTTTGGTTGGCTTTTGTGGCTTTTGCTTCTGGTTCTTCTTGTGTCATGTTATACATTTCAGCTCTGAATCTTTGGTGTGTGGTTACCATTATGAATATGGAAAGGATAATTATATATGTAGTCATCTATTTTCTTCTGTGAGTCCTTATCTCTCTTCCCCTCTGCAAAGTTGGATGTTTGAATCATCTTTTTTTTCATTCATGCTGTCTCTATTTGTCCTTAGGTATGCTGAGAGTTCATTACTATCTTGCTATAACAATTCACTTCTTACTATTTAAGTTATAATGTCCTGCTCTTACGCAAGGTTGCTCTCCTCTGCTTCTATTTCCCTGAGAGTCACTTTATTCCTAATTATGCATTTTTGTTGTTTTTATTTTTCTTTAGATGAACTGAGCCCTTTTCGTATTCTTGTATTGCAGGCTTCATAGTAGTGAATTCTTTCAATGTTTGTATGTCTGGAAAGGTCTTAATTTCTCCTTCATTTCTAAAGGAGAGCTTATTTGTATACATTATTCTATGTTGGTACTTCCTTTCACTTGATAGGATAAATATTTGGTTCCATTTTTTTCTGGCTCGTAAGTTCTTTGCTGAGAAGTCTGATGATAATCTAATGGGTTTCCCTTTATACTTTACCATTTTCTTCTCTCTGATTGCCTTGAGAATTCTTCATCGTTGATTTTTGATAACTTTAATACAATGTATCTTGGTGAAGGCCTTTTTGGGGTTAGATAATTGGGTGTTCTGTTGACTTGTTGAATTCCAAGCTCCAGCTCATTCCTTAGTTTTGGGAAATTCTCATCCGCAATTTGTCTGAAAATGCTTTCTAGTCCCTGCTCCTTTGTCTCACCTTTGGTATTGCCCATTATTTTTATGTTTCCTTTCCTGATGGTATCAGCTAATTCTTGTCATTCTTTTTCATTGTTTTTCATTGTTCAGTTTATCTCTTTTTCCTTCTGATTTTTTCTAGATTTCTGTCTTCGATATCACTGATGTTTTCCTCCATTTGGTTGACTCTAGTTCCCAAGCTTGCTATTTTATTTTTCAACTCTTGCAGTTTGTTATTCATCTCTAGAAGATCTATTCTGTTCTTCTTGAGGATTTCAATCTCTTTGCTCTGCTCATCTAGTATTTTTTTTAATTTCTGAAATTGTTATAATTTTTTTGGATCTCACTGAGTTTTTTTCAGAAGTGCCATTCTGAATTCTATGTCATTTAAGCTGCATATTTCTATGTCTGTAAGCTTATTTTCTGAAGATTTTTCTCTTTCTTTTTGAGATGCCTTGTCATATTGTTTGTTCATGGTGTTTAATGGACTATTTCTCCCCCTGGGCATTAATGAAAGTGTATTCTGTAGTTTTTCCAGAAAGAACAGTTATTAAAGGTGTCTCTTTAGCCTACTGCAAAGAAGGTGCTCTTCTTTTGGTTTCCAATAGGTGGCGTCCAAGCCTCTTGAATCCCTAGCAGTTTTGGTAGAGTTTGCTCATATTCCTCTGTGGCTCTGAGGGTATGGGGGTTGGGGCCCTTTGTGTCGGTGTTTGGAGGCTGTGGCTCAGCCTTGGCTTTGCAACCTCCACCAGCAAAAATCCACATTGTCCCTCTGTGGTCCCACCCTGCTTCTCTGCTTTTTGCCCTGATGACTGTGCCCTGCAGCTGGCCAGCCACAGGTCACAGCTTTCCAAGGCAGAACTGTTCAGGGAACTCACCACAGGAACTTGTACTCTTTCTCTCCTCCTCCTCTTGCAGGGAGCTCCAGAGGCTGAAAAAGGTAGCTTCATTCTCAGCAACATTTGCTCAGATTCTCCTGGGGCTACACAGTGATCGGTCTTGGAGTGTATAGGGGGAGAGGCCTTCTGGATTTGGAGTTGAGGGATGTGGCTCAGCCTCAGTTTTGCAACCAAGGTCAGTAAATATCAGCTATTGTTTTTCTGTAGTCCTGCGCTGCTTCTCTGTTTTCTGCCCTGATGAATGGGTCCTCTGGTGGGCTGCGTACAAGCCCTGGCACTTCCAGGCAGCATTGTTCATGAAAGTCGCTGCACCTTCACCTCTCGCCTTACTCCTACAGGGAGCTCTGGCAGCTTTGAGAGGCAGCTTCTTTATTACTCCCAGTCCATTGCCCAACATCCGGGGTTTTGATCTGTAGTAGCTCTTATGTACAGATCCCACGCCGAGACATGCTGTTGTGCAGTTTAGGTATTTTTTGTTGAGTTTTCGATATTCAGCTTACTGTTGTTTCAAGGGGAGAGATCTAAGGATGTCTCTCACTCCATCATGTTTCTGCCAAATCCCAAATATTCTTTCCAACTCTTTATCTTTTTTATCTCCTTTGAAACCCTCATATTGCACATATTTGTTTGCTTGAAGGTGTCCCAGAGTTTTTTAAGCCCTATTCACTTTTCCTCATTCTTTTTTTTTTTTAAATTCCTGTTTCCTTTAAAGTGGGATGTGTCCCAGCAAGTTTTTTTACTTGTTGAGATCACCCTTTGGGTGTACCACTTATGAAGCTAGTCAAGTGTTGCTCTTTTGTGGTCTGATGACAGCCTCTGGATGTGTTGGTTCTGTGGCCCTTTTGGAGGGGCTCTCAAGTAGGCCAAGGTCAGTTACTGCCTTTTGTCCCGGCCTGCGGGACGATCAACCGAGGCCCTAGAAACCAAGAAAAAAAGGGGGACAAGAGACGCAAAGAATGGAGACAAGACAGGCTTTCTGATCAAGTCTCGTTTATTGGGGGCTCAAGCAGTTACTTATATAGGGTCGGACGTGGGGGAAGGGTTATTTTCTGCGAATGCAGGGTTGCCATGGTGACCTAGCTGTAAGTTGACTCTTCTTACCTATACTTTCCTGACAGCAGCTGTAAAGATTCTTGCCGGACAGCAACTTCAAAGGTTAGAGGTGCAAAGGTTAGAAGCAAGGCCTGGGCTGAGCTCTGGAAAACAACTCACATCCTTGCTCTCGTGCCATTTGTTATTCTTCTGTTCATAAGCTTTTTCTTACGAACGGCTCCCCACAGCCTTTGAATTCTCGGGGTTACCTGGCATGAGCTGCAAAGTGATCTACGATGGTTGCTGCCTGTGCTGAATCTAAAGGCAAGTGTGAGAGACGACGCTGTAAGTCAATGTCCATTTACACTCCAGTATCAAGCCTGGAGCAGCTTAGCAAAGTATCAGTGTAATTCAAGGCCTGAGACTACCTGTCAGCTACCCATAAGACTCCACAGCTAATAAAGCCATTGAGTAGCACGTGAGTTGGGTGGTGTGGGGACCCGGGAAATTACTGGGGTATAGTGAACAGATTTTCCTCTTGTCAATTTTTGTACCAGTGCTGTCTTTGTTGCTTCCTGTAAAAGTATAAGATTGCAGCAAGGTCAGTCACTGCTCGCTTTGGGCCCACAGACACTGGAATCTGTTCAAGAAAAACTGTAGGTTGGGGTATGGTTGGTGGCCCTCCACTAAAAGTCTCTCCTAGAATGCAAGGGCTGGTCCCACCCACAAGAGCTGAGTGAAGTTGTTTGTTGTCAAATTTTCAGCCTAAGGAAAGCACAGGATGGGACTGGCTTTCGGGCAATGGGCTTACCATGGGCAATTTGTAGGTTGAGTGTGGTAGGATCTCAGGGAGACGTGAGATGAGGTGGGCCAATCTCACTGGGCCAATGCAGCTTCAGAATCAGTCTTGCATTGGGAGGGCTCAACACAGGCAAGATCATGTCCACCTGTAGATTGCCCTGGAGGTGGGCATGATCTTGTGAATCTTGACCTACCGACCCTCCACTGGAGGCCAAGGTGAGTGTCTGTGAGTGACTAAGTCTATTCATATGCCATTTAAGAAGGATGTCTGGGTTCTTAGGTTCCTTCTCTATAACTCAGATGGCCAGAATTTCCACTGGATTTTACATTCAGATTTTGTGAGAACTCCTTGAACTCCTTTTTCTGGAACTGAAACTCTGGGTTGGGAAACCCTTTTGTGGTGCTAAGACCCTTCACTAATTCAGGGAGACCTCTGCAGCTCTGATTTTCCTCCTGGTGCTCAACCAACATATGCAGGTGCAGCACCAGCCCACTTTGTGTCTCTACCCTTCTTACCAGTCTTGATGTGGCTTTTTCTTTATATCCTCTGATGTGTATGTTGTGACCAGCTAGATTTCAAGTGTTTCCCATGTTGATTATTTTCTAATTTAGCTGTTATTTTTATTTAGTCTTGAGAAGAGACTTTTGCCTAGCCCATCATCTTTACCACTAAACTCCTCACACTTTTGAATACCCTACTTTACCAAAGAAACTCTCACCCTAGGTTCCCCCTCTGCCCAGGTTTTAAATAGTCTAGTATATGTCTCAATTATAATATTTTGCTTCAGGACACTGCCAGCTTTTCATTCTCTTTACAATATTTTCAAACAATAACTGCCACTTTATTGCCCTGAGTGAGTTCTCAGTTAGGCAGAGAAAGTGCTCTGTTTCAGACTTAAGGTAGCACCCCAAGTTAAAATAGACACAAATGATAATACTGAAATATGATTAATTTTATTTCCTTCTAGGTAAGAGAAAACAGTTCCTTCTAAAAAATGAAGTCTGTCATATTCAAGAATATTTTTGAGCCAGGTTGGGTGTGGGGCAAAACAGGTAAAAAACCCATAAAGTTTTCTTATCACTTTTAAAAATTCTTTCTTGATTCAGTGTTTGCTTGGTTGTTATAAACTTTCAACTATTTTCCAGAAATCTGATAAAGTTGCTTCTAACAGTACCTGCTTATTTTTCAGTGTTTTTGTGGAGGAACTAACATTTGAAGATAATGCCTCTATTTTTCTTATGACTTAATAACTTCTTGTTTTTTGAAATATTATTTTTTCTCATTGAAACTTTCTTCTTTCAGACACCAATTACATGTATTTGGAGATAATGAGAGTATTTCAGTTATTGATAGATGTGTACAAATCTCTACCTACATCTGTATATGTATCTATTACTATCTTTAAACTGTTAGATATAATTTCATGTTATGTGTGACTGTTATTCCTCATACACTGCTTGTGGGACTAAAAATTGGTACAGCCACTATGGAAAACAGTATGGACGTTCCTCAAAAATTTAAGAATTGATCTACCATATGATCCAGCAATTCCTCTACTGGGTATTTACCCAAAAGACGATCTCTGTCTTTGGTAGGTTGCTTTCCTCTATTTTATTTATATTTTTTCTGGAGTTTCACATGTTGTTTCTTTCATGGAATGATTCTTTGTTTTCTCATTTTATTTGCCTCTCTCTGTTTTTTTCTTTTTCCTCTGTTAGGAAAATTTGTTGTATCTCACAGCATTGGCAAGATGTCATTATATAGTAGGTGTCCTGTGTAGCCTGCTGGCTCAGTCTCCCTAATCACCTGTGCTGGGGGCTCTGTGTGTGTGATTTTATGGGTTGTGTGTGTTCTTCTGTTGTAGCTAAGCCTTTATTGCTGTTAGCACATCAGTGGATGAGATTAACTTTTGAAATGACTAATTGTGGGGATTGGCCATGCCCACGAGGTATGTGTTGCTTTGTGGATGCTGACCCCTCAGAGTGTGATTTGTTCCAGCAGGCTTGTGTTCTTTCTGAGATCACCCTTTATTTTCACTTCTAATGGGTCTATTCAGGTGTTTCTCTTTCGTTGTCTGGCACCAGCTTTGGTGTGTGTTGGTTCTGTGTCACTTTGGAAGGGCTTTCAAGTAGGCCAAGGTCAGCCACTGTCTTTGACTGTTTGGGGCTCCCTGGTGGAAACTACAAAGTGGTCCATGGATGGTTGCTTTCTATGCTGGATCTCAAAGTAAGTGGGAGACAAGAGAAAATGTAGAAATCTGCAGTCCAGTTACCCCTAGTACTGAGCCTGGTGTGATTTATCAAAATGTCTTGCTCCCCTCAAGGCCTGAGGCTGCCTTCCAGTTACCTGTAGGGCTCTGCAGCTAGAAGAGCCTTTGGGTGGTACTGAAGTTGGTTGGTGCAGAAACCTGGGGATTTAATGGGGTATAATGAGCAGATTTTGCCTAACCATTCACTGCAGTGTCAGGTTTTATGCCAGTGCTGTCTCTGTGGCTACCTGTAAAAGTTTTGGATCTCAGTAAGTTCAGCCATTGCCTGCCTCAGACCTGCAAACATCCAAGATCTGTTCAAGAATTTCTATAGCTTGGGGCAGGGCTTGTGGCCCATCACCAAATGTCTTTTCTGAGATGCATGGGCCTTGCGCAGGTTACATGAGAAGAATTTTGTTGCCTGAATGGTCCCAGGAAGAGGCAGGGTGTGGGCAGTTGCCCATCATTAGGCTTGCTATGGGCAATTTGTGGGTTGGGTGGGGCAAGATCTCAGGGAGACACAGGACCCTGAGGCCAATACAGCATCAGATTTGCTGCCAGTTCTAAGTGTGTGGGCTCCCGAAAAACTCACAGATCACTACAAGGCCATGTACAGTCAGTGTCAGGCCCACAAAGCTCTGTAATCTTCCCAAGAGGAACTGTAGCTTTGTGCTGGCAGCGGTGGTTGGCACCAAATTTCTCCTCGATTGTGTGTACACCAAACAAGCTGAGGTTTGTTTCCTGAACAGAATGTTTGGCTCTGAGAAGGGACAGGGTAGGAGCAGCTTCCCAGAAACAAACCTGCCATGGGCAATTTGTGAGTTGGGTGGGGCAGCCAATCTCACCAGGCCAATGCAGCTTCAGAACTGGCCATGTAGGGGAGTGAGGTTCAATAAAGGCATTATGGCACCGGTCTGCAGACTGCTCCAGGGGAAGGTCCAATAAAGGGACAATGACAGCTATTTCTCCCAGCCCTTGCCCCAGTACCATGCAACTTTGTCTTTCCCAGTATTCCTTTTGTGCCTCCCAAGTCACCAATTTTTCATCAGAACTCAGGGTGTGTGTGAGAAGGCAAGTGAGTCTGTGTGCAGGCTCTTTACAGGGACATCTGGGTTTTTAGTTTTCTTTCATCTCTCCCATTTGACCAGAATCCCCACCGATTTTTACAGTTAGATTTTGTGGGAACTCCTCTTCCTGGGGATGAAACTCTGAGGTAGAAAGCCCCTGTGTGGGCCTAAGACCCTCTTGTCCTTCAGGGGGCCTCTGCAGATGTGTCTTTTTCTTTATATCCTCACATATATGTGTTATGATCAGCTAGATTAGTTCTCCACATTGATTATTTTATAATTTGTTTGTAATTTTAGTTGGTCCTGAGAGGAGATTAATTCTGCGTTCTCTTAGCCAACCATCTTTTTCTTGAATACTTAGACTTTCTAGTTTTGGGAATACAAACATTCTAGTGTTCTTGATAGTTTTATTTCTCAGAGTAAATAAATATTCTGCTTTATACATTTGTCTTTCCTAATTTGGTTAATGTTAATCCAAACTTCTTCCCCTCCTTCCTACCCCTAAAGAAAAAAGCAGAACTATCCTTTTTTCCATCATTTTTGTTTATTTTAAAATAATTTCTATGTTTCAATTATGTGGGGAGCCGTTCGTAAGAAAAAGCTTATGGACAGAAGAATAACAAATGGCATGAGAGGAAAGATGTGAGTTGTTTCCCAGAGCTCAGCCCAGGCCCTACTTCTAATCTTACCTTTGTACTTCTAACCATGGAAGCTACTGTCCGGCAAGAGGTTTTACAGCTGCCGCACGGAAAGTATAGATAAGAAGAGCCTTTACAGCTGCTGTCCGGCAAGTATAGATAAGGAGATGAGTCAACTTGCAGCTAGGTCACCATGGCAACCCTGCTTTTGCAAAAGACACCCCTTCCCCCACGTCCGGACCTATATAAGTAACTGCTTGAGCCCTCAATAGATGAGACTTGATCAGAAAGCCTGTCTTGTCTCCATTCTTTGCGTCTCTTGTCTCCCTTCTTTTCTTGGTTTCTAAGGCCTTGGTTGAACGTCCCGCAGGCTGGGACATCTGCCTGTTTAGGTTTTGTGAACCTTTGAGAAATTTTAGGAAAGCCCACAACATAGTTCAAGACAGGCCATTTGAATGAATAATCCACTGGAAGTTGTTTGAGTGGGCTTGCACGTTGGGATGGGTTGGGTCTTAGAAACATACCAAGGCAGGGCAATCACTTTTAACCAGATTGATGGAGATTCAGATATGGCACTTACCTAGGTCTGCAAGTGGGGCAGGGGAACGCTCAATTAAAAAACAGTGGATTCTTCCAGCACTTCTGTCTGAGAGAAAGCCACCCCTCCAGCCTTTGACATGAATCCATACAATTTATTTCTTCCCCATATGTTTCCAGTGCCTTTCAAGTTGTTTCCTCAGTGCTGAAGCTAAGAGTGATTCCATCTCCAAGTATATCCATGTATGTGCCCTTATGAGGAAAGTCTGCAACTCCTTCAGCCCTCTGTCTAATTCAGCCATAGTCTCTGTTGGTTTTCACAGTCAGAAGTTATGTAGTTTTCTCTTCTTGACATGGGAAACTTGAGCTTGGGAGCCCATGTGAAGCCAGGACCTCTCACTCATCTTGGGAGACCACTGCAGCCACAATATTTTTCTGAATTCTCAAGCACCACACACAGGTGTGAGATTAGCCTCTTTTGCATCTCTGCCCCTCCTATCAGTCTCGAGATGACCCCTGTTGAAAGACTTCTGTTTAGCTACTCTTCAGGCAACTCCCAATGATGGCTATTCTGTAGTTTAGTTGTAATTTGATGTGATTGTGAGAGGAAGTGAGCACAGTGTTTACCTATTCCATCATCTTGAACATAACTCTCTAATTATTTATTAAACAATTTAAAATTCTAGCAATTGAAATACATTTACTAGAAAATTTAAAATTAAAATAAGAATTTTTTTACATTTAAAACTAATTAACTGTTGACATTTACTATTGACATGCCTTCTCTACAGAAAAAATTCCATTTGAAATTTTTCCAAGATGCTTCATGGGCCCTAGCTTCATCATTTGTAAACACTCTGACCCTATATAAAGTGCCCTAGATTGTCTCTAACTACTTTTTAGATGTACCTAAATATTGTCATAAGACAGTATATAAAATATATTAGTATGTATGAAATGTTTTGACATATTATAGAGTAAATGAGATTAATATAAGTAGTTTTTTGGTCATATATTTTGGTTACCTATATAGTTGTTGTCTTCTTGGTATTCAAAATTTATCAAGGCATGAAATATTTGGAGAGCTTATAAAAATGTGAATTTCTAGGACCAACTTAATACTTATTGAATTAGAATCTGGGAACTGGGCATGGAGGCAGGGGATGTGTGGGGTATCTCTATTAAAAAGAATACTCAAGATAATTCTTAAGCATGCTAAATCTGAGCATCACCTATCCTTAGCTCTCATATTTGATTAATATTTGACATATAAAGGCTAAGAAACCATCTTACTCCTTAAAATAAATCCAATGTCCACAGATATATACAAAGTACTGAGTGATTGAAGGCTCAGTAGGAGTTGCATGTGAACAGAGTCTTAAAAGATAAATAGAAATTCTCCTATGTAGTACTGTGGAAAGAAAGGCATCTAATGAATGAGTGAATACCTTTGCAAAGCCATGGCATTGCAAAAGGTGAAGAACATTTGAAAAAATGAAGAGAAATTTGATGGAACAGAGAATGAATTAGTACTTCTGAAACTGGAGCATGTGAATCTCCTGGAGGCTTGAGGAAAATTCATATTCCTATACAACATAGCTGCACATGAATACATAAAGCAAATAGTAGTCAAAGAAGAAGAAGAAGAAGAAGATGAAGAAGAAGAAGAAGAAGAAGAAGAAGAAGAAGAAGAAGAAGAAGAAGAAGAAGAAGGAGAAAAGGAAGAAGGTGAGTGTAATACAGTCATAGCAGGAAACTTTAACAATCCACTGACATCAAGGGATAGATCTTTCAGACAGAAAAGCAACAAAAAAACAGCAGCCTTAAATGACACATTAGATAAGATAGATTTAATTAATACTTTTAGAGAATTTCACCAAAAAGCAGAATATACCTTTTATTAAGTGCACATGAAAAATTTTCCTAAATAGGCCAAACTATAGGCCATGAAGCAAATCCCAATCCATTTAAGAAGATTGAAATACCAGGCATCTTCTACAACTACAATGGTATAAAACTAGAAATTAATTACAAGAAAAAGCTGAAAAACACACAAACATATAGAGGCTAAATAACATGCTACTAAACAATGAATGGGTAAACAGTGAGATCAGGGAAGAAGTCAAAAGAAACTTGAGACAAATAAAAATGAAAACACAACAAACCAAAATGTATGAAACACAGTGAAAGCAGTCCTAAGAGGCAAATTCATGGCAATACAGGCCTACTTCAAGAAACAAGAAAAATCTCAAATAAGCAATCTTACCCTGAACCTGAAAGAACTAGGGAAAAACAGTAATCATAGTCCAATGTGAGTAGAAGGAAGAAATAATAAAAACCAGAGCAGAAATAAATAAAATGGAGTATAAAAAAAAGGACAAAATATAAATAAAACCAAGAGCTGGTTCTTTGAAAAGAGAAAACAAAGTTGATAAACCTTTAACCAGACTCTTCAAGGAAAAAAGAGATAGGACCCAAATAAGTAATATCAGAAATGAAAGAGGAGAAGTGACAATGGACACCTCAGAAATAGAATAGGATGACAAGAAAATACTATGAACAGTTAGCTATATGCCAACATATTGGACAATCTAGAAATAATGAATAAATTTTTAGAAAAATACAATCTTCAAAGACTGTCAAGAAGAAACAGAAAATCTTAATAGATGAAATATTTACTAACAAAATTGAATCAGTAATCAAAAAACTCCCCCCTAAAAAAGGCCTGGACCAGATGACTTCACAGGTGAATTTTACCAATCATACAAAATAATAATAATAATAATAATAACACCTATATTTCTCAAGCTATTTCAAAAAAATTCAAGAAGGAAAGCTCCCAACCTCATCTTACAAGATGACCATTAGCCTGATTCCAAAGCCAGAGAAAGACATTACAAAAAAAAATTACAAGCTGATATTCCTGGTAAACATAGATTCATAAATCTTCAACAAAATGTTAGCAAACTGACATTAGCAAACTGTGAAAAATATCACAGACCATGTTTGAGTGGGGTTTATTTCTGGGATGCAAAGTTGGTTTAATATCCATGAATCAATTAATGTGATACACCACACTAACAAATTGAAAGATAAAAAACATATGATCATATAAATAAATGCAGAAAAAGCATTTGACAAAATGTAGTATCCATTTACAATAAAAACTCTCAACAAGGTAGAAATAGAGAGAACATACCTCAATATGATAAAGACCATATATGACAAACCCACACATAACATCACATTCAATGGGAAAAGCTAAAAGTATTTTCTTTAGGATCAGGAACAAAACAAGGATGTCCAATTTAACCACTTTTATTCCACATAGTTTTGAAAATCCTAGTCACAGCTATCACACAAGAAAAAGATGTAAAAGAACTTTCTGATTGGAAAGGAAAAAGTAAAACTGTCATTATTTGTACATGACATGATACTATATATAGAAACTCCTAAGGATTTTACCTAAAATTTGTTAGAACTGTTAAATAAATTCAATAAAGTAACAGGATAAAATAGTAATATTCATAAGTCAGTTGTGTTTTTCACATCAGTAATGAATTATTATTAAGAGAAATTAAGAAAACAATCTCATTTACAATTGCATCCAATAAAAATAAAACACCTAGGAATAAATTTGAAAAGCTGATAAAAGACATACTCAGAAAATTATAAGACATTGAAGAAAGAAATTGAAGAAGATACAAATAAATGAAAGCATATACCGTGCTCAGAGATCAGAAGATTTAACATTTTAAAAATTGTCGGACTACCCATTGAATCTATAGATTCAATGCAATCTCTGTGAAAATATCAATGGCATGTTTTTAAAGAATCAAAACAATTAATCCTACAATTTATATAGAACCACAAAAATAAACAAATAAAAACAAAACAAAAAACAAATAGCCACAGCAACTTGAGAAAGAAAACCATAGTTGGAGATATCACAGTACATGATATCAAATTATGCTGCAAGCCTGTAGTAATCAAAACATCACTGTATGGCATTAAAACAGATACAGAAATAAATGGAACAGAATGAGAGCCCAGAAATAAACCTACATATATATTGTCAGTTAATCTATAACAAGATGAATATATTCAATGAGGTAAATACAGCCTCTTCAATAAATGTTGTTGGGGAAAAAAGGAAAGAAATGTGCAAAAAAATTAAACTAGACCAACTTTTATATCATATGTAAGAATAAACTCAAAATGGATTAAAGACCTAAATGGAAGGCTTCAAACTATAAAACTTCTAAAAAAAATTTAGGCAGTAAACTCTTTGACATTGTTCTTAGTAATATTTTTTTTCTGATATGTTGCCTCAGTCAAGGGAAAGAAATAAAAAAATAAAAAAAAAATGTAACTACTTTAAACTAAGGTTTTGCACAGCAAAGGAAACCATCAACAAAATGAAAAGACAACCTACTGAATGGAAGAAGATATTTACCAATGGTACCTTGATAAAGGTTAATATCTGAAATTTATAAAATGCTCATGCAACCTAACATTAAAAACTAATTAAAGTAAAAATAAAAATAGATGAATGGGACAATATCAAACTAAAAACCTTCTGTACAGCAAAAGAAACTGTCAACAAAGCAAGAAGGCAATTATCCCAATAGGAGAAGATATTTGCAAACAATGCCACCAATAAAAGCCTAAAATCCAAAATATGGAAAAAACTCATACAACTCAAAAACAAAAAATTAACAAACCTATTCAAAAATGGGCAGAGGACCTAAATAGACATTTCTCAAAAGAGGACATACAGATGGCCAATAAATATATGTAATGATGCTCAATGTTACTGACCATTAGAGAATTTGCAGATTAAAACCGCAATGAGATACCACCTCTTACCTGTCAGAATGGCCATCATCAATAAATTAACAAACAATAAGCGTTGGTGAGGAGGTGGAGAAAAGAGAAACCTTGTGCACTGTTGGTGAAATTTCAAATTGGTTTACCCACTATGGATAACATTATAGAGATTCTTCAAAAAATTAAAAATAGAACTACTTTATGACTCAGAAATTTCATTTCTGGGTATTTATCCAAAAAAAATTCAAAACACTAATTTAAAAAGATATATGTACTCTTATATCTACTGAAGCATTATTTATAATAGCTAAGTTAGGAAGCAACCTAAGTGCTCATCAATAAATGACTGGATAAAGAAGAGTTGGTACTTATGTACAAGGAAATATTACTCAGTCATAAAAAAGAATGTAATTATACCATTTGCAACAACATGAATGGACCTGGAAGATGTTATGCTAAGTGAAAAAAATCATACAGAGAAGGACAAATACTACATGACCTCACTTATATGTATCTAAAGAATATAAATGAACAAATAAAATAGAAACAGACTCAAAGATACAGGTAACAAGCTGATGTTTGCAGATATGTTGGAGGTTAAGGGGATGGTTGAAGAGGTGAGGGGATTAATAAGTACAAATTGGTAGTTATAAAATAGTCATGGGGATAAAAGTAAAGCATAGGGAGTGTAGTCAAATATGGTAATAAACATTTATAGTGCCAGGTGGATACAAGATTAATCAAGGGGAACACTTCATAAACTATATGAATGTTTAACCACAATGCTATATACCTGAAATTAATGTAAAATAATATTCCATGTCAATGGTAATTGAAAAAAATAAATTAAAGGGGGGTGTAGTAATGGGAAATAAGAGGTTCAAATCTCCAGTTATAAGATTAATAAATCATGAGGATGTAATGTACAGCATAGGTAATATAGTAAATAATATTGCAATACTGTTATACAGTGTCAGATAGTTGCTGGGCGTATCATGTTGATCACGTTTTTAGATATATAAACGTTGAATAACTATGGTGTGCATCTGAAACTAATATAATATTGATTGTTAGCTATATTTTAATAAAAAGCTTTAAAGAAAAGGAAAGAAATAGCCCTATGATGGACTATTATGCAGTCAATTGAAAAAGAAAAAAAAATTATATCCCTGCACCCTATTCCATTTAATTAACATTTTCAGAGCATTTTTACCAAAAAGCAAGAGAATATACATTTTTTAAGTGCATAGAAATCTTTCTTAGCTTGCCAAGCATACTAAGAAAGATTACACACCACCAACTTCAACCATGAAACACCTGAAGAGTGTACTTGACAAATCTATTTGCCAACAAATACAGTTGATTCTAACATGCAGCAATGTTTGTGTGCCAATTGCCAGATTGTTTTGCCTTTATTTTCTTATAGATCATTCTTTTAGGAATGAATGAATATAAAGCAGTTATTTAAGCAGGCCAAAATTAACAGTGCTTACAAAAGCAATGTCAGACCAAAATTGTTTCTCCCTGTCTTTATTGAAATATAACAGACAATTAGTTGCTTGTATTTTCATTGTACAAATCAATGAGTTTTTTTTTTCAATTAGATTTGGCATACAATAATATACCAGTTTCAGTTGTACAGCATAGTGATTAGAGATCCATATAACTCACAAAGCAATCACCCCACTAAATCTAGTACCCCTTTTCCCCCTTACATATTTATTACAACATTATTGACCATCTTTCCCAAGCTATACTCTACATCTCATGTCTATTCTGCACCTATCCATTTGTAACTCTTCATCCCTTTTCCTTTCTTTTTGCTGATTCCCCCAATCCTCCTCCCATCTAGTATCCTTCAAAATATTCTCTATATGACTTTATTTGACTTTTGTTGTTGCTGTTGTTGATTTTGCTGTTTAGATTACATGAGTATGTGAAATCATGTGATAATTGTCTTTATCCAAATGATTTCATTCAGTGCAATACCCTCCAGGTCCATCAAGGAAAATCTTTTCCCAACCCCTTCCATTTAGTCTGTGTGTGTCTTTTAATCTGAAGTGAGTCTCTTGTAGGCAACATATGTAGGGATCTTATTTTCTTATCCATTCAGCCTCTATCTTTTGGTCAGAGCACTTAATTCTTTTCCATTTGAGGTATTGTTGATAGGATATTTTTACCTTTAATAGTGTTCCTTAGGTTCCTTAAATTGTTATTATAGTCTTGGCTCCTTTTTTTTTTTTTTTTTTTTTTTTTTTTGCTATTTCAATCGAGTGTCCTTGGCTTCCCCATCTTCTATATAGGTCATCTGGTCCTCTACTTTATTCACTCTATTTCTTCCAATTAATGTACTTCTCATCTCAGATAATGTGTTCTTCATTTCTGACTGGTTCTTTTTTATAATTCCCATTTCCATTTTTATGTTTTTAATCAGCTCTTTGTTAAAATTCTCACTGTATTCATCTACACTACCCCTAAGTTTATTGAGTATCTTTATAACCAGTGTTTTGAACTCTGCATCTGTTATATTGCTTGACTCCATTTTTCCTTGATCTCTGTTCTTTTCTTTCATATTATTTCTGCTTCTCTGTCTTCCCATTTTGGCTGCCTTTCTGTGTCTGTTTGTATATACTTAGCAAAGTTCTTAAGACTCCCAGTCTTATTAGTGCAGCTTTGGGTGGTAGGTGTCCAGTGTCACAGTCCTTACAGGGGTTCAGCTGTAGGCTAAGTTTAGCCCCAACCTGTTCCTCTCTGAGGCTTCTCATTAGGATTCAGCCACTCAGGACTGGACAGCCTCACATGCTTGTCTCATCCTACCTTCTGCCATTGCAAGATGAGTTTTAGTTCGCTCCCTGGTTGTATGGCTTGTTTATCTTGATCCTAGGTAATTTTTTTTTTTTTTTTTTGCTTTTTGCTCCTTGTTTTTGTCAAAACTTTGATTTGGTCACCAAAGTGATGAACAAAGCCCCTATCATGTATACCATTTTTTTGCTCATATATTCAAAATCACTTTTTATCCTTTCTCAAAATGGGGGAAACAAGGAAACACTGCATTGAAGTCTGGTTAATACTTACATTTGTTTTGGCAAAAATTTTTCTACGTTATATTTATCTTTATATTTAAATTAAGCACTATCAAAATGTTGGTTAAAGATTTTTAAAGTGTTGTCAGAAAGCATTTTTTTTACCTAATGTAGTTTAAGATATATTGAAGATTATAATGCTTCACCCCCCCAAAAAAAGGATAAAAGTTCTTTCAAAAGAAGTGTGAAGATATGTGTTGCTTGTATTCCTCAATGCCTACACTATATATCAAGCTGACTTCGATATATGTAATATCTTTTTTTTATTTTCATTTTGTTAGTGGGCCTTTTGAATACAATTTTTAGGTATATTTTATTTAGCTAAATTAATTTACATTTGAGTAATATTAGAAGTGTGACAGTAAGAGGAATCTACTCCCTTTGAAATAACAACACACTGAACATTTAAAATTCAACAAATAACACCCAACCTGCACACGAGCACATCTGAAAGATCTGCACTTCAGAACATTGGAAGATGGAAAAATTGGCAAGTCTGAGAGGCCAATTAGGAGACAAAACCAAATAAATTTCAAAACACAGCTAGAGATCCTTGCAAGAGGAGGGAGAGGGGAATTTTCACAGCCAATTCTTGGCTCTTTGAAGGCTGGAGCAATGTTGTCTGAGTGACCAGCACGTTCCACATAGCAGAGTCCAAGATTCAGGGCAGAGAGCAGATCAAAAACTAACTGCAGAGGGGTGACAGCTGTGTCTTAGCCACCACCATTGCCAAGCAGGAGGCTAATTCACAGAGCCATATCATGCTCCCCACCAATCCAGAGCATGCCCTCCTACCCCCATATCCTCTGAAAGCTGGCACTGCCAAGCCCCAGGGAAATTTTGTGCAACTGGTACCAAATCATGTTGCAGCCAGTACCAGAGGTACATGCGGTGATTTTGAAACCCATGGAACAGCACTACAGGAAAGGAAACAGCCACACGCACTGTGGGCCTCTCCCCAACGAACCCCACTCCCATCCAGTCATGCTGATTCGAAAGAGAGCAGTGGAGCATTGCACCTGATATTTAGGTATCTGGACTTCAGTGTCTTTTAACAGGCTTGCATCCCCCTGCCCATCACATCCTCTCATGGGGGTGGAGCACTGGGACTGATGTGATCTGGTCATAGTAAAGGCAAACACCTCTCCAGAGAATAAAAGACATTCTTAATCTCAAAGCAGAGATCCAGAAGGCTTAGATGCCACCTATTTAAAAAAAAAAAGCAGAAAACAAACAAACAAAAAAACTTGTTAAGAACCTGCTAATGAGAGATTGTCTTTTCTTAAAAAAAAAAAAGAAAGAAAGAAAAAGAAAAAAAAAACAGACTATGCTTTCATTAATGGCCAGGCAGAGAAATACTCCATTGAACACCATGAACAATGAAGGAAACAAGGCAGCTCAGAAAGAGAGAGATCTCTATAAAGTAAGCTTAAAGACATAGCAATGTGCAATTTAAATGACAAAGAATTCAAGATTGTAGTTATGAAAAAGCTCAGTGAGATGAAGAAAATTCTTACCAACAGTTCAAAGAAATTAGAAACAAAATAGATGAACAACAAGAATATTTTTGCAAGGAGATTGAAATCATAAAAAGAACCAAACATAACTAGAGATTAAGAACACATTAAAAGAGGTAAAGAACAAAATAGCAAGCTTCAGAAATAGAGTTGACCAGATGGATAAAAAAATTAGTGATATCAAAGAAAAAACTCTGAAAAGTATACAAAAGGAAGAAGAGGGAGACATGAGAATAAGAAGATATATAAAGAAACTCTACGAGAACTATCTGACACCATCAGAAAAAGCAACATAAGAATAATGAGCATACCAGGGGAGACGAGAGGGAGAGGAGAATAGAGAGCCTACTAAAACAAATAGTTGATGAGAATTTTCTGAACCTGTAGAAAAAAAAACATATCTTCAAATCCAAGAAGCAAACAGAATACCCAATTATTTCAACCCAAAAAGGCCTTCTCCAAGACACATTATATTAAAATTATAACAATAAATAATGACAAGGAATTCTTAAAGGAGTCAGGAGAAAGAAAACCATAACTTATAAAGGAAAACCTGTTATATTATCATTGGACTTAGCACAAGCTTTATAAGCAAGGAGAAAGTGGAATCAAATATTCAACCTATTGAAAAAAATGAAATTACCAATCAAGAATGCTATATCCAGAAAAAATAAAAACACTTCTTTATATATGAAGGAGAAATAAAGTCCTTTACATAAATAAAAACTGGTGAGGAAATTTTCCAACACGAGGCCCACATTATAGGAAATACTGAAGGAAACCTTTCAGCTTGAAGCAAAAGAACAAGAAAATGTACATAACTATAATAAGATGACTAACAAGAAGACAGAAGCAGGAAAGTACAACTCTTATTAAGACAGAGTATTATAAACTTAAATAGTACATAAAGGCCACCCCCGTAAAACAAACACTTTAAAAAGAGAATACAATAGCTATTGTAACTAAGAAATTACTAAGAAATTACATATATATAAATAATGGGAGATAGAAAAAGCAGAAAAGGGAAGGTAGGGAAGATCTGAATTTGCAAAGGGGAATAGGGATAAGGCACATGCAGAAGAAAATGGAGCTGTATACGTATACTATACTTCATACAAACTTAATGGCAATCACACACCAAAAACACAAAACTGAGACACATAATTAAAACCATGAAGCACCACAAAATTAAAATAACAGAAACATAAAGACAGAGAAACAATGGAGATACTGAGCTATCAGAAAACAAAAGTTAAAATGGCTATATTCAATAATATTTTCAATAATCACCCTAAATGTAAATGGACTGAACTCACCAATAAAAAGGCAAAGAGTAGAAGAGTGGATCAAAAAACAAAACCCAAACATACGGTGCCTTCAAGAGACGCATCCTAGCTGCAAAAACAATTATAGACTCAAAGTGAAAGGGTAGAAAATGACACTCCAAGCAAATGGCATCCAGAGAAAAGTGGGTGTAGCCATACTTATACCTGACAAAATTAACTTCAAGGTAAGAAAGGTAACAAGAGATAAAGATAGACACTTCATAATCATAAAGAGAACCATACATCAACTAGACCTAACACTTAATATCTATGCTCCCAATCAGGAAGCACCGAAATAATGAAGTGACTACTAACAGAACTAAAGGGAGAAACAATACAAAACAAAACTATAGTAGAGAACCTAAAAGCTCCATTTCAACTATGGATAGATCACTCATAAAAAAAATCAGTAAGGAAATATCAATCTTAAATGACACATTAAACCAACTGGACATATTTGATATTTAAAAGGCCTTTCATCCCAAAACACCAGATAATCCACTCTTCTTTAGTGTACATGGAACATTCTCAAAGATACACCATATGATGGGACACAAAACTATCCTCAACAAACTTATACACTGAAGTCATACCAAGCATATTCTCTGACCATAATGCTTTCAAACTGGAGATCAAATGTAAAAAGAAAACAGGAAGAACTACAAATATGTGGAAATTAAATAACATGGTACTGAAGAATGAATGAGTGATAGAAGAAAAGGAGAGATCAAGAGACAAATAGAAACAAATGAGATGAAAGTACAACATATCAAAACTTTCAGGAGATAGAAAAGTGGAATAAGAGAAAAGTTCATACTGTTACAGGCCTATATCAAGAAACAAGAACAATCCCAAATAAACAGCATAACATCTTAAAAAACTAGAAAATAAGAACAAATAAAGCCCAAAGTCAGCAGAAAGAAATAATCAAATTAAATGATATTGAGAATAAAAAGTCAAAAAAGGAATAAATGCAACAAAGAGCTGGTTCTTTGAGAAGGTTAATAAAATTGACAAATTCATGGCTAGATTCACACAAAAAAAGGACACAAATAAACAAAATCAAAGAGGAAGGAGGGAAAATGATGACCGACACCACAAACATACAAAGGATCTTGCAAGAATGCTATGAAAAAGTATATAATACCAAATTTAATAACCTAGAAGAAATGGACCAGTACTTAGAAAAATACAAACTTCCTAGAATGAATCAAGAAGAACCAGAAAATGCATATAGACTGATAAGCAGTATGAAAATTAAAACAATCAGCAAAAACCTACCAAAAAGTAAAAGTCCACGACCAGATGGTTTCATCAGTGAATTCTAGCAAACATTCAGAGAAGATTTAGTACCTATTCTTCTCAAACTTTTCCAAAAAGTTAAAAAAGTGGCAATACTTCCTAATTCATTTTATCAAGTCAACATCACTCTGGTACCAAAACCTGGTAAAGATAACTCACACAAAAATAAATCTTTCTTTCTTCTCATTAACACAGGTGCAAAAATCCTAAATAAAATACTAGTAAATATAATAGAACAACATTTTAAAGATTATATACCATGATCAAGTAAGATTAATTCCAGGAGCACAGGAATAGTTTAACATAGGCAAATCAATTAATGTGATATACCACATAAACAAAATAAAAAATAAAAATCATATTATCACATCAGTAGATGCAGAAAAAGCATTTGACAAGATACAGTATCTTTTTATGATCAAAACAGTTAACAAAATCAGTATAGAAAGGAAGTACCTTAACAAAATAAAGGCCATATATGAGAAAACTTTAGCCACAATTATACTTAATAGTGAAAACTAAAAACCTTATCTCTAAAATCAGGAACAAGACAAGGCTGTCCACTCTCTCCACTGTTATTCAATTTAGTATCGACAGTCCTAGATAGAGCAATCAGGCAAGTGAAAGAAATAAAAGGTATTCAAATTGATAATAAAGAAGTTAAATCATCACTTTTTGCAGATGACAGGATTCTCTATATAGAAAATCATAAACAGCTCACTAGAAACTATTATAAATAATAAGCAAATACAGTAAAGTTTTAGGATACAAAATCAATGTACAATAACTCATCGCATTTCTGTACTCTAGGAATTAATTTCAGAAAAAGAAATAAAAAGAATTTCTTTTTCAATTGTAACAAAAAGAATAAAATACCTAAAGATAAGACTACAGAAGCATGTAAAGAACCTATACATGGAAAACTATAAGCCCTTTAAAAAAAATTGAAGAAGACACAAAGAAATAAAAAATAAATAAGTAACTCATGTTTTGGGATTGGAAGAATCAACATAGTTAAAATCACCTCATTACCTAAAGCAGTATGCAGATTAAATGAAATTCCCATCAAAATCTCAAAAGCAATTTTTAAAGAAGTAGAACCAAAAAAATCAGCAGCTTCCGATGGAAGTACAAAAGGCCCCAAAAGACAAAGCAATCCTGAAAATAAAGAAGGCTGGAAGTACTGCCCTGCCTGACTATAAATTATACAACAAAGTGACAATAATCACAACAGCATAATATTGGCAGAAAAATAGACATTCAGACAAATGGAGTAGAAGAGTCCAGAATGAAACCACCATATATTCAGGCAAATAATTTTTGATGAAGGAGCCAAAACATACAATGGAGAAAAGAAAGCCTCTTCAATAAATGGTACTGGGAAAACTAAAAATCCACATGTAAAAGAATGAAATTAGACTGCTATCACCATACACCAAAATTAACTCGAAATGGATCAAGGACCTAAATATAACACCTAAAACAGTTAAATTGCATAGAAGAAAACATAGGAACTAAACTCATGAATCTTGGATTTAAAGGATTGTATGAATTTGACTTTAAAGGCAAGGAAAGTAAAAAAAATAAATAAATGAGTGTGATGCTATGAAACTAAAATGCTTCTGCACAGCAAAAGAAATCATCAAGGCAAATCAGCAATCATCCAAATTGAAAAATATATTTTTAAACAATTCCTCTGATAAAGGGCTATTATCCAAAATATATTAAGACCTCATACAACTCAACAACAACAACAAGAAATTTAAGAACTGGTCAAGGGATTTCAACAAATGCTTCTCCAAAGAAGGTATGCAAATGGCTAACAGATATGAAAATATGCTCAACTTCATCAGCTATTAGTGAAATGCAAATCAAAACCACAATGAGATACCATTTCATACTTTAAAATTGCTATCATCAACAGGACAAGTAATAAATGTTGGAGAAGTTGTGTGGTAAAGGGAACCCTCATACACTGCTGGCAAAATGAAAATTGGTACAACCACTATGAAAAATAGTATAGATATTCCTTGAAAAACTAAGAATAGAATTCTCATATGACCCAGCAATCCCTCTTTTGGGCATTTACTAAAAAAATAAATAAATAAAAAACTTGAAAACATTTATCATAAAGTGATATGCACACTGACGTTCATAGCAGCATTGTCACAGTGGCCAAGACATAAAAACAACTGAAGTGCCTATTGATAGATTGGATAAAGAAGCAGTTGTACATATGTACAATGAAATATTACTCAGCCATAAGAAGAGATTAAATACTGCCATTTGCGACATGGATATATCTTAAGATAATCATGCTAAGTGAAACAAGTCAGACAGAAAAAGCTAAAATCCACGTGATTTCACTCATGTGTGGAATGTAAAACTGAAATCAACAAACAAATATGGCAAACAGAGATTCATGGATACAGACAGTGGACTAGTGATTACCAGAAGAAATGCGGGAAGGGGGAAGGTTGATACAGTTAAAAGAGGTCAATTGCTTAGTGATGGAAGAAAATCTAACTTTGGATGGTGAACAAATGATGCAATATATATATTACATATTATTGAATTGTACACTTGAAACTTATTTGATTTTATTAATCAATGTTACTCCAATAATTTTTAATATGAAATAAACAATATATAAACTTACTTATATTTAAAATACTTGGCATTCCCTTTCTTTGATGGAAATACTTACAAATATGTTGTTTAATATTTACATTCAAAATGATATGTTTTTATTTCCTACATAAAAATAACTTTCTACTTCCTATGAATCCCAAAGAAACTACATGCCTTATATATAGGATTTTAACTCCTTAATAAACTGACAAAGTCTGTATGAGAAAATCAAAAGCACTATACTCAATTGTAGATTACCTCTAATTAAACTTCAGACAAAATTTAAAAATTGTGACTCAAGAAATCACTTTGAATGATGGGCTACTTTTATTAACTACAGATAGTAAGAGTCATTAATCAGAGACAATGTATAATCTAAGTTTTCAAGGTGGAAACATACTTCATGTAATTATGGTTAATTCTTGCTCATCTTAAATGTAAGTTAAGTGGCTACATAACAAAGTAAAGCAAAATTCTCAAAAATAAGACTATGGCAATTAATGAATGCTTTATATTTGGACTCTCCTGGAGTTCCCAGATTCAATTTACATCAGATATGTATTAAGGACGACTTTATTTTGCATGCCACATGCAACATTCTATTCTTGCATTTGAGTACAATCTACTGAAAGAGACTTCAAATTGAATTTACAGCTATGTTTATGTCTAAGTGCCATGGGAGAGGCATGTATTGCATGCCATAAAAACAAAAACATATGAGAAATAAACCAACTATGTCCCTCTAGAGTCACTAGGTCAAAATAAATTAATAAGGTAAAATTTAAACAGAAAAAGCAAATAAGATAGGTGCATTATAGGTAAAGAGATCAGCATACGCAAAAGCCCTAGATATGTTTAGAGTTTGGCTAGTAGTTTGGTATGAGGGAAGGAGTGGAAATAAAACTATAGTATGACTACAATATACTTAAGATGTCTAATTGAAACCACTGAAGACTTTCAAGCAGAGATGAGATAGTTATCATATTTATATTTTACAAAAATTGTTGTGGCTTCAAGTTAGAGATTGAAATAAAGGGAGGGTAAATAATTTCACTTTCAAACTTGTCAAATATGAAGCATCTTCAGGATATCAGGGAGAAAGATTTAGTGCACAGTTGGGCGCAATGATTTCAAGCTTAGAATAAAAGGAAGTTGCTAGAGATACAGATTCCTATGGATTCCATAGATGTACAGAGTATTACCCTGGGAGAATATGCATGCAAAAATATATATGATAAGAATGATGACTCAGAAAGCAATAACATTCAAGTGTTGGGTAGGGGAAGAGGAGCTGGTAAAAATGATGAAGAACTAATGATAAAGATAGAATAAGAAGAAAGAGAGAATTGTGTCATAAAAGGCAAAAGTGAAGAAGATTTTCTGTTTGTTTTAACACCAGGTCTAAATGCTGTAGAGAAACCAAGTACAACGAGAAGCTAAGAAAGAGAATTTGGGATTTGGTAGTTTAATAGAAATGAAGAGGATAGAACATAGAATGCAATGGGTTAAGAATGTGAGAAATGGAGGCAATGAGAATAGTTTGGCAAACAGAGATTCATGGCCATGGACAATGACTAGTGGTTACCAGAGAGTAGGAGGAGGTGGAGACAGTAGATGGGGGAGGGGGGAGAAAAAAATTAAATAATTTCTTTAGTAAAAAAAAATAAAATAAAACAAAATAAAAATTAAATTAAATTAAAAATAAGTTTGGCAATGAAGAGAAAAATGGTAGTACATGGAGTATTATAGGCATCCAATTAACTTTTGGATAAGGGTGAATGGAAAAGAGAGAAGAAAGATGGCACATGAAAAGACAGCCTGATGGATAAAAGAGAGTGTTTCCTTAATCTGAGGATCTTACCAAAAACAGATATGACTGCCAATTACCAGAAGAAAATTGATTTTTGTTTGTTTTGCTAACAACAACAAAAAATAAAACAGCATGTCTAACTAGTTGAAAATTATGAACAGTACACAAAGTTATAAGCAGAGTAGCTGTCCATGAAAAAATAATTAACCTATTTATCATACCAGATTCTAAGAACAAGTGTCACAGGGCCATTACATGCTGTTTCCTCTATCTGAATTTTCATTTCTTCAGAGAAGTGCTTTCTAATCTTCCCAATGATACCATAATCTCCCTATGATACTATCACTACTATAGTACCAAATGCCTTTCCTTCATAATTCATGTCCCATTTTCCATGGGATTGCTAAATTGTCTGCCTTCCCTGATTAACCACAAATTCTATGTGAGGATATAACAGGCCTGTCTTTACTCATCAATGTGACCTCAGTAATTAGCACAGTGCCTGGAAAATAGTAGGCATTCAACAAATATTTGCTGAATGAAAGACTGAAGAAAGGTCTCAGTGATGTAAGAACTTCTTAAATTCTGTGCCTTGCACTGGTTCAGTGTCCATGACCTCAATGGCCCTCTTCTTTGAGGCAAGTACAGATAAAGGTCAATCAAACTGAGAAAACTTACATCAGATTCTTATTTCACAAAAGTCATTCCCAGGGTTCATAATCCTTAGTTATTTTTTTTAAGATTTCTTGATAAATAGCTGAAAGTTTCACCTGGAATTTGTAAACTCTTTTTAGTTAATGACACTTTCCAATAGCTTCCTAAAGACAGTTTGAATGTTAATTCCCATTAAATGGGCACTATAGTACCACTATCTCCAGAAGCAACAGGGATTTCATGTAAGAGTAAGGAGGATAAAATAAGGATTCTGAAGTAATGGAGATAGCAAGGAACACAGAAGTCAGGTGTTTGGGTTAAAATTCTAGCTTCAAGGAATTATCTGGAAAGAATTCAAGATAGTGTAGAATGTAGAGGCTATGAACACCTATTTTAGTGATCACACCAAAATTATAACAAAACTACAGAGCAACCAATACATGTAGTCACCAGAAGTATGTCTGAACAGAAGTCTTACAACTAGGTCATCTCAAATAACAAGTCACATCAAAAAGGTAGGAGAGGCAGAGATGCGAACCATCCTGATCCCACAACCGCATGTAGTGATAGAGATTTGGGAAAGCTATCTTGGCTGCAGAGCCACCTTCCCCACCTAAGGAACAAGGTGTCCTGCTCACACACTGGGCTCCCCTACCCAAGGTTCCAACACCAGGAAGAGAAGTCTCCACAATTCTGACCATGAAATCAATTAAGGTTGTGGTTGAATGAGATGGAGGGTTGTGGCAAGTAGAGACTTTCCAGCCTTACTCAATGATGGATTCACTCACTCTAAACTTCAGCACTGGGGCAGCTGCTTGGGGTGCCAAGGACATATGGGGAAGCATTGAGCTGTTGGGTTTCATGATGAGGTGTGTAGAGGAGACTTGCTCCTGGACAGAGGTGTAGGCAGAACCAATTTTCTGTTGTCAAGCCCTCTCCTGCCTGGAGACACAGGCATCATCAACCTGAATAACAAAAGTCACTTCACCCAGGGGATTCCTTAAGACTTCATCATTCCCAGCTTATAGGACCACCCAAACTGCTTCCAGTGACTTATTCAATACAAATGGACTGTCCTGGCACCTGCTGCAAACTTTCATAAAATTTAGAGTTTGGAGGAACACAGCAGAGTGAGAAATTTCCCCAGATCTCTCCCCTTGAAAAACAACAAGCTGAACATCTAAAACTCAATAACAACAACAACAACAACAACAACAACAACAACAACAACAAAAGCACACACACAAATTACACACCTGCACGTCTGAGCATAGGATCTATACAAGAGAGCTACCACAGGTCAGGATCCCGGGTGTTAGGTGGTGGACTGAGAGAAATAAAAAAGCTGCTTTTTGCAGTCACTGAAGCTCTCTGTAGAAGGAGGGGGAGGAGAAAAGGCGCAACAAATTCCCTGAACAGCTCTGCCTGGGAGTGCTGTGAACTCCATGCAGACAACATTAGGGCCCAGTAGTCAGAGCAGAGAGCAAAGAAGCAGGATGGCAGGGAAACAACAGTTGATTTTTACCAGCCATGGTTGCAAAACAGGTTGAACTGCAGCCTCTAACCCCAAACCAAGAAGGCACTAACCCCCAATTTGTCCAAGACTGAATACCATGGAACACCAGGGAATCTTAACAAATGCTACTGAAACTGTCAATAGCACTGACAGGCACTGAGACTGAGAGAAGTGAGTATGAGTAAACATCTATGAGAGAAAAAAAAGGCATTATTAAGGTGTTATATAAAATAAGGATCAAAAAGCTTAGAAGGCAACTACTGTAAACCAAAAGAAAAGCATGTTATTTGCAACAAGCAAAAGAGAGACCTTTATGTAATAAATATTTCTGGGAAAGAAAAAGCAGAATACACTTCTATTAATGCCAGGTGGAGAAATAGTTTGTTAAAAATTATGAATGACCGAAGTGACAAGACATCACAGGAAGAAAGAGAAAAATCTCCAGAAAATAAGCTTACAGACATAGAAATATGCTACTTAAATGGCTGAGAATTCAGAATAATAATTCTGAAAAAAACTCAGTGAGATCCAAAATGAGAAACATTGACTACTTCAGAAATTGAAAAAACAACTAGTGAAGCAGAATGAGTTCTTTAGCAAGCATACTGAAACCCTCAAAAAGAACCGAATAGACTTTCTAGAGATAAAAAACACAGTGCAGGAGTTGAAAAATAAAATAACAAGTTTGGAAGAGAGAGTTGAACACATGGAGGAAAGGATCAATGATATTGAACACAAACACAGAAATAACTCAGAGGAAGAAGAAAGAAACTGAAGAATGAAAAGTACTGGATTTAGAATAAAAAATCAAGCATCATAAACCAAATCATAAACTATTAATTTCCAGCTGTGTGACTTTAGTCTAATTACAAAATTATTCTGAGTATTAGTATCATTACAAAACTTATTTTAATGATATGATATCATATGTGCAAAAACACCAAGCCTAGCACACAGTGACTAATTACTAAATGGTGATAAATTCAAATCTGAATGTACCCATTGACTTTTGAAAATCACTATGATTCAAACTTAAACTCTCTATTATTTTTTCTATAAATTTATCCTCTGCCTAATAATACCTCTTCAAAGTCTAACTGGCACCCATGAGATTTCTTTCTTTTCTTGTCCCCAGCAGAGTGGCCCACCTTTATGAGGGGCTCAGTTTACTAGAAAATTAACCTGCATTTGCTGATATTTTGCTTTTAAAATGTTTTCAATTGTGTGTGCTCAATTGCACCAAGTAGATGATAACTTTTGAGGTCAGAGGTTATGTCTTCAGTTTTAGCAGGGGTTGCTATAAGCATAATACAATGAATGAGGCTTTTCATACATATGATGTTTTATTCCTTATTAAATAAGTATTGCATCATTCTATTTGCAGATTTTATTTAATATAACTGCTTCATCAATCAGATAATAAAATCATTCCGCTTTTTTACTACTTTAAATGATGTAAAAGTATACTTTTGCTACAATTATTCAAAGAAAGGCCAGTCAAGGACTATACAGAAGAACGATAGGATAGGGAAAGTAAATCAGCCTAGTGAAGGATTGCTGGAAAGCAGTAACTCAAGAGTCAAATAAGCTACTGAAGAAAAATGGTGCATTGGGATGTCAAAAGAAGTTTTATTTTTATAGTTCTAATAAGTGAGTGATAACATTTCATGCTCATTTACTAGCTTGGCACTATTTTTCTCAATGAAAGTTTATATTTTGACCTCTATGCACCTTATAAGTAGGCCTCACCTTGCTGCTTCACTGCCTGCTGTTTTAGCAGCTGTTAATAAGCAAGAATCACAGCTTATTTAGCAGCAGGTCTGGGGAGTGAGTAACAAGAAGAAAGGAAAAAACTGAGGGTGGTGTAAGGTGTAAAGAATATGTAATCTGGGGAAAAGATTCCAGGTAAAGTCAAGGAGAGAAAACTGGAACGTGTGTGAGAGTATGAAATAATTGAGGCACTTGAAAAAGTTGAAGGTATTCATATTTTAAAAATCTCTTTTATTACATTAAGAAGTTAATTGTTTTTAAAAAGTGCCCTCAGTAATTGAAGGGGACCTATACCAAGGGTCTGATCACACCCTCTAGTATGGAGATAAAGAGCCACAGGAGAACTTCCAGGAGACAGATGAGAAGGCTGAGAAATTTCTTCTCCAACACACTTTTGTCTTCTTCACCATTTGCTGATCTCTGTCCAGGCCTTTTCCCTTTCATTTTTCTCCTCAACTCTTCATTTTTTTCTATTACTCTGCTGACCTGTTTGTGAAAAGTCTCTTAAAACTGTTGTTAAACAAGTTCAATTAAGTTTTAAAGATCTTTTTTGGATATATTTGATTATTCATGAATTGGGCAACATTTGAGCTAGCAGATAGAAAGGAGTTCTGAAGAGTTGTACAAAATGAAAGATGTTTATAGGCATAAAGGTGTGAGGACAAAGAAGATATACTAGACAAAAAGTGGATTGGTTATGGCAAGTTGACTTTCTTTTAGGGCAGGGATCCTCAACCACCAGGCCATGGACTAGTATTGGTCCATGGCCTGTTTAGGAACCAGGCCACACAGTAGGTGGTGAGCAGCAGGCTAGTGAGTGAAGCTTCACCTGTATTTGCTGTCACTCCCTAGTGTCAGTATCATCACCTCTTCTCTGTCTCAAATGATCAGGCATTAAATTCTCACAGGAGCAAAAGTGACTGATGCTAAAAAGGGTTGGAATCACTAGTTTAGGAGATAGCAGAGGTCTATCAAGGAAATTACATAACTAGTGCTGGAAGGTGATTCCTGATTAACTGGTTGAAGCTTTTATTTTGGAAGAGATGAAACTAATTAAGTCTAGGTTTGGTTATGTGGGACTTAGCAAAAGTGACCCCATTTTGGTTCTGTTTTCTTGTTCTCAAGGCTGCAAAAGGCAGTAGGCAAATGCATTGTATTCTGCTTATTGCCTGTGGCCATGTGTGAGTACTGAATATATCATGGGGCGAGCTATGTTGGGTGTGAGCTCTCTGAATGTACACCTAAATTCTGTACACACAAAACCCACATAGTTTGTCAAGGACAAGGGTGGTTAGGGTAGAGATAGGAACACATCTAGCCTGAAGATAATAGTCAGAGTAAAGAGGTTAGCCTGTCTTGAAACACTGAATATGTATGTAAAGTGGTCAGAGAATTACATTCGAAACATGGCAAAGTGAGAGACGTCCCCAGATCTCTCCCCTTTAAACAACAATAAGCTACATATCTAAAACTCAACAAAAAAATACCCAAACTGCACAGATGCATGTCTGAGCAAGGGATGTATGCATAAGAGCTACCACAGATCAGAACACCAAGAGTCAGGCAGTAGACAGGGAGAAACAAAGACTGCCTCTCAGCTTGATCTCCCTGCAGAAGAAGAGGAAGGGGAGAATGTGTAGTGGGATCCCTGAACAATGCTGCCTGAGACATCTGTGAGCTCCACACAGCAGCAGTGCCCAGGCATCAGGGCAGAATGCAGAGAAGTTGGGAGAATAGAGAAGTGGGGACAGCAGAGAAACAAGTTGATTAATATCTGACTTGGTAGCAAAACTCGAGGTTGAACTGTAGTCTCCCTCCCAAAACCCAGAGGGCCCCTCTCACCATATCCTCCAAGACCCAAAACTGGGAAGCCCAGGGGAATCTGAGAAAATGCTACTCAAACTGTCACTAACACTGACAGAGACTGAGACTGAGAGAAGCAAGTGTGATTGAGTATCTATCTATAAGGAAAAAAGAAAGGCATTATTAAGAAAAGCACCTTTTTTTTTTTTTTTGCAACAGACTAAAGAGAGACCTTTAGATAATAAAATTATTTTTTCTGGAAAAAAAAAAAAAGCACGATACACTTCCATTAACAACCAGGCAGAGAAATAGTCCTTTAAATGCCATCAACACTCAAGGTTAAAAGTCAACTCAAAAAGGAAAAAAATCTCAAGGAAATAAGTTTACAGATATTGAAATATGTAATTTAAAGACAGAATTCAGAATGGTACTTCTGAAAAAACTCAGTGAGATCCATAATAATATATGTCAACATTTCCAAGAAATTGAAATATCAACTAGATCAGCAGAAAGAGTTTTTTATCAAAAGACTGAAATCTTCAAAAATAACCAAATAGAACATCTGGAGATGAAGAACAAACTAAAAGTGATGCAAAATTAAATAACAAGCTTGAGAAATAAAGTTGACCAAATGGAGGACAATATCAGTTACATCAAAGACAGAAATCTGGAAGTAAAATAGAAGGAAGAAGAGAGAACCCAAAGAATAAAAAATAATGAAAAATAAGTTCAAGAAATAGCTGGTACCAACAGGAGAGGAAACATAAAAATAATGGGCATTCTCAAAGGGGAGGAAAAGGAGTAGGGATAAGAAAGTATCTTCAGACAAATAGTTGATGAGAATTTTCCAAATCTAAGGAATTAACTAAAGCTTAGAATGAAAGAAGTCAACAAGACACCAAATTATCTCAATCAAAAAGCCTTCTCCAAGACACATTGTATTAATATAAAAATTAATGACAAAGACTGAATTATCAGGGTAGCAAGGAAAAAGAAGGCAGTAACCTATAAAGGAAAACCCATAAGATTATCGTTGGACTTCTCAGCACAAACTTTACAAGCCAGAAAGAAGTAGAATCAAATATTCAAACTATTAAATGAAAGGAAATACCAGGCAAGAATAATTTATCCAGCAAAAATCTCTTTTAAACATGAAAGAGAAATAAAGACATTTCTAGACGTACAAAAATTGAGAGAATTCTCCACGATGAGGCCTGCACTATAAAAAATACTGAAGCGGGTCAGCACACCTAAAACAAAATGACAGAAACAAGCAAACAAATAAATAAAAACATAATTAGGAGTAACGTGACTATCAGGCAAATAGAAGCAGAGGAGTGCAAACCTTCATAAGAACAGGACATTATAACCTTAAACAATAACAGATTTGCTATAGCAAGATAGTAATGAACATACAGCATATATAGGGACAAGTGGAAAAAAAAACAATGACTGAAAGGGGTGGTAAAAAGATCCAAATTCACAAAGAGGAATAGAGGTAAGCCAGGCAAAGATGAAAATGGATGGCTGCATATATATAACTATCCTCTACATATTCATAATGGTAACCACATACCAAAGATCCAAAACTGATTTATATAATATAAAACAAGAATAACCAGAGAGAAAACCCACAAAAGCCAACCAAAATAAATAAAACAGAAACACAAGGACAAGAAAGCAATGGAAACACCGAGGTACCAGAAAGCAAGAGATAAAATGGCTATAAGAAGACCTCATATTTCAATAATCACCCAAAATAAAAATGGACTGAACTCATCAATAAAAAGGCACAAATTGCTGATTGTATCAAAAAACAAAACCCAATCATATGCTGTCTCTAGGAGACACAGCTCAGTTTTAAAAACAAATATAGTCTTAAAATGAAAGGGTGGAAAATGATATTTTAAGTAAATAACATTCAGAGAAAAGTGGGAATAGCGGATCTAATATTGAACAAAAGAGGCATCAAATGAAAAAGTTAAAGAAAGATACTGAGGAATAATTCATGATGATAACCTGAATCATGCAACAATAAAACATAACACTAATATCTATTATGCAATCAGTGAGATCTGAAATATATAAAGCAATTACTAATAGAACTAAAGGGACAAACAGACCAAAACACTATTATAGCAGGGGACTTAAATACCCCACTGTCATATATGGACAAATCATCCAACCAGAAAATCAATAAGGAAATAATATCCTTAAAAGACACATTAAACAAACTGGACATAATTGACTTTACTGAGACTTTCATTCCAAAACAACTGCTTATACTCTCTTTTCTAGTGCACATGGAACATTCTCAAGGACTGACCACATATCAGGACACACAGATAGCTACAGATATAAGAGTGTTGAAATCATACCAATTATATTGTATGATCATAATGCTTTGAAACTAGGATCAAATGTAAAAAAAATGGAAAAAACCATAAATACATAGAGATTAAATAACATGCTACTGAAGAATAAATGGGTCAGGAAAGAAATAAAAGAACAGATAAACAGATATATAGGAACACACAAGAATGAAAGTACAACATATAGAAACTTTTGGGACACTGAAAAAGTGGTAATAATAAGAGAGTTTATATCATTAAAGGCCTATTTCAAAAACCAAGAACAAGCCCAAATAAACAATGCTTCATCTTAAAGCAAGAAAAGGAAGAACCGATGAAGCCTAGTCAGCAGAAGGAAATAATCAAGATGAGAGCAGAAATAATAAAATTGAAAACTAAAACCAAACAAAAAAAGAAAATAAATGCAACAAAGAGCTGTTTCTTTGAGAAGGTTAATAAAATTGATAAACTCCTGGTTATAATCACTAAAGAAAAAAGAGAAAGGACACAAATAAGCAAAATTAGAAATGAACAAAAGGACATGACAATGGACACTGCACAAATACAAAGTATCATACAAAAATACTGTGGAAAAGTATATAACACAAAATTTAATAACTTAGAAGAAATGGACTAGTACTTAGAAAGGTACAACCTTCCTAGACTGAATAAAGAACTGGTAAGTCTGAATAGACAAATCAGCAGTATGGAATTTGAAACAATCATTAAAAAAAAAATACAAAAAGTAAAAGTCCAGGACCAGATGGCTTCACCAGTGAATTCTACCAAATATTTAAAATAATAATAATACCTATTCTATTCAAACTCTTCCTAACTCATTTCATGAGGCCAATTTCACCCTGATATCAAAACATGCTAAAGAGAACACAAAAAATGAAAACTACAAAACAATATGTCTCATGAACACACATGCAAAAATCCTAAATAAGATACTAGCAAACCCAATACAGCACATATTCAAAAGATTATACACCATGATCAAGTGAACTTCATCCCAGGGACATAGGGATAGTTCAACATACACAAACCAATTAATGTGATACACCACATAAACAAATATAAAATAAGAGTCGTATGATCATGTCAAAAGATGCAGAAAAAGCCTTTGACAAAAAAATGCACCCATTTATGATCAAAATACTTAACAAAATTGGTATAGAAGGAAATATCTTAATATTATAAAGGCCTTATATGACAAGCCCTCAGCCAAAATTATAAAGAATGATGAAAACCTAAAAACCTTCCCACTAAGTTCAGGAAAAAGGTGAGGCTATCCACTATTTTAACTCCTATTCAATATAATATTGGAGGTCCTAATGAGTGCAGTCAGGCAAGAGAAAGGTATAAAAGTCATCCAAGTAGAAAATGAAGACATCATAGGTCACTGTGAATGACAAGATTTTCTATATACAAAATCTTAGACTCCACAAGAATATTACTAGAAATAAGAAGCAAATACTGTAAAATTTCTGAATAAAAAAATCAATGTTCAAAATTTATAATGTTCCTAGACTCTAATAATGAATTGTCAGAAAAAGAAGTGAAAAAAATAATTCTTTTTGCAATTGCAACAAAAAGAATAAAATACCTAAGAATAATTCTAAAGAAACATGTGAAGGACTTATATAATGAAATCTATAAAATCCTATTAAAAGAATTTGAAGAAGATACAAAGAAATTGAAAGATATTCTGTGTTCTTGGTTTGGAAATACCAACATAGTTAGAATGAACTTATTATCTAAAACATTATACAGGTTAATGCAATCCCCATCAAAATCCCATCTGCATTTTTAAAAGAAATAGAACAGAAAAATCATCAGATTTGTATGGAAGCAAACAAGACCCCGAATTGCCAAAGCCATGCTGGGAAAAAAGAATGAGGCTGGAAACATCACACTGCCCAACTTCCTATTATATTACAGAGTGACAATAATTAAAATGGCATGATATTGGCAGAAAATCGGACACACAGACCTGTGGAACAGAATCAATTGTCCAGAAGTATACTCAAATTTATATGGGCAAATGTTTTTTGACAAAAAAAAAAAAAACTAAAACATACAGTGTAGAAAGGAAAATCTCTTCAATAAATGGTGCTTGGAAAATTGGAAAGTCACTTGCAAAAGAATTAAACTAGTCTGTTATCTTTCATCACACACCAAAAGTAACTCAAAATGGGTTAAGGACCTGAACATAAGACCCGAAACTATAAAATGCATAGAAGAAAACATAAGAATGAAACTCATAGACCTTGGACTTAAAGAGGATTTTATGAATTTGACCCCAAAGGCAAGGAGAATAAAAGCAAAAATAAATAAATAGGACTACATCAAAATTAAAAGCTTCTTCACAGCAAAAGAAACTGTCAACAAGGTAAAGAGACAATCATCTGAATGCAAAAATATATTTGCAATCAATCTTCCCATAGGGACCTAATATCCAAAATATACAAAGAACTCAAACAATACAGTCAAAAAATGGGTAGAGGACCTGAATGTACACTTCTCCTAAGAAGACATGCAAATGGCCAACATACATATGAAAAGATGTTCATCATTGCTAGCTATTAGGGAAATACAAATCAAAACCATGATGAGATACTGCCACATCCAGCAAGTGGTAAATCCTGCCACTTCCACCGCATCCCTGGAAAATAAACCTGAGTAAGAATGGTGGGAGATTAAGAAAAGAAAGAAGACAGAAATCAGGGATCAAGAGGTTCACTGCCCACTGATGGTGGGCAATGACGCAGTTTTATTTTCGCAAGCTGCTTTTATACAAGAACATACTAGTTGCTATAAGCAGTTTTCCTTATACATAATAACACTGTTCTACTTTTCCTAAGCCATATCTTCTCATGAGCTTCAGCTTGTTTGTCTGTCTGCAGCTTTGTTTACACTTTCTTGTTCTCAGAAGGAGTTTGCTGAGGCATGGTAACCTTTGGTTGCCCTCGCAGGTTGCAAGGACCTTGTCAGCTTACAACCCGCTCTCCACAAGATACCATCGCAAACCTATTAGAATAGCTGTTATCAACAGGACAAGTAATAATGGTAGATAATTAGTTAAGCATGAGCCACTGAAGTCATGGCCCAGGTCTGTAACCAGAAGCTTGAAGACCTTCTTTAAGTGCCTCCCAGAAATACCTCACTTTTATAGTTATAAATTAGCCTAAATCCTAGAGCACAGGGCCGTAAAAGCTGCTGGCTAAAGAAGCTACAAACGTATGTGTAGAAAATACTGTCCATAACTTCATCTTCATTTTACCATCATTATAATATCATGACTATGCCTGGAAGTCCATGAGTCTAATTACAACAGACTGGATTCTGCATAAGTACATACACAGTGGGCAAAGTGTTATATAGTAGACAACTGTCAGTCAAGATGACCTCACATACAGATCATCCAGGTCCTCCCATCATGGCCCAAATATAAATAAACCTTCTCATTTCTGCATTGTTACAGCTTTCCTGGCTGGAAACCTGCCCTTTCCATTAGGGCATACTATCTTATCTTTTTATCTCCTAAATTCTACAGGGTTGCAGCCTTCCTTAGAGGGGACCCATCTTCTTCTAAATTGTACTTTCAATAAATCTTACTTTTTCTAAATCTCACCAACCTGTAATTCTTTGCTACTTTGGTGGGGAAGAACCAAGGGACAATAACACACAATGCCACTATTCACTATCTACCACCTCCTCCTTCCCCACAGTGCTGAGGCGTCGCCAGATTTCACATCACCCCAGCAGTGATAATAATAAGCAATGGAGAGGATATGGAGAAAAAGGAACCTTTATACACAGCTGATGGGACTGCAAAATTTTACAAAGACTGTGTAAAACAGTTGGATGTTTCTCAAAAAACTAAGAATTTATCGACCATGTGATCCAGCTATCCCTCTTCTTGGTGTTTATCCAAAAGTTTTGAAAACATCTGAAAAGATAGATGCACCTCAATGTTCATAGCAGCATTATCCACGGTGGCCAAGACATAGAAGCATCCGAGTGTTCTACAATAGATGATTGTATAAAGATGTGATACACACACACACACACACACACACACACACACACACACACACAAGGGAATATTACTCAGCTATAAGAAGAGATGAAATACTGCCATTTGTAACAACATAGATGGTTCCTGAAATAATCATAGTAAGTGAAATAAGTCAGACAGAAAAGATTTAAAACCACATCACTTATATGTGGGTTATAAATCTAAAAGCAACAAATAAATATGACACGCAGAGACTCATGGTCATGGACAGTGTACTAGTGGTTAACAGAGGAAAGTGGCGGGAGGAATGAAATAGATAGGGGTAAAAGGGGTCAAATATGTGGTGATGAAAGAAATCTATTCGGATGAACACACAATACTGTGTGTATGTATAACTTACTGTTTAATTGTACACTTATAACATTCTATTTTGTTAATCAATGTCACCTCCCAAAAAATAAATTTAACAATAAAAAAGAGATAATGCAAATATTCACCTCCCCAAAAAGAGATTTCCTTAATCTATTGGATATAGGACTACTTCAAGGACTATCATTCTTAAAGTCCGTACCACAGTTCTAAATTAGAGTTGGATAATTTTTCCTTTATCTCCCAAGGAGCAACTTCATTAGCAGACAGCCAAAAGTATAACATCTAAGGCATCGAAACAGTCTTATGTGGTATATATTCTCAGTAGCTTTATTTTGTAAGTGGGGAAATTAAAGCACAGAGAGAGACTAAGTAACTTGTTCAAGGTCATGCAGTAATGTGTAAAATCAAATGCTGATAGTCTGGCTCCAGAGGTCAAGCAGTTAAACTGCTGAGTAGTAGTTGGGAACAAGATAGCTTAGAAGCAAAAAGATGGTTAGGAAGCCAAAGTCAGAGTGAAAGATAATAAGTGTTTGAAATGGTGATAGATGCAGTTGGAATTTAAAAGACTTGTCAAAGATGTTGCAGAAGAATCTGTAGAATTTGATAACTGATTATATATGAAGGACGAGGGAAAGTTATTTAAGTTGACAGAAGTTTCATGTCTGAGTTATTTGGTAGTGATATTAACTAATAAGGAAAGATGAGCTCAGTTTTGAATGCATAAAATTGAGATATCTTGAGGATATATTGTATATAAATGCCTAAAATACAAATAAAAATATAGGCCCAAATCCAAAAAAAAAAAGGCTATCAACACAATTTCATGCATATATATGTACAAAAAAATTGATCTGGGGACCAAATCTTTCAAAGAATCTATGATGAGTGGGTAGAAGAAGGTGAGTCAGAGAAAGAAAATTTGTCAGTGTTTATCAGAGAGGTAAGTGGAGAATCATGAGAGCTTAGGGTTCCAAACACCAAGAAAAATAAAACTTTCCAACAGGAGGCAGTATTGAAAAGTATATAATGTTGCAAAGGAATTGAAGCAGGATGAGGACTGAAAAGATGTCATTGTACATTCTGAATGGTTTGAAATAGTTTTATTAAAGTGGTGAGGGCAGAAGATATATTATAAATTGTAGAGAATAGAGGAATATTATTGGAGATAAGAGATGGATATCGCTAGGTGGGTACTAGACTAATTGGAGGGGGATATCTTTGTAAATTATATAAATGTTTATCCACTTTGCTGAACACCTGAAACTAATATAAAATAATATTGAATGTCAACTAAAACTGAAAAGTCAAAATAAAAAAAAAATGAAAAGATGATACAGAAATCTTTCGAGACATTAATTCAGGAAAGAAATGTGAGTGATAAAGCACAGTTTTAGGAGGAAAATGGATCAAATAAGAACTTCTTTAAGCCACTGAATTTATAAACACATGTGTGGACAGTGATAGAGGAACAGGTGGAGAGAAGGATTCAAAATAAATAATGGAAGAAATAATTTATTTCTTTTCTTAAGAAGAAATGAGAGTACAGCTAAGATCACAAGAATATAAAAACATCAAGATTAATGTTCTCCAAATTCCAGCTCATGAGCTGATTTCAAAAAGACAGCTTCAGAATTATCCCAGGAGATTATCAGAAAGATTGATACCTAAAATTAGCCCGTACAGGGTCTAATTCAGTAAGCCTTAGTTATGGCTTAACAGCCTGTATATTTAAAAAGCTGCTCATGCAAAACTGTTGTATAATCATAGAGCAGTGAACCTCACCTTCATCAGATCAATACCTCTTTGCCTTAATGAATATTTTTGTAATGCCCTCTTTGTAAAAACCATCAATACTACTAACTCATGTTTATACAAAATTTCAAAATATCAATGTAATGGCTTAACTAAAACATAAAAATAATATCAGGCAAGGGATTCAAAATATGATAGTATATAAATGTAATATATCACATGTTTCAAAATGTAAATGTTTGGAAATGAAATACTGAAAAATATAATGATAAAGTCAGATGGTTGTACCTACTTCAAATAAAGAAGTTTGAATTTAAGAAGATATTGAACTGAATATTTTCACTACTTATTTATACTTAACATTTTAAAATAAGGGCTATAGAAATATATCTATAGAATTACCATGAATGTGACAAAATTGTTGTAGATGTGTCAACTACAAATGCAGATTAATACAAGAGTATTGTATTGACAATTCAAATACCACTAGTGAGCATTGGCACAGATGAGATGATATTTGTAAATAGTAAACAACCCTGGATGAAGTTCTAAACAAAACAAAGTAAGAGCTTCCCTTGGTTTACACAGTAGTTGCAATTCTGTAAAAGCCAGTATATTAGTGTCTAAAATTAGTTGGCATTCATATAAAAAATCGAGTTATATTCTAGGCCCAGATAATTTTAGGTTTTTCCCTATATGAATGTCTGAGGGAGGCATTTGAAAGCCATATGAAATATAGGAGAAAATCTTCACTGTGTAAGCTTGTCCCATGTATTGCAGGGTATCTAGTGTGCTTGGCTCCCACTCATTAAATGCTAGTATCACCCCCCCCCCACACTCCTCCCCCCCAAAAAAACACTGTGACAATCAAAAGAAAATGCAATATCTTTCATTTCTAAAACATCTTCTAGGAATGATACTGCCCTGGATAACCTCTGCTCCAAAGGAAGATAATAGAGGCTGCAAGATTAAGTGCCTTCAAGAACCTAACAAATCATAATGATGGGGGGAAATGACTGGATGTTAAACAATTTATGAAGTCTGTGAAGAAATAGAGAAAATAGGCTTCACTTAAAAGTATTTAAATTTTTCAAGAAAAGTTTTCAACATTGTACCAGCAAATGTACTAACTTTTCGAGTGAATAAATTTAACTTGCCATACAATGCTAGCTTTTATGTGATCTTGTGTCACATTTGAACTTTAACAAAAGCCATCCATAAGCTTAAGAATTTATAATCAAAGAAAAGTTTCTGAGCATTACCAGAAATGAGCTTTTCCAAATGAGGTTTTGATATTTGGGAAATTGTGACCAGCAATGTTATAATTAAGCTGGTTAAAATAGACTAGAATAGAACATATCAGAGTATAATAAGTGTAAGTATTATTTTGTCAAGTGTTTATTTCAGGTATGTGTATATGTATGTGTGTATATGAGCATGTGTATTGGATACGATGCAAACTGTATTTTACTGGGGGTCAGTACTAACAAGTCTGGGGAATACTAAGTTAGATGGTTAGGTTAGGATTTGGAATACAGGAGATCTTTCACAATAACACTGTAGCCACCTAACATAGTGGTCTTTGGAATATTTATTAGGAACAAGACTTTAGAGTCAAAGAGAACAGGGTTTGAGATCCAACTATACCACTCAGTTATGTGACTATAAGCAAATTGCTTAACTCCCTTAGTCTTAGCTTCCTTATCTATAAATTGAAGATAAGAATGTGTTATATGATTTTATAATTAAATTAAGTGATGAATATAAAATGCTTAATATACTCTTTGACACAATAAGCAATAAATGATAGCTGCTATTGTTATTTTAAAAATCACTAACATATAAGCTTTGCCTTGTAGGCTAGAAAAATATGAGATATATAAACACATTTGTCATCCGTTTAAATGTGTCAAATGTTTTCTTCTTTTTCTAGAGTAATTTTTTGAAATGTCTGAAGCTATCACATGTGTACTAATCATCCATTGTTGTGTAATAAATTACTCTAAATTTTAGCACCTTAAAACAACAAACGTATTATTTCACACAATTTCTGACGATCAAGAATCTAAGATCAGTGTAGCTGAATGGTTCTAATTCAGGGTCTCCCATAAGATGGTAGTAAATCTATGATCAGGGATGTACTCTATAAAGGGATTGAAGTATGCACTTACAAAAAATCACACTTACAAAACTGTTGGCAGGAGGCTTTAGTTTCTCACCATGTAGGTTTTTCCATAGACCTGCTCATGACATGGCTTCCCTCAGAGCATGTGATCTAAAAGACAAACAGATGGTGAGAACAACAAAGATGTAAGCCTGTGTCTTATATAACTTAATCTGTGAAGTGATATAACATCACTTTTGCCATATGCTCTTGGTCACAAAGTCTAATCCCAGTACAATATGAAATGAGACTACACAAGTGTTTAAATACCAGGAAGCAAGCTCATCATTGGGGGCCATTTTGGAGGGTGGCTATCACAATATTTATTAAATGTTCATCCTCTTCCAGTAAATATTTTTTAAATTTTTAATGTAAAATATTTCAATTTTATTTTTTCTCCAACTTTATTGAAGTATAATAATTTGTTACTAACATTTACATTGTACGATTCAAGAGTTTTTTAATTAATTAATTTTTTAATTGAAGAAATAATTTAAATTTACTTTATCACATCTACTTCCTCGCTCTCTCCTCCCCTCTTTCCTCTGGTAACCACTTGTACATTTTCCATGTCCATGAGTCTCTGTTTTTCCTGTTCATTTGTTGCTTTTAGGTATATATCCCTCATATAAGTGATATCATGTGGATTTCAAAATTTTCAGTCTGGCTTATTTCACTTAATATGATTATTTCAAGGTCCATCCATATTTTTGCAAATGACAGTATTTCATATCTTCTTATGGCTGAATAATATTCCATTGTATATATGTACAACAGCTTCTTTAGCCAATCATCTATTGTAGAATACTTCGGCTGCTTCCATGTCCTGGCCATGCGAATAACGCTGCTATGAACAACAGTGTGCAAATATCTTTTTGGATATGAGTTTTCAAGTCTTTGGGATAAATACCCAGTAGAGGGATCGCTGGATCATATGGTAGTTAAATTTTTAGTTTTTTGAAAAACCTCCATACTATTTTCCACAGTGGATGTACCAATTTTTATTCCCATCAGCAGGGTATGAGGGTTCCTATTTATTCACATCTTCTCCAGGATTTGTTATTACTTGTCCTGTTGATTATAGCGATTCTAATAAGTGTGACATGGTATCTCATTGTGGTTTTGACTGGCATTTCCCTAACAGCTAGCAATGTAGAGCATCTTTCAATATATTTGCTGGCAATTTGAATTTCCTCTAGAGAGAAGTGTTTCTTCAGGACTTCTGTTCATTTTTTGATTTAATCATTTTTTTTTGTTGTTGTTATTGAGTTGTATGAGTTCTTTATATGTTTTGGATATTAGGCCTTTATCGAAGGCATTACTTGCAAATATATTTTCCCATTCATATGGTTGTATTTTTATGTTGTTGGTGGTTACTTTTGCTGAGCAAAACTTTTTACTTTAATATAGTCCAATTCACTTGTTTTAGCTTTTACTTCTCTTGCTTTTGAGGTGAAATTCATTAAATCCACTTTAAGTCTAAAGTCCATGTGTTTAGTTCATATGTTTTCTTCTATGTGTTTCAGTGATTCCGGTCTCATATTCAGGTCCTTAATCCATTTTGAGTTAACTTTGGTGTGTGGTGATAGACAACAGTCTTGTTTCATTCTTTTGCAAGTGGCTTTCCAGTTTTCCAGCACCATTTATTGAAGAGGTATTCCTTTCTCCACTGTATGTTTTGGCTTTTTTTGTTAAAAATTATTTGTCCATATAAATATGGGTTTACCTCTGGACTCTCAATTCTGTTCTAATAGTCTGTGTGTCTGTTTTGCTGACAATATCATGCCGTTTTGATTACTGAGCTTTGTAGTATAATTTGAAATCAGGCAACGTGATGCCTCCAGCCTGGTTCTTTTTTTTGAGGATGCTTTGACAATTTGGGATCATTTGTGCTATCATACAAATCTGATGATTTTTGTTCAATTTCTTTAAAATTTTCAAATGGGATTTTGATGGGGATTGCATTAAATCTGTATAATGCTTTAGATAATAAAGTAATTTTAACTATGTTGATTCTTCCAATCCAAGAACATAGAATATCTGTCCATTACTGTCTAGCTTCTTCAATTCCTTTTAACAGGATCTTATAGGTTTCATCATACAGGTCCTTCACATGTTTTGTTAGATTTATTTCTAGTTATTTTATTATTTTTGTTGTAATTGAAAAAGGAATTATTTTTCCACTTTATTTTCTGACTCTTCATTATTAGAGTATAGGAATGCTATGGAATTTTGAACATTGATGTTTATATCCATAAACTATAATATATTTGCTTCTTGTGGAGACTTTAAAGTTTTATATATAGATAATTATGTCATCCACAAATAGTGACAGTTGGAGTTCTTTTCCTATTTAGATGCCTTTTATATCTTTCTCTTGCCTGATTGCACTTGCTAGGACCTCCAAAGTTATATTAAATAAGAGTGATGATAGTGGCTTGCATTGCCTTGTTCCTGATCTTAGAGGGAAGGTTTTAAGTTTTTCACTATTAAGTATAATGTTGACTGAGGGCTGTCATTTATGGCTTTTATTATGTTAAGGTACTTTGCTTCTATACTGATTTTGCTAAGGGTTTTGGTCATAAATAGGTGCAGTACCTTGTTGAAGGCTTTTTCTGCATCTTTTGATATGATCATGTGATTTTTATTTTTTAATTTTTATGTGGTGTATCACATTAATTGATTTACATATGTTGAACTATCCCTGTGTCCCTGGGATAAAGCCTACTTGACCTTGGTGTATAATCTCTTTAATATGTTGCTGTATTCGGTTCACTAGTATTGTATTTAGGATTTCTGCAGCTGCGTTCATGAGATATTGGCCTGTAGTTTGTGTGTGTGTGTGTGTGTGTGTGTGTGTGTGTGTGTGTGTGTGTGTGTGTGTGTGTATCTTTACCTGGTTTGGCATCAGAGTTATATGAGCCTCATAAAATGAGTTGGGAAGTATTGCCTCCTCTTAGTTTTTTTGGAAGAGTTTGAGGAGAATAGGTATTAGATCTTTGAATGTTTAGTAAAATTCACTGGTGAAGCCATCTGGTCCTGGACTTTTACTTTTTGGTAGGTTTTTGGTGATTTTTTAAATTTCCATACTACTAATCCATCTATATATACTTTATAGTTTGTCTTGATTCAGTCTAGGAAGGTTGTACTTTTTCTAAGTACTGGTCCATTTCTTCAAGGTTATTATTTTTGGTGTTATATACTTTATAATAGTATTCTTTTATGATCCTTTGTATTTCTGTGGTGTCTGTCATCACTTCCTTTTTTTCTTCCCTGATTTTGTTTATTTGTGTCCTTTCTCTGTTTTTCTTTAATGAGTCTAGCCATGGATTTGTCAATTTTATTAATCTTCTCCAAGAACCAGCTCTTTGCTGTATATATATTTTTCTATTGTTTTTGTTTTTGTTTTGTTTTCAATTTCATTTATTTCTACTCTAATGATGATTATTTATTTCCTTCTGCTGACTTTAGGCTTTATTTGTTTTTTTTTTTTTTTCTAGTTTTTTATGATGAAGCATTAAGTTATTTATTTGGGCTCATTCCTGTTTTTGGAGGTAAGCCTGTAATGTTATGAACTTTCCTCTAATGACTGCTTTTGCTATGTTTCAAAAGTTCTGATATGTTGTAATATCATTATCATTGATTTCTATATATTACTTGATCTCTGCTTTATTTCTTTGACCAAGTTATTCTTCAATAGTATGTTGTTTAATCTCCATGTATTTGTGGTTTTTCCTGATTTTTTTTTTTGCAGTTAATCTCTAGTTTCAAAGCATTATGATCAGAGAATATGGTTGGTATGATTTCAACCCTCTTATATTTGTTGAGGCTATCTCTGTGTCCCAGTACCTGGTCATTCTTGAGAATGTTTTATGTGAAGTAGAGAAGAATGTAAAACATCCATTTTAGGCTGAAAGACTCTGTAAATATCAATTACATCCAGTTGGTCTAATGTGTCATTTAAAGATGTTACTTCTTTATTGATTTTCTGTTTGGCTGATCTGTTCCTACCCAACAGTGGGATATTTAGTTCCCCTACTATGATAGTGTTTTTGGTCTGTTTCTTCCTTTAGTTTTGTTAGCAATTGCTTTAGATATATTGGGGCCCCTGGTTGGGAGCATAGATATTAATAAGTTTTATGTTTTCTTGGTGCATGATTCCCTCAGTATCTTCTTTACATTTCTTATTTTGAAGTCCATTCATCTGATATTAGTACTACAACTTTGAGTGCTATTTGCTGAAAATATCATTTTTTAACATTTCACTTTGAGTCTATATTTTTCTTTTGAAATGAGATGTGTCTCCTGGGGGCAGCACATGGTTGCTTTCTGTTTTTTCACCCAATCTGCGTCTCTGTGCCTTTTATTGGTGAGTTCAGTCCATTTAAATTTATGGCAATTATGGCAATATGAGGTCTTCTTATAGTCATTTTATCTTTTGCTTTCTGGTAGCTCGGTGTTTCCATTGCTTCTTTGTTCTGTTTCTGTTTTCTTTATTTTGGTTGGGTTTTGGGGGTTTTCTCTATGGTCCTTGTTTTATGTCATATACTTCAATTCTGAATCTTTGGTATGTGGTTATCATTACTGATATGTAAAGGATAGTTATATATATATATATATATATATATATACACACACACACACACACACACACACACACACACACACACACACACACACACAATCATCCCTTTTCTTCTGCTTATGCCTTATCTCCATTTTCTTTTTCAAATTTGGATCTTTGAGTCCTCCCCTTTTCAGTCACTGGTGTTTCAATTTGTTTCCGCGTATGCTGAACATTTGTTAGTATCTTGATATAACAAATATTTTCTTATTTTTAAGTTCATAATTCCTGTTCCTCATAAGGGTTGCACTCCTCTGCTTCTATAAGCTTGCTATTCACCTTACTCTTAATTATTTAATTCTTTTTGTCATTTTGTTTTAGGTGAGCTAACCCCTTTCAGTATATTCTATAGTGCAGGCCTCATAGTGGAGAATTCTCTCAATTTTTGTATGTCTGGAAAGGTCTTTAATTTTCCTTCATATCTAAAAGAGAACTTAGCTGGTAAATTATTCTTGGCTGGTAGTTCCTTTCATGCAACAGTTTAAATATTTGATTCCACTCTTTTCTGACTTGTAAGGTTTTTGCTGAGATATCTGATGAAAATCTGATGGGTTTTCCTTTATAGGTTACCATCTTCTTTTTTCCTGGCTGCCCTGAAAATTCTATCCTTGTTTTTAATTTTTGATAATTTTAATTCAATGTATCTAGGTGAAGACCTTTTTGGGTTGAGATAATTGGGAGTTCTGTTGACTTCTTGAATTCCAACCTCCAGCTCATTCCTTAGATTTGTGAAATTCTCATTAATTATATGTCTGAAAATGCTTTCTAATCCCTGCTCTTTATCCTCCTCTTTAGAAAATGCCCATTATTCTTATGTTTCCTCTCCTGATGTTATCAGCTAGTTCTTGTATTTATTTTTCATTATTCAGTTTCTCTCTTCTTCCTTCTGATTTATTACTAGATTTCTGTCTTCAGTATCACTGATCCTTTCCTCCATTCCATCTACTCTATTTTCTATTATTTTATTTCATTTTCAGGTCTTACTATGTGTTCTTTAACTCCATAAAGTCTAATTGGTTCTTTTCGAGGCTTTCAATTTCCTTGCTAAAGAACTCATTCTTCTCATCTAGTTCTTTTTACAGTTCCTGAAGTTGTTGATGTGATTTGCTTTGGATCTTATTGAGTTCTTTCAGAAGTACCAAACTGAATTCTATGTCATTCAAGTCACATATTTCTATGTCTGTAAGCTTATTTTCTGGAGATGTTTCTCTTTCTTTCTGAGATGCCTTTGCCATTTTTGTTTTTCATGGTGTTTAATGGACTATTTCTTCTCCTGGGCATTAATGGAAGTATATTCTGAATTTTTTCCAGAAAGAAAATTTATTATATAATGCAAAAAAAAAAAAAAAAAGGTGTTTTTCTTTTGGTTTCCAATAGGTGGTATCTACACCTCTTGGATTTCTTCTTTATATGAAGTCTTAATAATGTCTTTTTTTCCCTCATACATGTTTAATCATGCTTGCTACCCTCAGACTCAGTTCCTGTCTCTGTTAGCGACAGTTTGAGTAGAGTTTGCTCATATTCCCTGGGGCTCCATGGCGATCTGTCTCAGAGTGTATGGCGGGAGGGCTCCTCTGGGTTGGCAGACTAGCTCAGCCTCGACTTTGCAACTGTGGCTGGTGAAAATCAACTGTTGTTTCTCTGCTGTCCCTACTTTCTGTCATCCCCATTTCTCTGCTTACTGCTCTGATGACTGGGCATTGTTGCCAGCTGCGTAGAGTTCACAGCACTCCCAGACAGGGCTGTTCAGGGTAGTTGCTCTACCCTCTACCCTCCTCCTCATCCTCCTACAAGGAACACCTGTGGCTCCCTAAAGGCAGCTATTTTATTTCTCCCAGTCCACCACCACACACCCAGGTTTCTGACCTGTGGTGGCTCTTATGCACATATCCCACACTCAGATATGCTGGTGTGCAGTTTAGGTGTTTTTTGTTGAGTTTTAAATATTCAGCTATTATTGTTTCAATGGGAGAAATTTGTGATCATCTCTCACTCCTCCATATTTCTGATATCAGTCCCACGTTATCCTCTTCAGGTAAATTTTTATTGCAAATATGTTTTCAAGCATAAGTTATTATTGCTCACTACCTGATCTAGCATTAATGAAAAGTTAAAGAATCATCAGTTTTGTCAATGATGCATGACATCAGCCTACTTGATAAATAATATTTAATTATCAGGAATATTTCATAAAATCTTAGAGTGGTTATTTTTTGTTCAAAAGTTAAACTTCAGTAAAAGTATTTTAAATATATCTCTATATTATCTAGTACATAATATTTGACTCTATAGAACAATTATTTCCTCTAGCTATACTCTGTTATAGCCTTAAAATAAATATTTGAAGGCAAGATTTTTTTTCTGGGTACAGGACCAGGCAGTAATATAAGGTTAAGACTTCAAAAGTAAAAATCAATGAGGATTTTTTTATTAGCACAAACATTTCAAAGATGATGAAAGTAGAATGTGAAATGGCAATATTCTTAATAAAAATATTTGATAAACTACAATAATACATTAAAATATTTACAAAAGATGATTTTAATCATAACATAAAATGAAGTTTCTTATTCAGATAATGTTAACGAGAATAAACAAGCAAAATCAAGCTAGAAGATTAATACTTTCTTATAAAACAACATTAAAAAATCAGACATTTTAAAATGTCAACTAATTTAAAAAAATGCCTGCACCTGTTTTTTGTTTTTTTGTTTTTTTTTTTAGTTTGACTTCTATTTTGATGTAAAGTTTATTTTTTTCTTTAATAGTGTATATTTCAAATTTGCTCCTGAATTCACTCACATTTTTAAAGTAATAAATCAGCTTTTGTCTTTGGAAATATAATATAATTGACTCTCCTTATATGATCTCTCTTGTTTTCTTCCTCCATATTTACTCTCTTACTCTGTACTCTTTAATTTCCACACTTTCCATTAAAACATTTTCTCACACTCCTGCACACTAAGGTATAAGTGACTGAAAATAATTTTAAAATACTTCACACATATATACTTTCAGGGGTTAGAATATTCATTCAGATAACACATGTAAACTACTTATCACAATTCCCTATGCAAAGTGCATAATTAATAATTATGAGTTTTCCTTTTTGCAGCTTTGCCTTTCACTGTATTTATAAGTCAAAGCTGCTTAAAAAACTTAACTCACACTTTTAAAGATTGCTAACTTATTGCCAACTACCCTGCATAGGCATATTATATATATAACCTAATTAAATCATCACAACAATCATAAAATCTGAGTCATTATTACCCTTATTTTACAAATGAGGAATCCAAAACTCAGAGCTTGCCATAGCCAGTAACTAGTGAAGCCAGAATCGAGATGAAATCTTTTTTTCTTTAAGGATGTATGTATGTATGTATGTATGTATGTATGTATGCATGCATGCATGTATTTAACATTTTTTTATTACTGGATCGATTTTCTAAACCTCTAACATTTATCCTTCTATTCACGGTAAAACTTTCCTGTGCTACTTAAGAGTTTTGCTTATCCCTTGGTTTTTATCACCTCCCCACACACTATAAGTGTGCAAATTCAACACAACACCACACAAGAGCAAGTATAACTGCAGATACACAACAAAGAGTGTATATTATATATAAACTTTCTTCAAACCTTTTATTTTCCATTGCAAATGACTCTATGGATAAAGTTTATAAATATCACACACTCTCATTTGAGACTGTGATTCAGGATCTGTTATTTCACCCCTTTCTTACTTAAGAAAGTGTGCAGAAATACAAGTAGAACAGAATCTGTTAGTTGTCAAATAAAATCAAGTATTCTATTTTTCTAGAAGAATTGGAACAATAATAGCTAGACATTCCATTTCCAAAATTCTCCTTCAGTTAGCTGGAGCCATATGGCTAATTTTGGTCAATAGGATGTAAATGAATATGTGTAACTACTGTGTGACCTCTAGGTCACATATTTTCCTTATTTACCCATAACTGTTGGACAATTAGCTTCTCATTTTTTTGGGCTTCTAAAAGTTGACTCTTTTCTCTCCTGCCCTTTCAATAAAAAAGATGTCCCCAAGTTTTACTACTATGGTACTTTAAGCTTCTAGAAAGAAGAAACTATGTTTCATTTCTTTATCCTCAATGCCAAGTACACTGTTTATACTCTCAGACAATAGGAGTAATTATTATGCTAACAAATTATATATCTGGTCAGGTTTAGTATCCATAATATATAAAAATTTATTATAACTCTGCAATAAAAATATACACAACACAAGTTTAAAACAAGCAAAAGAACTAATAGACATTTCTCCAAAGAAGATATATAAATGGCCAATAAGCACATGAAAAGATGCTCACAATCATTAGTCACTAAGAAAATTCAAATCAAGACCATAATGAGATACTACTTTAAATCCATGAGGAAAGCTATAATAAAAGATGGACAATGATAAGTGCTGACAAGGATGTACAGAAATCAGAGCCCTAGTATACATTGCTAACGGGCAGATAAAATAATGTCGTTGCTTTGGAAAACTGGCAGTTTCCCAAAAGGTTAAACATAGTTACCATATGAGCCAGCAATTCCACTACTATATATATATACCCAACAGAAATGAAAACATATATCCACAGAAAAACTTGTACATGACTGTCCATGGCAGCATTATTCATAATAGCTAAAAAACTGGAAATAATCCAGGTGTCTTTCAGTAGGTGAATGCTTAACCAAACTGTGGTGCATCCATATCATGGAATACTACTTAGCAGTAAAAAGAAGAGATATGCATAGTAACTTGATTGAATCACAAAAGCATTATGCTGCATGAGAGAAAACAGCGTCAAAAGAATATACAGTGTTTTCTTTCATATATTTGACATTCTGAAAGAGGCAAAAAATTATAGTGATGGAAAACTAGGGGTTTTAAGACATTATAAATGGGGTGAGAAGATGACTTTAAAGAGATAGTACAGAGGCTTTCAGTCGAAAATGGCAGTGTAGGAAGATGCTAAACTCACCTCCTCTCACATCAAATTTACATCTATAGAAAGAGCAATTCCACTCTGAAGAAGAACAGAGGGCTGTTTGAACAGTTGCTGCACAACATATGAGAGACAGAGAGGTCTCACAGAAACTACTAGAAAAGCTAGAGATAGGGCACCTTGAGCACTCCACCCAAAACACTACCCTACAGTCAGGAAGTATCCTGGAAAAGATCACCTGACCTGGGGCATAGCTTAAAAACAGTGGTTTAAGCACACCTTGTCTATAAGGGAAGAAAAGTCATTTACTAATCCTAGAGCATCTTCCAAGTGGTAAGGAAGCTGCAGGAACCATCTCCTGGGATGGAGGCACCAGAGTGTCACTTGTGGCCCACCCTCTCCCACTTAATTTCAAGGGCAGGAGCTTGATCCAAGCACTCCAGCCACAGGGCAACACCATCCCAGTGTACCCTGGGCAAATCACAGCTTCACTGTTTGTCCCCTGGATTCCCTGAAGCTTGCTCCAGATCCAGATTCTAGCTGGCCCACCAAGGTGGCCCAGAGTTTCTTGCCCCCAGGACTCTCCTCAGTTTCACACTCATCTTAGCGGTGGCTACCACCAAGGTGTGGCTTGTTCCCAGACTTCTTGTATAAGATGCTCACTTTAGCTCTAGGCCTCAGATCAGCTTGCCTCTGGGACTACTCAGAGCATGAGCTGGCTTGAACTACAACTCTAACCAGCCTGCATACTCATGGAAGGATTTCCCTTGACCCATGCTTATTCCTTTAAAACTCCAGGCCCCAGTGAAGCTCATGAGGACTTCCTTCAGCCCACAAATGCTCTAGCTCCAGCTCCAGCTCCAGCTGGCCTTCCAAAAGTACTCTGCACATGCCACCTACAAAGGGCTAGCTTCTACACAAGACCACTCTTTCAAAACTGGGAGAGGTTGCTGTTTCACCTAATTCATAGAAACAAACACAGAAAGGTTACCAAATGAGTGGACAGAAAAACATGTTCCAAATAAAGATCAGGGCAAAACCCCAGAAAAAAAAAAAACTAAATAAAACAGTGTGAAGTTAACAGGGCCAAAAGAACTGCAAAGAATACTTAAATTTGACTTCATAGGTTAATTGTTAATAGCAGTGTAGGTATACTAATTCTGAAAGAAGTTTATGTGTGTTTTAGAATTGAGCAAAGAAGTAAATATATTGATCTTTTTGAGAGCCAGGCTTCTTGCAGTGAGAAAAAGGAGCTATATATAGGAAATTGTAAAAAGCAAGAATAATATGAAATTGCTATTTCCCCTAATCTATCCACTAACAGGACATGACACCACAATGGCAATGAGTACACCTAACTTCCAGATCATGGGCTCTACCTAAAAGAACTAGAGGTCTTTAGCAAAATGGTTGAATCCGAGCCTCAGCCTGGGAGAATAAGTTTTGACCATCTTGTGCCAGAACTAAGAAGCCAGCTTGAAGGAACTCTCACTGGCTAAATCTAGGACAATGTGAGCATCAAAATAAATAATGTCAGTAATAGACTATAACCCATTGAATAAAATCAGAATGCATGAATTTATATTGACAGAAGTATAAATACATACATACATACATACATACATACATACATACATACATAATAAGAAAGAAAGAAGGAAAGAAAGAAAGAAAGAACGAAAGAAAGAAAGAAAGAAAGAAAGAAAGAAAGAAAGAAAGAAAGAAAGAAAGAAAGACCCTTACAGTAAATTATTAACTAACAACTGCACAAGGAATGATAGAGTTTAAAATTCACTCCTTGGCCATCATTATAGTAATTTGATTCAGACAACAGCCATCAATATACTATATGAAACAGGATGTCTACATGGCCTTACATAATAGCCCCACAAGTTAGTTATTAATTATAAATGGGAAAATAGTAACTTTATAGTAGAGAAACTTGGAGGACATGTCCAGGACTTGGTGATCAAAGTTATCATTAATATGGGAACAAGTCACAATCGTCTGCTATTTAATAGAATCTATGAGAACACAGTGTCAGTTATAGTATATTCCTGCCAATTATGCATAACCTGAATCTAACGAAGTATCAGATGAATCCAAATAGAGGGCCATTCTATAAAATAATTAGTCCCATCTCTTCAAAATGTCAAACTTGAGAAGGACACAGAAAAACTTATTAAGACTGATCCAAATAAAGGAAGGCTGAAGAGACATGACAACTGAAATGCAGCAGGTGATCTTTGATTGGATACTAGACATGAAAAATTCTTAATACAGATGACAAGCAGGACAATGGGTAAAATCTGAATAAAGTCCATAAGTTTGGGAAAAAAAGACAGTATAAGGAATTTTTTGAGATGATGGGACAATTTTGAATCCTGATTTTTGTGGTGGTTGCAAAAATCTCTGCATCTCTTAAGATTCATAAAACTATATACCAAAAAGAAAAAGTGGATTTCACTTTATTATAATTTTGGAATTTAAAAATATATTTTAAAAACCTAAATGCTCAATAATAAGAAACTGGTTACATAAAGCAATGTTCATTGTTAGAAAATAACATTTTACAGCCATGAAAAATCATATCGTTGAAAGACATTAAAAGTTTTTCACAATATTTTAAATTTTAAGCCAATAATCAAATAATATTTTTAATATTATTCTATTTTGTGAAAAAATAAGGTTAATGTATGATACATAATCAAAAAAGCTGGAAGCAAATAAATTAAGATTTAAATTCGTTTTTTTTCTCTAGGCATTCTGAATGTTTTAAACATTTCTCTATTTCTTATTTGTATTTCCTGATTTTCAAATGGTGAAATATATTATTTTTGTAAATTAAAATGTAATTTTAATATTATAAATTGCTAATCAAGGACTCTAAACATTTTCTATCTTTTGTAACATTACCCTTTATCCTGCTCCCCAATTTAACCAACTTCACTAAAAATTCACCTCATGTAGCAATTCCAGTTCTAGTTACCTATGCAAAGAAAATAAAATCACTATCTTGAAGAGATAACTGCACTCCCATATTTATTGTAGCATTATTCAGAATAGACAAGACATGAAAACAACCCTAGTGTCTATAACAGATAAATGAATAAATAATATAGGGTTTGTATAAGAAATTGGAATATTATTCATCCATTTAAAAAGATATTCTGCCATTTGCGACAATATGGAAGAATATTGAAGGAATTATGATGAGTAAAATAAATCAGACAGAGAAGACCTGATTTCATTTATATGTGGAATCTAAAAATGCCAATGTCATAGCAACCAAGAGTAAATTAGTAGTTGCTAGGGGCTGTGGGTGTGGGAAATGGTGTAATGATGATCAAAGGGTATAAAGTTTCAGTTATAAGATTAACAAGTTCTGGGGATCTAATGTACAGCATGGTGAGTATAGTGAGCAACACGTAATGTATACTTGAAAGTTTCTAAGTGAGTAGATCTTTAATATTCTCACCACATACAAAAAAAAAGGTAACTATGTGAGGTGATGGAGGTGTTAAGTAACTTTATTTCATTAATCATTTCACAGCATTTATGTATATGAAACCATTACATTGTACACATTAAACTTAATGTCATATGTGAATTATATCTTAATAAAACTGGAAAAATACTTTCTAAATGTTAAAATGGAAAAGAAATGGAAATAATTGTATTTTCTTTAAAAAATTCACTTGAGTTACATTTGCTGCTCTACCAACCGTGTTTTTATTCCCCGACATATGATTTGGATTCTTTATTCCTTGAAAAGTCCTTCAGCCCATTTATCATAACCTATATGCTTCCAGTTTTGTTAGCCTTCTCGCCTTGTTCAAATTGGAAAGCAAACGTTTATTTTTAATTTTTTGTTCAAGTTCTGTTGTCAAGGATGTAGTCTCTTTTCATTTGAAAATAGTATTTAAAGCCATGCTTAGAGTTTATAAATAAAATAAGCTAACTGAGGTAAGGATGCACATTTATTGATGCAGATTAAACTACCGAAAGTTAAAATTAAAAAAGTCTAGAAGGGGAATGACAAAGTATTTCTACTCTTTTTCCAATGACAGAGGGAAATATTAATTGGTCAGGAAAATTAGTACTTTAATATTTCCTGAAATAGGGGTATATTCAGGCTTTCTCTAAAGGGTAAATGGAACAGAAGCTTTCAGAGCAGAAAAATAGAGACAGATGCTATGTAGGAGAATAAAATTGCTATAAAGTAGGAAAAGATTGTTATGAATGTAGTTAAACAGTATTTTCTATAAGATAATGATGAAATACTGAGGTCCATAAAGGTGGCAATTATGGGACAAGTCAATGGGAATTCTGATGCCACAGTAAATTTCAGAGTAAACTACCAAGGTTATATTTCTAATCAAGGTATATTATCCATGTTTGTTCATCTATTTCATTAATAATTATTGACTACTATACTATATTCCAAGAACTAGTCTAGATATTTGGGTATTTCCGTGAACAAAATAAAAATGCCTGTCCTTATGGTGCTTACATTCTAAGATGTAAGATTGAAGTTAGCATAATCTGTTAGGCTTTGGTGAGAATATAAAAAGGTACAATATTTTAAAAGTTAGACATGAATCAAAATTTCTAATGCCCATATTGTTTGGCTTAGAAATTCTACTTCAGTGACTCTGTCCTACAGATAAACTTATACAAGGGTCTAAGGGTATGTGATAAATAGAATTCTAAGATAACTTCCAAGATTCCCATTCCTTGGTGTACATTCTTTCTATAATCTTGAGGTTGTCAAAACCTGTGAATATAATGGGAATCACTCTTGTGATTATGTTATTAATCAGTTGACTCTGGAGTTAATCAAAAGGAAGACTATTCAGATATGTCTGACCTAATTAGGTGAGCCTTATAAAAATTTTGAGCCCTTCCTGAAATCAGAGAGATTAAAAGCGAGAGAAGGCATATGGGGTGTCATATGTCAAGGATCTTAGAGGGGCCTCCAGAAGCTGAGAATGTTCTCTGGCCAGTAGCCAATAAAAATATAGAACCTCAGTCATACTGCCACAAGGAAATTCATTTTGTCATCAGCCTGAGGAAACTTGGAAGCAGATCCTTGCCTAGTCAAGCCTCCATGGAAATTGTAAGATAGTAAATTTGTCTTTCAGTAAGCTGCTAAGTTTGTTATAATTTATTTTTAGCAATAGGAAGCTAATATAAGATACTTGTATGAGATTGCTGATAAAACATTATTTGTAACAGCAGAAGACGAGGCATAACTTAACGTGCCAAGTCATAATTTGTTAAATAAATCAGGGTATATTTGGATTCTAGAATGTCATGGTGCCATTAAAAAAGAAAGTTCTCTATGTACTAATATGGAATCATGTCCTTGATAGTGTGTTATATAAAAAGAAATGATTTTTAGAAAAAAAATGTATCACAATATTTTTTGTAATAAAAAGGCAAAAAATTATAAAGAAAATAGCCAAATGTATATAAGTGAATGTGCATAGAAAATGTCTGGAAGGAAACAGCAATCTTTTTATAGTAGTTACCCTTTGAATGTGAGATGACCTAGGTTAATGGAATGAGAACGGTTTTCACTTTTTATTCTCTACATTTTATTGTTTAAATTATTTCAAGGAACATACATTATGTTGTGTTAAAATTAAGTGTAGTAAAAGCTTCCCCACCCAAGATATATCTTGAGATTTAATTGCTTTTCTAAAAAGCTCACTTTAAACATATTGTGATTTTGAGCATTTATTTAATATTTGAAGAGAACATTTTTGTTCAAAATATCTATTTTATGTATAATGAATCTGAATAGTCCATGCTTGAGACTTCAAACAAAGAAATACTACTTTCAGTTTTAAGGAAATCACTAACTTATTGTACTAATATCATTTGATGTCAGCAAACCAAATCAAAAGGGCAGTTCTTGGAGAGTGGCCAAACCTTACTTGGGGCTAAAACTAAAGAGATTGACATGTAATAGTGAAATGCCTGAAATTCTCCACCAAAATAAAATGATAGTAATAGGAGGCTAACAACCCGAGTAATTTCTCTCCTTGGGAAGTAGAAAGTAAGCTGTGCTGGCACTTACCATACTGTGCAATGAGACAGGCTCTTACTGTGCATTCTGGGGTTAATACAATAAAGAAAATTTGTCTAAATGGGCAAAGAAGAGCCAAGTAGAGAGATGACAGAGAAGCCAGTTTGAAAGAAAACAAAGAGTTTTAAGTTATACATAGTGATAAAGGCTAAATCTAAACCAAAGATAAAAAACTGAGCCATGGTCAATCCAGGGCCACAGATGGCCCATATAGTTCTTTGTGCAAATGATTAAAAAGCTCCTGCTCCTCCAGGCAATAAGGCCCGAAATCAGACATCACTTCCCGACCCCATTCTGGTGCTTCAGTGTAGTTAACAATCTGTACAACTAAATAGGCAATGGTCATCAGTCCCAGGAAAGCAAGGAAGGAAGAACTGAAGTGTGAGAGCTGGTATATAAGATTTAGGTCAAATTAGGCTCTAGTAGGGCTACCTACTTTTGATGTGACAGTGTCCTAAGCCAGACCTAAGGCAAGGTAGTTGTCAGAAAAGGGTAGTTCTTCTTTACAAGGCCAAGTACACCCAAGACCCTATATTAATTAAGGTTAATACGTGAAATTAATTAACTTACATGCTTTTAGAATCTGTAAGATAATAACCATAAGGAGATGGTTCTATTATATTTGTATTGAAATGATTATTAAAGTGAACTCTGATAAAGGGCTAATATCCAAAACATATTTAAAAAAAAAACATACGACTCAACAACAACAAAAAATCCAATCAAATTAAAAATGGGCAGAGGACCTGAATAGATATTTCTCCCAAGAAGATATACAAACAACCAAGACACATGAAAAGATGTTCTACTTCACTGGCTATTAGGAAAATGCAAATCAAAACCACAATGAGATTCCACATCACACCTATCAGAATGGTTGTCATCAACAGGACACATAATAACAAGTGTTGGAGAGTCTGTGAGGGAAAAGGAATTCTCAATGTATTGCTGGTAGGAATGTAAATTAATATAGCCACTATGGAACACAGTACAGAGGTTTATCAAAAAATGAAGAACTGAATTACCACATCACCCAGTAATCCCTCTTCTGGGCATGTACCCCAAAATATTGAAAACATTTGTCTGTAAAGATATATGCACCCTGATGTTCATTGCAGCATTATTCATGTGGCCAAGACTGGAAAAAAACAACTGTCCTTTTTATACATGATTGGATAAAGAAGATGTGGTACATATATACAATGGTATATGACTCAACTGTAAGAAAAGATGAAATAGTGCCATTTGTGACAATATAGATGTTGAGATTACCATGCTTAGTGAAATACATCAGACAGAAAGTCCATCCATGTTGTTGCAGATGCCAAGATTTCACTTTGTTTTATGGCTGAATAATATTCCATTGTTTAAGTGTACCACCTTTTATTTTTGTTCTTTTGCTGATGTATGCTTTTTTAAAAAAAATTTAACTGTAGTTGGCATACAATACTATATTAATTTCAGGTGTGCAAAATAGTTATCAAACACATATAACTTATGAAGCAGTCACCCCAGTAAATCTAGTACCCCTCTGACAGTATAAATAGTTAAAAACAATATTATTGACTGTATTTTTACACTAAACTTTACATCCCTGTGACTATTTTGTAACTACCAATTTTGCACCATCTCTTCTTTATCCAGTCATCTACAGAGGGACACTTAGGTTGCTTCCATATTTTAACTATTATGAATACTGCTGCAATAAATATAGAAGTGTGTATATCTTTGCTTTTTTAATAATAAAGTTGAAAGGTTTTTAACCTTAACATTGGATAACGCAATTATATCATTTTTGTGTGTACATTATAATTTGGCATCTACATATTCTATCGTGTGATTACCACCCAGACTCCAGTTTCCTTCATATATTTGTTCCCCTTTACCCACTTCACCCTCCTCCAAATTCCTCATATTTGACCCCTTTTTACCCTCTTTCCCCACCCCCTGCCCTCTGGTAACCACTAGTCCACTGTCCAACTCCTTGAGTCTTTGTTTGTCCTATTCATTTGTTGCTTTTAGGTTTCTATCCAACATATAAGGGATATCACGTGATTTTTAACTTTTTCAATTTGGCTTATTTCACTTAGCATGATTATCTCGATATCCGTGCAGGTTTTTGCAAATGGCAGTATTTCAGCTCTTATTATGGTTAATATTCCATTGTATGTATGTACTACAGACTCTTTAGCCAATCATCTATCATAGTCCACTTTGATTGCTTCTATATGTTGGCCACTGTGAATAGTGCTGCTATGAACATTGGTGTACAAATATCTTTTTGGATATGGGTTTTCAATCCTTTGGGGTAAATACCCAGAAGAGGGATTGCTGGATCATATAATAGATTAATTCTTAGTTTGTTGAGGAATCTCCATACTGTTGTTCATAGTGGCTGTACCAATTTGCAGTCCTAACAGTAGTGTATGAGGGTTCCTTTTTCTCCACATCCTCTCCAACATTTGTTATTACATGTTATGTTGATTATAGCTATTCTCAAAGGTATAAGATGGTATCTCATTGTGACTTTGATTTGCGTTTCCCTAATAGCTACCAATGTTGATCATCTTTTCATATGTCTGTTGACCATTTGTATGTCCTCTAGGGAGAAGTGTCTGTTGAGGTCCTTTGCCCATTTTTGATTAGATCATTGGTTTTTATGTTGTTATTGAGTCATATGGTATATTTTGGATATTAGGTCTTTATTGGAGGCATTGCGTGCAAATATATCTTCCTATTCAGATGGTTGTGTCATTACCTTGTTGACAAATTCTTTTGCTGAGCAGAAGCTTTTTAGTTTGATGTAGTCCCACCTTTTTATTTTTTACTTTTACTTCCCTTGTTTTTGAAGTCAAATTCATAAAATCCTCTTTAAGTCCAAGGTCCCTAATTTTAGTTTCTTTTTTTTCTTTTATGCATTTTATTGATTCTAGTCTTACATTCAGGTCCTTAATCCATTTTGAGTTAATTTTGGTGTGTGGTGATAGACAACAGCCTATTTTCATTCTTTTGCTGGTGGCCTTCCAATTTTTCCAGGACTATTTATTGAAGTTTTTTCTTTCTCCACTGTATGTTTTTGGCATTTTTGTTTAAATTATTTGCCATATGAATATGGGTTTACTTCTGGACTCACAATTCTGTTCCACTGGCCTGTGTCTGTTTTGCTGTCAATATCATGCCATTTTGATTACTGTCGCTTTGTAGTATAGTTTGAAGTCAGGCAGAGTGATACCTCTGGCCTCGTTCTTTTTTCTCATTATGGCTTTATGATTCGGAGTCTTTTGTGTTTCCATACAAATCTGATTATTTTTTTTTTAAATGCTGAAGGATTTTGTTGGGGATTGCATTAAATTTGTATAATGCTTTAAGTAATATGGTCATTTTAACTATGTTGATTTTTCCAATCTAAGGACATGGAATATCATTCCATTTCTTTGTATCTTCTTCGATTTCTTTTAATAGGGTCTTGTAGTTTTCATTATATATGTCCTTTACATGTTTTGTTAAATTTATTCCTAGGTATTTTATTCTTTTTTTTTTTTTTTGCATTTGCATTTACAAAAAGGAGTTATTTTTTCCACTTCTTTTTCTAACAATTCATTATTAGAGTACAGGAACACTATAAATTTCTGAATGTTGATTTTGTATCTAGAGACTTTACTGTATTTGCTTATTGTTTTCAGTGGTGTTCTTGTGGAGTTAGGGTTTTCTATTTAGAGAATCAGATCATGCACAAATAGTGAGTTTGACTTCTTCATTTCCTATTTGGATGCCTTTTATATCTTTCTCTTGCCTGATTGTACTTGCTAGGATCTCCAATGTTATATTGAAAAACAGTGGTGATAGTAGACAGCCTTGCCTTGTTCCTGATCTTAGAGGAAAGGTTTTTAGTTTTTCATAATTAAGTATAATATTGGCTGAGGGCTTGTCATATAAAGCCTTTATTATATTAAGATATTTCCTTCTATACTGATTTTGCTAAGTGTTTTGATCATAAATTGGTGCAGTACCATGTCGAAGGTTGTCCTGCATCTTTTGATATGATCATACGATCTTTATTTTTTAATTTTTTTATGTGGTGTATCACATTAATCAATTTTCATGTGTTGGACTATTCCTGTGTCCCTGGGATGAAGCCCACTTGACCACTTGACCTTAGTGTATGATCTTTTTAACATGTTGCTGCATTCGGTTCGCTGGTATCTTAATTATGATTTTTGCATCTGCATTCATGAGAGCTATTGGTCTGTAGTTTGTGTGTGTGTGTGTGTGTGTGTGTGTGTGTGTGTGTGTGTGTGTGTGTGTGTGTTCTCTTTACCAGGTTTTGGTATCAGAGAAATATGAGCCTCATAAAATGTGTTGGGAAGTATTGTCTCCTTTTTGATATTTTGGAAGAGTTTGAGGAGACTAGGTATTACATCACTTTTGAATATTTGGTAGAATTCACTGGTGAAGCAATCTGGTCCTGGGCTTTTACTTTTTGGTAGTGTTTTGATGATTGTTTTAATGTCCACACTGCTGATCAATCTATTTAGATTTTTCCAGACCTTCTTGATTCAATCTAAAAAAGTTTGTATTTTTCTAAGTACTGGTGAATTTTTTTTACATTATTAAATTTGTTATTTTATATTTTGTTATAGTATTTTTGCATGATCCTTTGTATATATGTAATGTCAGTTGTAATTTTTCTCTCTTTCATTCCTGATTTTGTTTATTTGTGTTCATTCTCTTTTTTCTTTAGTAATTCTAGCCAGGAATTTGTCAATTTATTAAACTTCTCAAAGAACCCGATCTTTGTTGCTTTTATTCTATCAATATTTTGTTGGTTTTCAATTTCATTTATTTCTGCTCTAATTTTGATGATATATTTCCTTCTGCTGACTTTAGGCCTTATTTGTTCTTATTTTTCTAGTTTTTTTTTTTTTAAGATAAAGCATTAAGTTGTTTATTTGGGCTTGTTCTTGTTTATCCAAATAAGCCTGTAATGACATGAACTTTTCTTTTGTGCACTTTTGCCATGTCCCAAAAGTTTTGATATGTTTTCCTATCATTATCATTGGTATCTATGTTCTCTTGATCTCTTTTTATTTCTTCCCTGACCCAGTTATTCTGCAGTAGCATGCTGTTTAATCTCCATGTATTGGTCGTTCTTTCTTCTTCTTATTATTATATTTTTGAAATTGAACTCTAGTTCAAAGCTTTATGATCACAGAATATGGTTGGTATGATTTCAACCCCCTTATATTTTTTTGAGGCCATTTATGTGTCCCAGTATGTGTTTGATTCTTGAGAATGTCTCATGTGCAGTAGAAAAGAATGTATAAGCAGCTGTTTGGGGATGGAAGGCTCTGTCAATGTCAATTATGTCTAGTTGGTCTAATGTGTCATATAAGGATGTTATTTCCTTATTGATTTCCTGTTTAGATGATCTGTTCATATCTGACAGCAGGGTATTTAGGTGTTCTAGGTCTCCTATGATGATAATGTTTGGGTCTGTTTCTTTCTTTAGTTCTCTTAGTACTTGCTTTACTTATTTTGGGGCTCCCTGATTCAGAGCATAGATATTAAAATGTGTTATGACTTCTTGGTTCATGATTCTCTTTATTATTATGAAGTATTCTTCAGTATCGTTTTTTACTTTTTTTATTTTGACTGATATTAGTACCACTAATTCTGCTTTTCACTGAATGCCATTTGCTTCAAGTATCATTTTCCGTCCTTTCACTTTGAGTCTATATTTGTCATTGGAGCTGAGATGTGTCTCTGGGAGGCAGCATATGGGTGGGTCTTGTTTTTTGATTCAATCTGCATCTCTGTGCCTTTTTCTTGGTGAGTTCTGTCATTTACATACAGGGTGATTGTTCAAATATTAGGTCTTCTTACAGCCATTTTATCTTTTGCTTTCTGGTAGCTTGGTATTTCCATTGCTTCCTTGTCCTTATAGTTCTGTGTGTGTGTGTGTGTGTGTGTGTGTGTGTGTGTGTGTGTGTGTGTGTGTGTGTGTGTGTGTTGGTTGGCTTTTGTGGGGTTTGCCTTTGGTTCTTCTTCTTTTATGTTTTATAGTTTGGTTCTGAATCTTTGGTGTATGGTTACCATTCAAATGTGAACAAAATAGTTATACATATACAGTCATCTATTTTCTTCTGCATGCACCTTACTTCCTTTTCCTTTTGTAAATTAAGATCTTTGAATCCTCCCCACTTCAGTCAATGTTATCTCAATTTGTCCCTATGTATGCTGGATATTCATTACTCTTTTGCTATAGCAATTCTCTTATTACTATTTAAGCTGATAATGCCCTGTTCTTAGTAATGGTTGCACTCCTCTGCTCCTATTTGCTTAATGGTCACTTTAGTTTATATATATATATATATATATATATATATATATATATATATATATATATATATATATATATTGTTTTGTTTTGTAATTTTGCTTTAGATGAGCTGACACATTTCAGTATTGTCTCATAGTGGAGAATTCCCTAAAGTTTTTTATGTCTAAAAATGTCTTAATTTCTCCTTGATATCTAAAGGAGAACTTAGCTGGATACATTATTCTAGGCTGGTAGTTCCTTTCATTTAACAGTTTAAATAATTGATTCCATTCCTTTCTGGCTTGTAAGGTTTGCATTGAGAAGTCCAATGATAGTCTAATGGGTTTTCCTTTATAGGTTACTGTCTCCTTTTCCCTTGCTGCCTGAGAGTTTTGTCTTTGTCGTTGATTTTTGATACCTTTAATATAATGTGTCTTGGTGAAGGCCTTTTTGGGATGAAAAAATTGGGTGTTATGTTGACTTCTTGAATTCCAATCTCCAGCTCTTTTCTTAGATTTGAAAAATTCACGTCAGCTATTTGTTTGAAAATGCTTTTGAATCCCTGCTCCTTTTCCTCCCCTTTGATAATGCCCATTATTTTTATGTTTCCTCTGCTGATGGTATCAGCTAGTCCTTGTATTTCTCTTTCATTATTTTTTATTTTTCATTTTCTTGCTTTTTTTTCTGATGTATTTCTAGATTTCTGTGTTTGATATTACTGTTTCTTTCCTGCATTCAATCAACTTTATTACCCAAGCTTGTTATTTCATTTATCAACTCTTTCATTGTGTTCTTCATCTCCAAAAGTTTTTTTTTTTTTTGGTTCCTTTTGAGAGTTTCAATGTCTTTGCTATGCTCATCTAGTTCTTTTTCAATTCCTGCAATTGTTGATTTGAATTTCTCTGGATCTCATTGAGTTTTTTTCAGAAGTATCATCCTGAATTCTTTGTCACTTATGTTGCATATTTCTATTTCTGTAAACTTATTTTCTAGAGATTTTTCTTTTTCTTTCTGAGATGCCTTATCACCTTGGTTATTCAAAGTGTTTAATGGACTATTTTTGTGCCTGGGCATTAATTGAAGTGGATTCTGTTGTTTTTCCAGAAAGGAGATTTTTACATAAAGGTCTCTCCTTAGCCTGCTGCAATGAAGACACTTTTTTTTTGGTTTCCAGTAGGTGGCATCTAAGCCTCTTGGACCCCTGCTTTATGTATAGCCTAAATGTCTTCTATTTTCTTTTTGATATCTAAACACACTTATTACTTTCAGTTTCAGTCTCTGTCAGCGTTAGCAACCGTTTTGGTAGTGTTTGCTCAGATTCCCCTGAGGTTCCTTGGTGATTGGTTTTGGAAGATATGGTGGGTAGGACCCTCTGGGTTGGGAGATGGAATCTGTGGCTCAGCTTTGGGTTTGTAACCAGACCAGTAAAATCAACTGCTATTTCTCTGTGGGCCTGTCTTTCTTTTCTGCTTTCTTCCCTGATAACTGTGTCCTGGTGCCAGCTGGAAGAAGTTATGGCAGTTCTAGGCAGGGCTGATGAAGGAAGTTGTCACATGTTTTCCCCTCCCTCTCCTCCTGAAGGGAGAACCATAAGTTGTGTGAGGTAGCTTCAATCTCTGCAGCTTTTGCTCACATTCCCTTGGTGCTCCACAGTGTTTGGTCTCAGGGGATATGGGGCGGTGGGGCCCTTTTGGTTGACTATGGAGACTGCAGCTCAGCCTTGGTTTTGGAACCAGGGCTGGTAAAAATCATCTTGTTTTCTCTGCTGTCCCACTCTGCTTCTCTGCTTTCAACCTTAATGACTGGGTCTTGCTGCTGGCTGTGTAGAAGTCCCAGCACTTCTAGGTAGGCTGAGTAGGAAAGTCACCACACCTTCACCTCTCCCCCTCTTCCTGTATGAAGTTCTGGCAGCTGTGAGAGGCAGCTTCTTTATTTCTCCTAGTTTACCACCCAATACCCAGGTTCTAACCTGTGGTAGCATGTATTCGCAGATCCCACACTCAGACATTCTGGTGTGCAGTTTGGGCGTTTTTGTTGAGTTTTAGAGGTTCAGCTTATTGTTGTTTCAGAGGGAGAGATCTGAGGACGTCTCTCACTCCGCCATGTTTCCTTGCCATCAGCACATATATCTTTTCCAATTAGTGCTTTGGGTTTCTTTGATAAACATCCAGAAGTGGAATTTCTTGGCCCTTCTTTGTCTTTTTTTATAGCCTTTGATTTAAAATCTATTTTGTATGGTATAAGTATTGCTATCCCAGCTTTTTTTTTCCATTTTCATTTTCATAAGGTATGTTTTTCCATTCCTTTACTTTCAGTCTGTGTGTCTTTCAATCTGAAGTGAGTCTATTGTAATGAGTGTATGTATATATATATATATATATATATATATATATATATATATATGTGTGTGTGTGTGTGTGTGTGTGTGTGTGTGTGTGTGTATATATATATGTATATATGTATATGTATTTATATGCGTATATATGTATATATAAGTATATATGTGTGTGTGTGTATGGGTCTTGTTATCTTTTTTTATAGTGATATGAAATAGTAAAGAACAGCTGCAGTTATCTTTGTTTTACAACTTTATTGACATATAATAGACTATTAGTTGCTCATATTTAATGTGTATAATTAGATGAGTTTTTCCATTATAGTTTGCATACAATAATATATTAGTTTCAGTCATACAGCATAGCAATTAGAGATCTATTAACTTGCAAAGTGATCACTCCTCTAAATCTAATACCCCTTTTCCCTCTTACATATTTAATTACAACATTGTTGACTATTTTCTTTATACTGTATTTTATATCTCCACAACTATTTTGTAACTATCAATTTGCACTTCTTAATTCCTTTAGTCTTTTTCCCCAACCCCCGCAACCACCTTCCCTGTTTAGTAGGCCTCAAATTATTCTTTGTATCTAAATTTTTGCTACCGTTTTTGCTGTTGTTGTTAATTTTGTTCATTAGATTCCACATGTATGTGAAATCATGTGGAGTTTGTCTTTTTTTTTTTTTACCTATTTTATTTGGTGCAATACCCTCCCAATCCATCTAGGCAACATCTTTTTCCATCCCCTTTCTTTTAGTCTGTGTGAAACTTTTAATCTGAAGTGAGTCTCTTATAAACAGCATATATAAGGTTCTTGTTTTCTTATCCATTCAGCTACTCTATCTTTAGGTTGCAGCACTTAACCCTCTTCGATCTGAGGTACTTGGTGATAGATATGTAGTTATTGCCATTCTTTATTCGTGTTTTTGATACATTTTTTGTTTTTGTTGTTTTTAAGGAAGTCCTTCCAGCATTTCCTGTAATACTGGCTTGGTGGTGATGAACACCTTTACCTTGTTTTTTTTTTGTTTGTTTGTTTGTTAGTTTTTTTGTTTTTTGTCTGGAAGCTCTCTTAATCTATCCTTTGACTCTAAATGAGAGCTTTGCTGGATAAAGGAGTCTTGGTTGTAGATCCTGGGTTTACAACATGTCAAATATTTTGCACCAGTCCTTTTTGCATAGTTTCTTTTGAGAAATCAGTTGCTAGCCTTAGGGGTGCTCCCTTGTACGTAACTAACTGCTTTTCTCTTACTGCTTTTATTATTCTCTCTTTGTTTTTAACTTTTGGTATTTTAATTATGATGTGTCTTGTTGTGTGCCTCTTCAGGTTCCTTTTTCTTGGGATTCTCTGAGCTTCCTGCGGTTGTATGCATATTTTCTTTACCAGGTGAGGAAAATTTTCCATCATTATTTTTCAAATAGCTCTTCAACTTCTTGTTTTCCCTCAGGTACTCCTATAACACAGTTTTTTTTTTTTTTTTTACATTTAATTGTATTCCGTAGGCTCCTTAAATTGTTATTATAGTTGTGGCTCCTTTTTTCTTGTCATTGTAATTGAGTTCCCTTGGCTTTTCCATCCTTTATATCAATGATTCTATCTTCTGCTTCATCCACTCTGTTGATTCCATCTAATATACTTTTCATCTCAGATAATATATTCTTCTTTCCTGATTGAATCCCTTTTATAATTGCCATGTCCATTTATGTATTGTTTTAAATCTCTTTGTTAAAGTCCTCACTGTGCTCATCTACTCTTCCCCTAAGTTCAGTGCCCTTTTTTATAATCAGGGTTTTGAACTCTGTATCTTTTAGAATGCTTGACTCCATTATTTCTGTATCTCTATCCTGTTTCACATATGGTTTTTGATTCTTTGTCTCCTCAATATGGCTGTCTTTCTGTGTCTGTTTCTATGTGCTAAACAGAACTCCTAAGTCTCTCAGTCTTATTAGCATGGATTTGTGTAGTAGGTGTCCATGGCACAGTCCTGAGAGGGGTTCAGCTGCAGGCCAAGTTTATCCCCAGTCTGTATCCTTCTGGGGCCACCTGTTAAGATTCAGCAAGCAATCCACAGATGCTGTGCTTATACTTGCCTCACAAGGCCATGCCAGAAACCAAGGCCAGCAGCCATGAGTATGGGGCTTGAAACTACTCAGCAAAGGGCACAGGACATGCCGAGGATGCATGTAGATGTGTCTTGGGTAGGGCTGCAGGTTGTGAGAGGTAGAGTTTTGGAGAATCCTCTGGGTGGAGTGACCTCTGTTATACAGTTTGATTATGTCTAATCTATGGCGACACTGTGTCCACACACTGCGATGAAGAGGAAAAACAAATGCCACCAACACTCCTGCCCTGGAGAAAGCCTAGCCCCTGTCCCTCACTCCAACAAATCGGTGTTCTCCTTTAAGTCCCTGGTGACTCCTGATCAGCTAACTCAATGCTGGTGGTCAAAGAGTGTGAGTCCATCACCACAAAAGTCTGGTCATGGACACAGCAGATTTAAAAAGAACATCTGTGGCTGGCCGCCAGCTGCCACTGCCATAATTTCTATCTCACATATCTGCTTGGGACTAGACAGCCTCATGTCTTTGCCAACTCCTACCTTCTTACTTCTCTCCCTAATTGTAGGGCTACTGTTTCTCTAGATCCAAGGAAGTTCTGCTTGCTCTTTTTCTGAATTTCCATCACAACTTTAGTGTGATCACAAGAAGAGATGAACAAAGCCTCTATCATCTATTCCATTTTGCCTAGTCTCTCGAGGGTTTGCTTTCTTATTCATTCAGTCACTCTATGCCTTTTTACTGGAATATTTAATTCATTTACATTTAAGTAATTGTTGATAGATATGTAGCTATTGCCATTTTATTCTTCATATTTTTGATCTTTTATTTCTCTTCTTGTTCTTAAAAAAAAAAACACTTTAACATTTCTTGTAATACTGGTTTGGTGGTGATGAACCCATTCAACTTTTCATTGTCTGGTAGGCTCTTTATTTGTCCTTTGACCCTAAATGATACTTTTGCTGGGTAGAGTAATCTTGGTTGTAGGTTCTTGCTTTTCATAACTTTGAATATTTTGTGCCAGTTCCTTCTGGCCTGCTAAATTTCTGTTGAGAAATCAGCTGACAATCTTATAGGAGCTCCCTTGTAGGTAACAAACTGCTTTTCTCTTGCTATTTTTAATATTCTTTTTGTCATTAAACCTTGGTATTTTAATAATTATGTTTTGTAGTGTGGGCATCTTAGGGTTCACCTCATTTGGCATCCTCTGTGATTCCTGAACTTGGATGCCTATATTCTTAGCCAGTTTAGCAAAGTTTTCTGTCATCATTTCATTAAATATTTTCTCAATTTCTTGTTCTCTGTCTTCTCCTTTTGGTACTTTTATGATGCAAATGTTGGTATGCTTGATGTTGTCCCAGAGGTCCCTTAAACTATCCTCATTCTTGGATTCTTTTTTTTTCTTTCTGCTGTCTCAATTTAGTGTTTTCTACTCTTCTATCTTCCAAATAGCCTATTTAATCTTCTACTTCCTTTAACTGTTTACTCCTTTTAATGTAACCTTCATTTCTGACTGGTTCCTTTTTTATGTTTTCTATATTTTTGCTGAATTTCTCACTGAGATCATTGAGCATCTCCATAACCAGTGTTTTAAACTCTGTGGCTGGTAGATTGCTCATTTCCATTTTTAAAAAATTTTATATATATATATGTGTGTGTGTGTGTGTGTGTGTGTGTGTGTGTGTATGTATATATATGTATATGTATATGTATATGTATATGTATATGTATATGTATATGTATATGTATATGTATATGTATATATACACACACAAACACATACATACATATGTGTATGTATGTATATATATTCAATTATAGTTGGCATACAATATTATATAAGTTTCAGATGTAAAACATAGTTATTGGAAATCTATATAACTCATAAAGTGATTACCTCAATAAATCTAGTACCCCTAAAACTGTATATAGTTATTACAATATTATTGACTATATTCTTTATGCTATACTTTATATCTCATTGACTATTGTGTTACTACCATTTTATACTTCTCAAAACCTTCCCTTGTCTTCACCAATCCCCCAAAGCCCCCTCCATCTAGTAACCCTCAAAATATTCTCTGTATGTATGAACCTGTTTCTGATATTTTTTGTTTATTTTGTTCTTTAGATTCCATATATACACAAAATCATATGCCATTTGTCTTTATCTGACATACTCCACTCAACACAATATCTTCTAGGTCTACCATGAAGCATCCTTTTACCATCCTTTTGCTTTCTTTAAGAGGGACATCTATGACTTCAACAGCATTTTATCTCATTCAGCCACAACCTTTTCTGGTTTTCACATCCAAAGGTTGTGGGAACTTATCTTCCTGGTACTGAAATCTTGGGCTTGGGAACCCAGTGTGGGGCTAGGACCTCTCACTCTTCAGAGGAGTAAAGGGATCAGCAGTCAAAATAACATTCCTGATTCCCCATTGCCACACAGGGTTTTAGGATGAGGCCATTTCACATCTCTGCCTCCTCCTACTGGTTTAAAGTGACATCTTCTTTTTGTCCACAGTTGTAGGGTTTCTGTTCAGCCAGACCTCAGGTGATTCTACATGCTCATTGCTCTGTACTTTCATTATAACTTTGGTGTGGTCACAAGAGGAGGAGTGCACAGTTTCTACCTTCTATGCCATCTTCCACTGTTTTCATTTTGTATAGTTTTTTTTTTTTCTTAAGCTTTGTTCTCTTCTTTCATTTAGGTCATTTTATTTGTCTCTTCATTTTGATTGCCTCCCTTTGTTTGTTTATATTTTTAGGTAGAGCTGCTATGTCTCCTGCTTCTGGTCCCATGACCTAATGTTGTAGGTGGCCTGTAGGGCCCAGTGGCACATTTTCCCTGGTCACATGAGCTGGGTGCTACAGTTGTGTCCTTTGTGTGGGTTGTGTGTGCCCTGCTATTTTACTTGAAACTTGATTGCTATTGGTACATCAATGAAAGGGATTGACACTCAGTCTGATTGTTTGTGAGGACTGACTGGCTATAGTGAAAGCTTTGTTGTGCAGGAGCGATCCTATAGAGTAGGATTTGCTTTAGCAAGACTCTGATGCCTGCTGAGTCTGCCCTTTGAGCATGTCATTTGTGGAGGTGGTTGGGTTGTGCTTTCATGTGGTCTGAATTTGGCCACTGAGTGTGTTGATTCTTGGGCCTCTTGAGATGGGTTGTGCTGTAGACCAAGTTCAGCCACTGCTGGTGCCTTCCCCAGGGCCACTTGGTATGAGCTGCAAAATAGGCAGGTAGCTTCCACTCATGCTGGGCTTGAAGGTGACTGGGAGAAGCTAAGCTGTGAGCTGAGTCTGGTTGCTGCTAGTGTTTAGTTTGGGGTCACTTAGCAAGATATACAGAGCACATTGAGGTCATATTCTGCTTGTTTTGTGTTTGTGAGCCTTTGATAGCTTTAAGTAAGTATACAGCACAAGCCAAGACAGGCTATTTGTATTAAAAGACACTAGATGTGTCTTGGCTGGGCCTGAAAATTGCATGGGGTGGGGTTCCATAGAACTACCAGGGCAGGATAAATGGCATTAGCTAGGTTGATTAAGACTCAGATGTGATGCCCCTTTGACCTGTATGCTTGGTGAGAGGGAGGATTTGACAAAGGAACAATGGCTTCTGCCAGCACTATTGTTTGGGAGAAAGCTGCTCCTCCAGCTCTTGGATTAAAGCTAGATGACTCAATTCCTCCCTATGTGTTACTAGTGTCTTTCAAGCTGCTGCCTCAGCACTAGAGCTCAGAGCCAGTAAGTTCATCATGGAGTAGGTCTGCATGTGGGCTCATTAAAAAAGAATGCTTTGACTCCCGCCATTTTCTTTTTTACTCATCCACAATCACAAACTTAGCTGGTTTTCCCAGCCATAATTTATGGAGACTTCTCTTCTCAGCACTGGAACTGTTGGCTGGAGAGCCTGGTGTGGGGCTGAGACCTCTCATTCCTCAGAGAGGAACTCAGCAGCCAAGATAACTCTTAATTTATTTTAACTTTCATTTTTCAATTAGAATGTATATTTAACATTATTTTTTATTAGTTTCAGGTGTATAGCATAGTGGTTAGACATTTATATAATTTACAAATTGATCCCCCCAAATAGTCTGATACATACCTGACACTATACATAGTTATTACAATGTTATTGATTATATCCCTGATTTTTAACTGCCACACATGGGTGTGGGACCAACCAGGCCGAAGTGTCTGACCATCCTATCTGTTTCAACATGGCTTCTTCTATATATTCTTAGTTATTGAACTTCTGTTTAACCATACTTTAGTCAATTCTCAGTGATGGATATGATTAATCAGTCTTTTAACCAAGCACTTTCTCTGTGCCCAGAGCATGATAGAAGTTGTGGGGATTCACAGGAATTAAAAAAAGAGAATCCTGTTATTGACGCATTTGAAAACTGGATAAATAAAACTTACACTCATAAACTATACAAATAATGTGAAAGTACATATTAAAGTGCTAAAATCTGTGATATCTAAACTAAACAATAAGGTACTATTTGCATAATATATACAAGAAATGCAAAACAAATAGTAAATAGGGAAGAATTCATCAGAAAAGTTTTCACCACAGATAAGACAGGACTTGAATTGAGCCTTAAAGAATAGGTTGGATAAGCTTGATTTTTCTATGCTAATAGCCTTTTTGATAGCATAAAACTGCATAGAAAAGTTTATTTTTTCTCATGTAAACTAAATATCAATCCAGAATTTCTAGAGAATACTAATGTGTTGCCAGGCCTCAGATGCTTTGTTGGGGAAATGGGAAAAGGGTCAAGGTCTCAGCTATTGACACAGAAGGCTTGCTTATGTTTTGTTAAAAATCACAACCCTAGGTTCCATTTTGCTTGATCATTCAGACTTTAGATCAGTTTTGCTTCATTGTACCTAATATTTTAAGTAATTAGAGCATTCAGATTCTTCGATTTTTTTAATCATTTTTTTCCTGCCATTTCTAAGCTTATGTAACTCCTTTAATGAAACCCTTTGCGATTGTTTGAAATTTTAATATGCATTCTCTTCTATATATAATAAAAGCTCTTATTTACTGTTTCCTTAAAGAGAAAAATAAGACACAATTTGAAAAGGTTGATCAGGGTTTTTCATTCTTCAATTACTTTAGCAACAATTAACCATCCCAATTCTTATAGCTTATGTCTTTGGAATGGGAAGCATGTTTCCTAATTACTTCAGGACATTTATTCTTGATTTTCCAGCAGTTGTATAACTAAAAAGATATGTTTGTAGTGAAGTTAGATATTATTTATTAAAATTACTACAAATAGCAATGATAAATTTCTAATTTTTTTTTTACATCTACAGCATTTGGTCTTCCTAGGTGGTCTTTCATCAAAGTACTAACCAAGCCCAACCCTGCTTAGTTTCTGAGATCAGATGAGATTGAGCCTGTTCAGGGTAGCATGGTCATAGGCAGTTTCTGACTTCTTATGGTGTCCCACTTCTCCAGCCATTAGCTTCCATTTTCAATGTTCTTTTGCTCTAATTATAAATGCCATGCAAATATATGAAACAATTAGTATCTTTGTAGAGTTCATTATAGACTCATAGAATCAGAGAATATCATTACTGCAAGACATATTTGAGATCATCCATCATTTTACAAAATAAATATCCAAAGAGGATAACACTATCTATTAACAGAGTCAGAAATTGAATTCATGTCCACTAATATGCTTTAATCTAAAGTTGTTTGTTGTTGTTGTTCTTGTTGTTGCTTAAAAGGGGAGATTAAATTGATAAGAGTAGGAGTATTAACAAGCTAGAAAGCACTACCATTTTTCTGGGCATCATTAGTGGCTCTAAGCTTTCAAAACTCTGAAAACCTTGATGCCAATTTAAAGGTGATCTTCTGCCCATGCAAAAAAAAACATGGAACAGTTCTTGTCACAGGCCCACAGCCAAGCCCAGTGGTAGAATCCATAGATTTTTATACACTCACCAGCTTTTTTGGATTATTCCAAACTATGCTGTGCTTCTTCTGCATTGTAGTTCCCAACTCAGGCCTGCATTCATACACTCCTGACACTCTAAAACTATCTTTATCTGACCCATATTTACTCAATAAAATGCTGTATATGTATGTATATATATATATATATATATATATATATATATATATATATATACACACACACACATATATATACATATATATATGTGTTTGTGTGTGTATGTATATATATACATATATATATATACGCTGTAATTGAAAAATAAATATAATTAAAAATAAAGTTACTTGAAATAAAAAAAAAATATGTTATTGTAGTACCACATACGTGGAGTAACGTATACATATTACGAGAACTCAATGAATTTTTAAGCACTCCTGTATAATCAACACCAGGATCAAGAAACAAAATGTGACTAGTTGTACAAAAGTACTCTATGAGGCCCCTATTGGTCAGGCTTCTCATTCTCAAAGAGTAATAAATATCTTGTTATGTAAACAACATATATTGGTTCATATATCTATTTTTATTTATATTAATAAAATTGTAAAGAATACATTTTATGTCTGCTTTCTTTTACTCAACTTTATATGTGCAAAATCTATATATTGTCATTCATTTTTATTGCTGTATAGTATTATATTGGTGAATTTTCTGCAATTTATTTTGTTCATAAACATTTTAGTAATTTTCATTCTTTGACTACATTATTCCACTATGAATATGATATGGTAGTACATGTTTTCTCTTTAATTTATGTATGAATTTCTAATGGATATTTACCTAAGAGTGGAATTGCTGAGTCATAGAGTGTAAATTTATTGTTTTATTTGATAATAACAAATTCCAAAATGGTTAAAATGATTATCACTCTTGCTAGCATAATGAGAAAACATCAGTACTCTATATCTTTATTAACGATTCTGGGTTTTGTTTGTTATTTTGTTTTTGTTGTTCTAGTCATGCTGATGTGTATGTGCTTTTGTGTTGTAGTTTTAACTTTTATTCTATAATGACTAATGAATTTCAGCAACTTTATTTTTATTGGCTACTAGATAGCCACTTTATGAAGTACTTTTAAATATCTTACATATTTTTCTATTTTGTTATCATTTTATTGATATGCAAGAATTATTTTTTCTTAGTTTTGATTTTGTAATTTATTTTTCTTTTGAGTTACTGTCTCCTTTCTGTTTCTTTTCTATTTTTATTTTTTCAATTATAGTTGATGTTCAATAATATTATATTATTTTTGAGTGTAACATAGTCTTTAGACATTTAAATAACTTTCAAAGTGATCATCCAATTAAGTGTAGTACACATCTGACACCATATTTAATTATTACAATATTATTGACTATAGTTCTTATGTTGTACTTTGTATTTGGCAATTTGTACTTCTTAATTTATCTATTTTCAATAGTAGTTATTAGTTAGTTATCCATCTTGCAAATATCATGTCCCAAATTGTGAGTTACTTATTGATTCTCTTAATGCAATCTCTTGATTAAAACAAGTTCTAAATTTCAATATTGTAAATTCTGCCTTTTTTTACTTTTACATTTAGCTCTTTTAAAAAATATTTGTCTTACAAATGGCCAACAAATATATAAAAAAAAGATGCTCAGCATTGCTAGCTATTAAGGAAATGCAAATTAAAACCACAAAAATATACCATCTCACACCTGTTGGAATAGCTATAATCAACAAGTCAAGTAATAAAAAATGTTGGAGAGGATATGGAGAAAAAGTAACACTACTATATGGCTGGTGGGACTGCAAATTGTTACAGCCACTATGGAAAACAGTATTGAGGTTCCTCAAAAAACTAAGAATTAATCTACCATATGATCTAGCAATCCCTCTACTGGGTATTTACCCCCAAAGACTTGAGAACCCATATCAGAAAAAAATATTTGCACACAGATGTTCATAGCAGCAATATTCACAGTGACCAGGACATAGAAGCAACTGAAGTGTCTTATGATAGGTGATTGGCTAAAGAAATAGTGGTACATATATGCAAAGAAATGTTACCCAGCCATGAGATGAAATATTGCCATTTGTGACAACCTGGGTTAATCTCAAGATAATCAGGCTAAATGAAATAAGCAGACAGAAAAAGTTAAAAAAACACATGATATCACTCATATGTGGGCTATAAACCTGAAAGCAACAAATGAACAGTACAAACAGAGACTCATGGACATGGACAATGGACTAGTGGTTACCAGAGGGTAGGGGTGGAGGAGGAGGGAAGAGGTAGACAGCATAAAGGGACTCAAATATAGGGAGTTTGGGTGAGGGTGAAGTGGGTAAAGGGGATCAAATATATGGTAACTGAAGGAAACTGTACTGGGTGGTAATCACACAATAGAGTATATAGATGTCAAATTATAATGTACAGCTGAAAATTATATAATTGTATTAATCAATATTATCCCAAAAAACTTTAAAAAATTGTCTACTTCAAGGTAACAATATATTTTCATGTTTTTTCTCTAAAAGACTTTATTGATTCACCTTTCTCATACCATACATTTGAAATTGATTTTTGTATATGGTATGAGGTAAGAGTCAAGATACAATTTTTCTCACTTGGATATTTAATCGAGCCAGCTATTGAAAAAAAAAAAAAGCATCATTTCCCTAATGCACCATGGTGTCATTTTGTCATGAATCAGGGTACTGTATATATGTAGGTATATAAATATTTTTTACTTCATTCTCTTCTCTTAGTCAGTTTGTATATCTTTGCTTCTGTTTTAATCATTACATCTTTAGACTAGGGCTTAATACCTGGTGGTATAATTCTCTAGCTTTCTTTAAATTTCTATGATTGTCATGGCCATTCTTTGGAGATGAAAATTTGAGAGGCATTGACCTTTCAATGGTATTTTAAATTCTGTGATTACTGAAACAATGCCCAAGGAGGGAGTTTATACAGAGAAAAGAAGGAGCAGGTTATAATTTAAGCATTTCAACAGTTATATATAGTTATATACAGCCAATCAAACCCAGAAAATGCGGCTAATGGACTAGGAAAGACACAAGGCAAATATAGTATTATGGGAGCCAAGAGAAGAAAATGCTTCAAAGGAAGGAAATGGTCAGTCATGGTAAATACATTTGAAAAGTTAAATTAATGACAGATAATTAGCCAGTGGCTTTGCCAATGTGTAGGTCATTGGTGTCTTTGATAAGAGCTGCTTAAGTGAATTTCTGGAGATAAAAAATTTTATTAGAATGGCTTGAAGTGAAAATAAGAAGTGTAATTTATATTGCTGATATTAAAATAATATAATATAAAGCTAATATAGATAGAAGAGTGGTACTAGTGCCAAAGCATAACAAAGATGAAAGAGAAGAGAAAACTTGGAAACAAACCAAGTATATACACTTTGCTTTACAGTAAGCAATAATAGTGGCACTTCAAATCTAGGGTGGGAAAAGAGAAAGAATATCAATATATAAAGCTAGGGATACAAACAGTGGATTAGTGGTTACTGGAGGTAAGAGTGGAAGGAGGAGGTAGATAGGGGTACAACGGGTCAAATATTTGGTGATAAAAAGAAATCTGACTTTGGGCGATGAAGACACAATGCAATATCTATGTACGACATATAGTTGAATTGTACACTTGAAACTTATTTAATTTATTAATCAATGTCACTCCACATTTGTTTAATAAAAAATATATATGGATCTAGGTCACTTAGAAAATAAACATTTTATGTCATACACCAATCAGGTTAAAGCAACATTTCTCAGTATGTGACCTGAGGACCACTGGAGGTTATTGAAACCCTTGCAGAGAAATCACAAGATTAAGAAAAATTTTCATAAAAATAATAAGGCATTGTATTCCATTTCTAGTCTTATTCAATTACATGTGTGTAATAGAGTTTTCCAGAGGCTACTTAATGTGTCTTCTATTAGGCCAAACATTGCAAAGATTTGAAGAAGTATAAAATAACAATACTCTTCTCACTAAATTTATTTTTGTTTTAGAAAAGATACTTATTTTTCATAAAAATGTATATCAATATGAACAGATTTAATGCTATTTTTAAAATAATAGATTGTTTAAATTTATCAGTTTTAATCTCTAATATGGTAAATATTAATAGATATAACCTACATAAACAACAGCTTTTAGGGGTCCTTGATAATTTCTAACAGTGTAAATAAATCCTGAGATGAAAAGGTTTGTGAATCACTGAGTCAAAGATTGAAGTGTAAAACAAACAAAAAAGAAAATATAAAAGAACTATGAGAAAATATATAATCATGACAAAGAACTTTTTAAGTAGCAACAGCACAAAAAAACAATAAATATTAATCATTTATGATGTGCTCTTTTATATGCTTTCTCATCAAATCTATAACAATCTCATGACACAGTCATAATCATTTACAGATGGAAATACTAAAATTTAGATTAGATCATTTGTCCATTGTCAAAGTTAGTAATTAGACTAGTAGGTTATGAATCCAGATCTACACCCCTAACTACAATTCTATATTGTCTCTATATTTATCATCCAATATATTTTTCACATACACATATCTTTAATTTAAATCTATAAAACATGTAAATTTGAAAAACATTCATTGTTTTTTCATAAATAATAAAAGCCACTCAGGCTGTATCTACATGCTCATCTGCAAAGAAGACAAAAGGGAGTTCTGTCTTGCTCTTTTGTCCTTAATTTCATCTCCCACCAACCCTTAAATACAGCATCCAACACATGGATCAGGATAAAAAGTATGAAAAACATTCACATGAAAAGAACTACCTGTGTTTCCAAACCTGCCAGATCTCAGAGAAATAAATCACTTTCATCTGTGGATCTTTGTTGTTGTTGTTGCTTTGTTTAGTATTAAAAAGAAGAACTTGAGAATCTCATGCTAAGTGAAATAAGTCAGATGGAAAAAGTCAAGAACCATATGATTTCACTCGTATGTGGGATATAAAACTGAAAGCAGCAAACAAAATATTAAGACAAACAAAAAAACTCCTAGACACAGACAATGGTTATAAGAGGGAAAGGGGGGAGAGGGATAGAAAAGGATAAATGGGGTCAAATACATTGTAACAAAAGGGGACTTGACTTTGGGTGGTGAATACATAATATAATATACAGATGATATAATATAGAATTTTACATTCAAAATCTATATAAGTGCATTAACCAATGTCACCTCAATAAATTCAATAAATTTTTAAAAATAAAATAAAATTATGAAAGTGTATAAAAGAGTTGTAGCTTAAGTAAGTTTCATTTACTACTGACTTCAAAAAAAAGGCTGAAATGAAAGAAAAAGACAATCCATATTCAATGAAAAAAAAGGCAATTACCAGTCTATCACTTAGGATGAGGAACACAGGAGGCTTGAATGATATTGTGGACAGAAAGAAAGCTAAGAAAATTGACTTAGCTGTCATGACAAAGCATTCACAGTGTAAATAGTCACTTAGTTCACTGAAACTATTTTTATCAGAGAGTGAAATCAAGTAGTGAATTTAGCTCAACTTTTGATACTCAATTATGAATCACCACAGCAATTTTTTTTGAAGCAATGCTAGACAATATCAAACAACATGTACTCAGAGAATCACACTTTTGAGATTAACTATGATGTTTTACCTTTCCAAAATAATGAGAAAATTAAAGATGTCCAAACTGAACTTTGAGCATCCAATTAAGAATTTTGCATTTCTTACCAATGCATGAATAACAGAAGGGACAGGGAACAGCTTCTTACCAAGTCTTTAGCTTTCAAAAAGAGTTTCCTTAGATTATATTATTTATGCCACCTATATCTAAAGAATACTATATAAAACAGGAACAGGGGCAGGGGGAATTGGCAGAGAAAGAGAGAAGTAAATTTAAAAAAGAGAAAATGAAAGCCTTCTTTATTATCTATGGAAATTCTCTGGATTTTCCAATGAAGAGCTCACTCCAAAACAAATTTCTAAGGGGGTGAAGTAATTCATTTCAAAGTTTCACTCAAGAAAATCTTCCCTTTGTTATATATCCTAGGAGCCTCTGTAATCCCAAGGCCTACCCAGTGGCCTGTAACTCTGTCACTCAGACATTCAGCTACCATTCAGAGTTGATTCAACCTGTATGTATACACCTAATTTCATTTATAATTATCCTTTACCTTTCTTTTTACCCCACTTCCATTTACATCATCCAAAAATAAAACAAAACAAAAAGAACATTGGAGAAAGACCAAACTTTTGTCAGAAATTTACTGTATCAAAATGATATGCTAAATTAGTTATTCTAATCTTTCTATTTATAAACTGAATTATACATATTAGAATTTTTTTAATCTCTAATCAATTGTTAACTATTTGTCAAAAAATAATGAGTTTTTGGCATTACTCCAATTACTATTTATGAATGCAAGATTTTTGTTTATTTTTCTCTCTTTTCCAGCTTTATTGAAACATAATAGACAATTTGTTTGTATTTACATGTACAAGTCAATAAAGTTTGTTTCAATTAAAGTTGGTATACAATAATATACCAGTTTCAGTTGTACAGCATAGTAATTAGAGATCCATATAACTCACAAAGCAATCACCCCACTAAATCTAGTACCCCTCTTCCCCCTTACATATTTATTACAAAATTATTGACCATCTTCCCCATGCTACACTTTACATCTCCATATCTATTATACAACTATCCATTTGTACCTCAATTAGTTTGGCTCTTTTTCCCATCCTGTCCAACCCCTCCATCTAGCAGCCCTCAAACATTAACTGTATCTATGAGTTATCTCTGCCCCTGTTGTTGTTGCTCTTTATTATGTTTTTAGGTTCCACATGTGCATGGAATCATATGATACTCATCCTTCTCTGTCTGACCAATTTCATTCAGCACAATACTCTTTAGATCCATCAAGGTGATATCATTTTCCATCTCCTTCCTTTTAATCTGAAGTGAGTCTCTTGTAGGCAGCATATGTAGGGGTATTGTTTTCTTATCTATTCAGCCACTCTATCTTTTGTTGGAGCACATAATTATTTTTCACTTCAGGTACTTGTTGATAGGAATGTAGTTATTACCATTCATTATTCCTGTTTTTGATGCATGTATTTTTCTTCCTAAAGAAGTCCCTCCATCATTTTTTGTAATACTGGCTTGGTGGTGATAAATTCCTTTAGCTTATTTTGTCTGGGAAGCCCTTTCTCTGTCCTTCGGCTGTAAATGATAGCTTTGCTGGATAAAGTAGTCTTGGTTATAGATCCTGGGTTTTCACCGTGTCAAATATTTTGTGCCAAGCCCTCTGTCCTGCATAATTTCTTTTGAGAAATCAGCTGCCAGTCTTATGGGTGCTCCCTTATATGTAACCAACTGTTTTTCTCTTGCTCCTTTTAAGAATATCTTTGTATTTAACCTTTTGGATTTTAATGATGATGTGTCTTAGTGTGAGCCTCTTTGAATTCATTTTTTGGGAGGAACTCTCCGAGCTTCCTGGGTTTGTAAGTCTATTTCCTTTAGCCAGTGAGAGAAGTTTTCAAAACTTATTTCTTAACTAGTTCTTTTTGTTTTCTTTTAGGTACCCCTATGACATGAATATTTTTACATTTAATAGTGTCTCATGTGCTCCTTAAATTAATGTAGTCTTGGCTTTTTTTTTTCTTGATTCACTGTCCTTGGCTTTCCCATCTTCCATATCAGTGGTTTGATCCTTTTGTATATCGACTCTGTTGATTCCTTCTAATATATTCCTCATCTCAGATAATGTGTTTGTCATTTCTGACTGGTTCCCTTTTCTAATTTCCATTTCCATTTTTTTTTATCTCTTTGTTAAAATTCTCATTGAATTCATCTACAGTCCCCCTAAGTTCATTGAGCATCTTTATAACCAGTGTTTTGAACTCTGCATCTGTTAGATTACTTTACTCCATTATTCCTGGGTCTCTGTCATGTTCTCTCATATGGTTTCTGCTTCTTTGTCTCCCCATTTGGGCAATATTTCTGTGTCTGTTTCTATGTACTAAGCAAAGCTCCTAAGTCACCCAGTCTTATTAGCATGGCTTTGTGTAATAGGTGTCCCATGGCACAGTCCTGAGAGAGGTTCGGCTGCAGACCATGTTTAGCCCCATCCTGTGCCCCTCTGAGAAAACCTGTTAAGATTCAGCAAGCAATCCATAGATTCTGTGCTTATAGTTGCTTCAGGAAACTACAATAGAACTCGAGTTGAATCAGCAAGCAGCACAAGTCGCCAGGGACACACCTGGATGTGGCTTGAGTGGGTTTACAAGTTGGAGGAGGCAGAGTTTCAGGGAACCCTCTGGGTAGAGTGACCTCTTATCCAGTTTGATGACATCTCAATTATGGTGGCACTGAATGTGCACACTGGGTAGAAAGACTGAACAGAGGAAAAATCGATATTACCAACACTTCCATCCAGAAGAGATCCTCGCCTGAGGCCCATTCCAACAAATCGATATCCCCCTATAAGTTCCTGGTCCCCCCCCCCCCGCCAGCAGCTAACCCAGTTCTGGTGCTCAGAGCAAGCTTGTCCATCACCAGTAAAGTCCTCTCACAGACACGGCCCTTTTTAAGAAGCGGGTTCAGCTTCCAGCTGCCACTACCACAGGCCCTTCCCACTCAGCCACTCAGAATGTGCAGCCTCATGTCTTCACCCCCTCCTACCTTCTACAGTTGCAGGTTGATTAATTATTTTTCTCCCTAGTTGTAGGGCTTCTGTTACTTTAGATCCCAGACAACTTTCCTTGATATTTTCTCCGTGTTTCTGTCACAATTTTTATGTGGTCACAGACAGATGAACCAAGCCTCTATCATCTATGCCATTTTTCTTTCCTCTGCAAAGTTTTAATATTATAGGTCAAGTGTTTTAAATCCTTATCTGTGGGGAGTTTCCTAAATAAATTCACCAGAATATTATTGATTATATATCTCTAGTGTTTCATAATTTACCTGAGGGAGGGAAAACACCCAATGTCATGAACTTGAGCAGAAATGCAGAACCAAGCGAAGTACTCCTCCTTAATCTGTGATATTTTTACCTCTCTGATAGACCCAGTACACCAGAAATCAGTGGGAAAATCTCTCACAAAATCCACAGAAACCTAGTACATTTGACCCAATGGCACTGTACTAGTTTAGTGGTCTAGTGGTATTGGATTGAGGCAAACTGCTAAGTAGAAATAATTGGTCTTTAAGACATCCCATCTAACTTCATTTGCCCCTCTCTTGTTCCTTCATAGCTATTTTGAGTCACCACACAGGGACTCCCTGCCTTCATACTGCATTTTAAGTGCTCTAATAAACACCTCATCACCACCAATGTGGAATTTCACTTAGATTTTCTCCCTCTTCCAATTACTCCACTACCAAAATTATACTTCCTCTCTGATCAAAGAATGGCATGTTCTCAAAACAGCTGTTTAGTATTATAAGTAAATCTGTACTGGAAAGAATTGGAATTCTCAGTGAAGCTAAGGATCTCTTTATAGGTAGAGGTAAAACAAACAAACAAAAAAAAGAAAGAAGTCATGGTTTAAAGTTACAGAGTTGAGGCAGAATTATTATATTGTACAGACTTTGGAATTTGCCAAATCCTGGTTTGCTTCTTTAGTTTCTTTATCTACATGTCTGTATTACTTTTGGGTAAATTTATTTGACATTGCTAGCCTCAGTTTCCTCACCTGTAAAATAATGATGATGGTGGTGTTTAAGAGTTGTCAGAAAGAAAACATGTTACATAAATATAAAAATTAAAAAGAAGTGAGCTAATATCTTTAAATTTCATGCTCCTGTATTTTATTTGCTTTTTCCTCTCTCTGAAGTTTATTTACTTCCAAACCATGTCCAAATATTTATCCACCAGGTGTCAAGTGCTCTCCTGTTTATATTCATCCTGATTCCATCAACCAAAAATGGTATTTCCATCTTTTAATTGTCATAGCACTTTAACTGTGTCCTTTATTTATAATTTATTTTTTAACCTTATATTAAAGTTACTTATATGCATATATTATCCTCCCCACTAAATGGCTCCATGAGGGCAGACATGACATGGCTATGTGTGATTTATTTTGTATGCCCCTGGTACCCAGTACAATATCTTACACATAGAAACAGCTCAGTAGTTATTTGCTCATTGAAAAAATAAATGCTCTGCTTTCAAATAACTCATTTTAGGCCTAAAAACATTTAGGGTATTCTTTATTTAATTAATTCATCTACTCATTCATTCAATTAATATTTATCAAGAACTTATTATGTTCTAAGCAATGTTTTAGGAACTATGAATGTGACAGTAAGCAAAATAAGCTCTTGCTCTTGTAGATTCTACATTTTAGTGATTAGAGCCAGAAGATAAACAAATAAATATATAATATATCAAGTTATGATAAATGATTTGAAGAAAAATAAACCAGAATAAAAGAAGAGAGAGGTTTGGTAAGGTCCCATTAAAAGCAAGTTTGTCAAGTAATGAACAACATGATGGCTATAGTTAATAATCCTGTATTATATATTTGCAAGTTTCTAAGAGAGTAATTATCAAAAGTTCTCATTACAAGGAAAAAATTTAAGTATATGTATTGACAGACGTTAACTAGACTTACCATGTTGACATTTCACAGTATATACAAATATCAAATCATTATGTTATACACCTGAAATTAATGTTATATGTCAATTATATTTCAATACAAATAATAAAATATAATAAACTATTTCTTAATAATTTTACTTAAATATATAATATTAAAAGTCAAGTCAAGGTTTTATTTAGAAATAAGGAAGCATATTTAAATTCATTGGTTCCAACAAAGTGAAATTTAGATTGAAAAAATTTTAAAATCTTCATTTACCAGCACTCAGAAAAATTTAGAAAATATATTTCTTGAATGAGCTAATCCGAAATCCAATTATTAAATTTTAAATATTTTCCTGGAGCTTACCATTCTTAAGAGAAAAAAAATATGTTTTGATAATGTGTACATTTAAAAACCAATATGATGGCTTACAAACTAATTTCAAACTATTCTAATGAATTAGAGCTAAAGAAAGTTGAATGTCAATTTAAGAAACATTTTACTTCTCTGTTGGGGAATACTTTTCTTCCAATGAGTTCAAAGGACTCCATCTACTTTTCAAAATGTAAAAACTAGAGAATTTTAATTAATGGCCAGGTACAGGGTTTCACTTCAAGTACTTGAATTTACAAAGACCATATTTATAGTTCTATGTAAAAACATTTTATCAGGAAAAAAAAAAAATATATATATATATATATATATATATATATATATATATATAATTTGGGGAAGGGATGAAGATTCCACTTTCATGAAAATATTTAACTATAAAACATTAAAATTACTAAATTCCTTTTAGAAAATATAAAGCTAATGTAACTCACACATGAACTTTAATACTTTGCATATGTGAATTGGACAGGTGACTTAAAAAATACTGACAGACACTGGTGATTCTAGTAATGAACAGAGAACTTAATTTAAATCAATTCATGTTTTGGTTGTTTTTATCTAATCTTTGCTAAATTTTATTTTCATCCTGATTTAACCCTTTAATCAACAGCCTTTAAACTACTATACTTGGCATTAAAAACTTTTTATAATCTTTAACTACCCTAAGTATCCAACTTTAATATTTTTCTACTCCTCAATATTCATCATTTTCCCCAGACTATTCCACTAGCATGGTGCTTGGCTCTGCCTTCATTTAGAGTATTTACCTTATACAAATCCTACTCATTTTTAAAGTTCTAGTTCAAGACCTTATTCTTTTATGAAGCTTTTCTTAATTTTTCCAGTCCTCATTAATTTCATTTTTTAAATTTTTATAGCATTTAATATAGTTAGTATAGCACTTAGTATATAGTATATAATTTAATCTATATATCAGCTTGTATTGGGATTACTATATATGCGTTCATGCAATGAACATTAACTGAATATACCTCTGAAATGCCTGTGTTGTACTATCCTAGGCAGACACTCAAGATAAGAAAGTACATTAAATATGGCTCTTTTCCCCCAAGAAGCTGACAGGTTGTGAGGGAAGGAGGCAAAAATACAAAATGTGAGAATTAATATTGAAAGGTTAGTTTTATAATTACACAGATAATCAATTAATTTTGCATTAGAGAAGTGTGACAGAGAAGATTTTACATAAAATTAAACATGACCTAGGCTTTGAAGAATAAGTAACTTTTTTGGGGTTGGTAAAGGAAATAAAGGTATTATAGTTACTACTTCCAGGAACAACCTACCAGATCTTCCAACCCCATGCTAAAAACTTTAAAGCATGGTTATTCAGGAAACTACAAATAGGCCCATTTGACAGAGCAGTGTTTTCCAAAAATATGCCCTGTGAGAGATTTTTATGCAGGGTGTTAAGAGGTGTGCTTCAAAAATTGGTTTCACAGTCAAATAAATTGGAAAACGACTGATGAATATTAAAAACTCTGAAAAAATATTGTAATGAAGATGTCTATTTAACATTAATCATTTTTTAGTGCTTTAACACACTAATATACTGCATGCACTTCTGAGAAGGGAATATAGTGTGCAGTGCTTCCCAAACTTACATGACCTTGGAAACTTTTTTCTCCAGAGCTAATGAAATTAAAGTTCTATAGAAAATTCATTGGAAAAAAATGACTATAACATAACTTTCATTGTGAACAAGGTGAGAACGGTGAATGATGTAGCTAGAAACAGAGCTGCGGTCAGATTTTGAAGTCTTAAATGACTCTATAACTATATTAGACTTGTTTTTTCTATAGGCAATAGAGAAACATCAAATATTTTATAAAAGAGAGTTATAATCAGACATACAAAAAGATACATCAGGCAGCAAAATAAAGAATGAATTCAAGGGAATAGTGTCTAGAACCAAGGATATCAGTTGAAACATTAATGTAATGGGAAATAAGATGAGGGCATTCACTAGATTAATAGCAATGGCAGCAGTGTTGGTATTGTCTTAACTGAATGGTGATTTATTGAAAGCTAATGCTGTGCTAAACATTACATTTTTTACTTCCCTGTCCCCCAACCATAAGATCTAGATGCTGAGAATGTCAGAGTGTTTTTTAATGCATGTTCATTAAATATCTTCTGAGTGTGATATGTCTGGGCTCCTGGGGAACACTGTACAGAAAAGAAGTTTTCTTTAAAACAAGACCTCTAAATACAAACTTGATTTTCAGGTAGTTATTCTAAGACTATTATAGGATCCAGCCTCTAATCCTGTCCCAGTGACTCCCACCTCCTAGTATTCACACTCTTGTATAGTCTCAAATTATACCAAGTTTAATCTGGGTGACTAGCAGAACAGAGCAGAAATGGTGGAAATGTCATTTCTGAGATTAGTTTTTAAATCTATCTTGGCCATTGATACTATTTATCTCTTGGATGACTCATTATGGAGGAAGCCAGCTGGCATATCATTAATAACCCTACAGAAAGGGCAAAATGGTGAGAAATTGAAGCCTCAGTCAACAGCCATGTGATTAAACTTGAAAGTAGGATCCATACAAGCAGCGAGCATAAGAAGCCTAGAGAACCTGTATAAATTTCCACTGAAGTACAGTTTAAAACATATGTGTTATCAGAAATGAAAGAAAGTGTTACCATACTAATAAAAGTGTCAATTCAGTAAAACACAGAAATTGTAAGTGTGCATTTACTCAATAACAAAGTTTAAAAATGCCTGAAAGAAAAATGATAAAATTAAAGGTAAAAATAGACAATTCCTCATAGTTGGGGATTTCAACAATCAGACAAAAAATTTCAGCAAAAACTTAGATCTGAACAAAACTGTTAATCATTTCAATTTAATTGATATTCATAGAATACACACAAAAATGGCAGAATACACATTTTAACAAGTACACATAGTACCTTTCCGTACTTATATAGTCAATTGATATTTGACAAACGTGTCAAGGTAATTTCAAGGAGAAGAGACAGTCTTTTCAATAAATGATCTTGGGATAACAATGTAACTATATAGAAAAAATGAACCGTGTCTCTTATTACACACCAAAGACAACGATTAACTCAAAAATTGATCATATATCTAAATGTAAGAGCTAAAACCATTAAACTTCTAGAAGAAAATAAAGAAGAAAAGTTTTGTGACATTAGGTTAGGTATAGTTTCTTAAACAGGATACCAAATATATACATAGTATATATTATACATATTAGATATATATCTTATAAAATACATTATATATATATATATATATATATATATAACAGAAAGTATAAAATAAATAAAAATATGAAATAGACTCCATCAAGATTAAAGTTTTCTCTTTGAAAAACATGATTAAGAAGACAAAAAATAAGCCACAGCCTGATAGTATTTGCAAAACATATATCTGACAAAGAACATATAAAGAACTTTTATAACTCAAGAACAAAAAGACAAATGACCCAATTTAAAAATAGGCAAAAGAACACCCTATTGACACCAATGGACATATCTTCCAGACAAAAAATCAACAAGAAAACAATGTGCTATTTATATTTGCAGAATCTAAGGAATAAAAATGACAAACTAATCAAAAAACAGACTCACAAATATAGAGCACTATCTGATGAAAGCCAGAATGGAGGGGGATTGGGACCTGGGAGATCCAGGTGAAGGGTTAAAGAAGTACAAATCAGTAGTTGATAGATAGTCACAGGATGGGAAGTATGGCATAGGGAATGCAGTTAGCACTAATGTAATGGCTAGGTGGAGAGCCAGAGGAGAGAAAGAGCAATTAGAAGGATCATTTTATTAACTATACAAATGTCTAACCAATGTAATGTATTCTTGAAACTAATAATAAAATAAAATTTTAGAAATTTAAAAATTAAAAAAAAATGTCAATAGACATTTTTTCAAAGAAGATATACAGGTGGCCAATAAGTACATGAAAACTTTTCATCATTATTAGTCATTAGGTAAATGCAAATCAAAACTGCAATGAGATACCACTATGCATGCAGGAGGATGGTTATAATCAATGTGAAGAAGAATAACAATTTTTTGTGAGGATTTGGAGCATTACTGGTGGGAACATAAAATGATGTACCTATTTTGGAAAACAGTCTGGCATTTCCTCAAAAAGTTATTTACAGAGTTACCATGTACCTAATATTCCACTTCTAGGCATTTACCCAAGAGAAAGGGAAATATATGCACACAAAAATATATATGTGAATGTTCATAGTAATTTCACTTGTATTATTCTAAAACTAGAAATAACCCAATGTCCATCACATATAAACAAAAAATAAACTGTGGTATATCTATAAACTAGAAAACTACTCGTAAATAAAATAAAAGTTAACTACTCATACATACAACAACATGGACAAATTGGAAAAATATTATGGTAAATCTAGTTCACAACCAAGAGCAATTTTGCAAATAATTGGCAATATCCAGAAACATTTATTTTTTATTTTCAGAACTGGGTGTGCTATTGGCATCTAATAGGTAGGGGACAGCCTAAAAAGCACAAGATAGTCTCCCATGACAAGGGATTTTATAGCCTAAATGTCAATAGTGTCAAGGTTGAGAAACCCTGTGGTAAGTGAAAAAAAGTCAAACACAAAATAATGAATACTCTATGATTCCATTTTTATGAGATTTTAGAAAAGACAAAACTATAGTGACATAAAACAGATGAATGTTTGCCTGGGGCCAAAGATTTGGAGAGGGACTCACGTAAAAAGGACATGAGGAAATTTTTTAGGGTGTTGGACCATTATATATATTGATTGTCGTAGTATTTACACAATTGTATTCAATTACAAAAATTCATTAAAATGTATACTTAAATTTGATTGCAAACATATTATAAGCATATTAGTCACACTTTAAGCATAATGGAATTATGATGTTGAGGGGAAAGCACTGAAAGGGAAAATAAAAGAATTTCAAAGATAAGAGATACACTTCATCATACTTACTTATATGATTGAGAACTCACCTCTAACTGCATTAACAATTCCACATCAGTGACCTGTTATTCAGTAGAACATAATATCAAGGTACCTTAGTATCTTGAAAATAGCTAAAGCAGTTTCCTACTGGGTTTTAGAAGGGACAGTGAATAATAAAGAGGTTTTATACTCTTCTAGATTGTTTTTCATCCTTCAAAGAATATTCGTATTAACAGCAAATCTGGTTCAAGATTATTATATCAACTGAGAATTTTTGAGAGACTATTCACTATGGCAGGTAGAGTGTTACACATAGTACTTATATGAAATTTTGTAACTTTTCTATGGATTTTTATTGATAAATAAATGACACCTTTCTTGGAGCCCCTGAGATGAATTTATTCATTTGATATTCTCGGAACACTGGAGCTCTCTTCGTAACAGAGACTGATATTTGCTCAATGGCCACAAAAGAAACACTTATTACACTTCCTTTAAAATGCTGCTTTGACTGTGAGAGTGAAGAAGGCAGTATTAGTTGATGAAATCTGATTAACAAAAGGTTAGAGTTATTTCTGCTTCTGGAGTTAAGTCAGAACTTTTCTTTCAATTTAAGTCTTATTGAGACAGTTATATAGGAATTGACCCTTACCTCCACTACTATGAAAAAAAAGTTATTTTTCTCATATGTCTCATTAAACCCTTGGGGGGAAAATCTTAGAAGTATTGAAAATCATTATATTCAGTTCTGCTGAGATTTCTTATGAAGGCAGAAAAATACATAACCAGGTTGACTCCAGAGTCCCTGGAGGCTCAAGATTTCTGTGTGAATCCTGCTGATCTGACTAAAACTAGTAAAAAAAGGGAAAACAAGAAGAGGCAAAAAGTTCTTTTCAAGTGTTTAAACCCTGAAAAATAAGAATCTTTAATGTTGACTTAGAAAATTACTTAGATTTACCACACTCATTCAAATGAAAGCCTTTCAATGCTAACAGCCTACACTTGCAGATCTCTCAGATGCCTTGCATGACCTTCTAGGTCTCATTTATATTGATATGACTCTAAGGGTCTTTAATTTGGGGCTTCCAAAAAAACACTCTGGAATGATGCCACAGCTAGAAATATTATCAAGTAAGCCAAGATGGCCAGTCTAATGATATAGAGCTAGCTTTCAGAAGTTGACTCATAGTCATATCTTAGCACTAGTTTGAGTCACACTAAACTAATAAAGTAATTAGTAAATAAGATAATATGGACTATTATATCTTGGCTTTTATTTAGTTTCTAAAAATCCACACAAATTACCCAGGATCTTTCCAGGAAGACCTTCCCTAGGATCCAGGGCTGACAAAAACAATACTGGGTTGAGTTGCCCCACTTTCCCTGTTCCTTCCACCTCCATCTTCTGTCTTTCCATGTCTGCTTGGTGTGGTTAGAGGAAGAAAATAAAAGCTTTTATCTAGGATGTGGAAGGAGACTCACTTTGGAATAGTAGGAAATGAGAGTTTGGGGAAAGAGAATTCAGTTATTTAAAAATAGAATACTTTCAAAATATTATTAATCAGAAATTAGATTATATATGAATGGGTATTATGTACCAGACTGACTAGGTGCCATTCAAAGCATCTTGCTATAAAGTATAAGAATTGCCTACATCATCATATATAACATAGGTACTGAGCAATAACTTTTCAAAAATATTCAATTTTAAATTACACAATTTTGATAGCTTGAGGAGCTCCAACTACCCCAATCTTGCATAGCAATAGTGAACACAGCCATGGAACATTCCTTTTCATGTGACTTCAGTGCATTGAATATGCCAGACATGGAAAAGAAAGAAAGATTTTGGCAAATCAGACACAATTTGAGATGTCTAAATGACCCATTTTTTGTTTGTTACCCATGTCCTCTACTCACATTCTCTAACTTTTGAACAACTGTTTTCTTAAAACACCAAGAATGTGTTGCTCAATCACATTGTTAATGGTCCACACCAAGTATGTGCAATTCTCTCTTCTTTCTATCTCCTATTCATGTTCTTGTTATCTCTCTCTCTTTCTCTCCCTCTCTCTATTTTTTTTTCTTTTCTCTCATAAGTCTTTATCATCTAGATTTTCTTCCCTCAGTCCCTTACTCTTAACCAAGCATTATACACATAATACAGGGACCTAAACTTAATACATACTTGCAGGTTTGATAGGTGAGGAAACCTAATGGGTTTTAACACTATTCAAGAAACAGCTTGTCTTTCTATCCCAGCACTTTTTTTTTTACCAGAATGATTCGAAAACATAGATTCCCTTTCAAAAGTTATTCCAATTTATCCTACCTGTTCTCAAACCTGCTAACAAAAATTCAGCATTCTCAAAATATTTCTGAGAGCATAGGCACATATTTATTGGCATGAAAAAACAAACTTCGTCTCTAGATGTGACTGCAGCACTATAAGAAATTTCAATCTTGTCTCATTAAGCCATAAATGGAGTGAGAACATTCACTTCCTGCATAACCCTATAGTCTATCCTTCAAAACAAATGGAAATGGAAAATTAGGAAATGGAAAATGAGGTTGTTGTATATACACACTCAGATATTTTTCAGTGAGCAACTAATTCCCTTAATTTCAAGAAAAAAAATGGCACTTGATTGAAAGGACAATTCAGTTACTGAGAAAGAATATCATAAAAGCAAAACTCAAAAAGAAAAAGGCCCATTTGGAAATGATGTTTTGATACTTTCTCGATCGTGCTCATACCAGATTTGAGAAACTCATAGATGAAATATAGAAAGTTCATTTAACATCATAACAAACATACTACAGCAGAGCTTTGGCTTTTCTTCTTTAATGTCAAATAATTATTACAGTCAATTGTCTGTGCCATTTATTTTGGCACCTAAGCGTATATAGCTCATATTGCTATTTAATTGTTCAATATGATTTGCTCATTTTTTGTACTTATATGTTTATATCATATAGACAAAACTTAACCCTGTGTAGTCTTTAAATCCCATATGAGCATGTTCAATAAGTAATAATTGAGCTGACCTGAATTTAATTGGGGGGACAATAATATAGATAATACCCAGCTCATCCCTATTTGGCATTTTGATGTGTTTTTGTATTTCTATTTCAACAGGGATCTGACTAGGATATTAGGACTTTGCATAATTTCAAATAATGAAGTCACACTGGGAAAAGCTTATTTGGAAGAAAATGGAAAGCAACCCAATTTATATTTAGGCTGAGGACTAAAACAAAGAACCAAGCCAAGACTTAGGGTCTTTTGACAGTGATAGCCTGTATGATTCACATTTTCCCCAGGAAATGGAAAATGAATCATTAGGCTGTTTTAAAAGACTTCTCCTGACCACTAAAATAGATGGGAGTGATGATGGCAAGGAATTAGGAGGAGTGGTGTATATACCCCTGGATTCCCTCCTTTTCAACTGACCCTGAGCAACATGCTGATTTATAAAAAGAGAGAGTTAAAATATATTATATCATAAAAAAAAAACTAGAAAAGAACCCCAGCATATTTGTTCCCTATTCCAATCGTTTACAGGAGAATTTAAAGATTTGCTTCTGATAAGCCTTAATACAATAACTTATAGTTAACTCTTTCACTGACCCCATACCTATCTATCATTTGCCACGCACAGACAAGCAAAACCTTCATGAAAACCACTGCTAGATTAATTGTAAGGCACTGTTTTGGGCATGTCACTTCCCTAAAAGGATGTCATTTGCCTATAGGATCAAGTCAAAACTAATCAACCTGGCATTCTAGGTTGTTTACCAACTGACTCCACCCTATCAATTCATCCCACCCCCTCACTAATCCTCTGACCTCAGTTCTATCAAACTGGCCTCCTTACAATCACATACCATACCTTCATCCATTCCTCTTACCTATGTCTAAAACATTTTTTTCTTTTACCATTTGAAACCCAAAATGTCCTTCTTCCAAACCTCTATGTTCAAAGATTTATCTTCTTCATAATTTCTACATAATCTAACTCCATCTCTCAATAACTGTTCTCTTATTTTAAATACCTATAGCATGATTATGTACATTTATACATATGACTTCCACATATTTTAATGTCCTCAAGTGTATAACTAGCTTCCATAATTATATTCTAAGCAAAGGACTAAAGATTTTTTCAGTCATCAACAGTATCATTTAACATGATACTCAAGATGTATATGTATCTTAACATTAATGATAACAAGTATAAACCTGTTTTTAAGCCAATTTAAGGTCAATCTGACATGGAAATGCAGGCTTCTTAGAACTCTCTTTTCTGTACATAGTTATATAGCCATTTAAAATGCCCGAATACCTTTACTTGCTTCATTTTTCTAAGATGAACTCATTTTCATTTTACTTTCTTTTTATTAAGAAGTTTTTCTTTATGTTCTTTTCTTAAAGTTTTATCTTTTTGCTTTTTGTTTCTAGTATGGTATTGATGAACAACCATCAACCAATGTCCCGATTGAGGTATTTCAGTTTAACCTTTACACATATCCATAGCTCAGTAGCCTAGACTGATGGAAGAGGAAGGTCTAACCCATCAGGAGGCCTTGAGGAAAATATTCTGTTCTTTAGAATTAAATTTCACAGAGAGAATAACTTTCTCACTTGGATATAAGTTCTTCTTGGAACCTGGAGGATGTTTTTTTTTTTTTTTCTTCTCTATTATTCTTTATTTAGACAGGTAAAGAACAGCTGCTTAAATCTTTTCTTCGACCAAATATTTTCCAAATCACACTATTTCATTTTATCTCTTCTGGGTATTTGGAATTCCATTCAGAGGAAGTGTTTATATTACACTCTTAAAAACTAAAGTCATTCATTTTCTTGTCCCTTTTAGCCAGAGTACTGCATGAAGAATTTAAAATCTTCAAGGGCAGCAAATTGACATTACAGACAGAAATCAAGATGGTATAATTGTTAAGGGCAGGAAAATTTCCAGAAACTCCAAAGTTTCAGTCTGATCTATTTGCTGATGCCAAAATTTTACTAGCCAATTCATTGTCCTCTTTCTGCATACTCATAAAATTTAAGTCCTTGAGAGCATTAACAGATGAGTCGTGTACACTATTATTTAGATTGGTTTATTAAATTTCCTTCTTAACTGATAACTAGCTATGCATTGTGGGAATGGAATTTGTAATCATGTATTCTCTTAACTAGACACTCTGAAAGTCTCAGAATCAGCTTGGATTAGCTATATTAGTCTTATCTTCCACATCATTCAAACAAACCATGTATTTTTTAAAAAATCATTTGATTCTGTGCCTTTATCTGTGCTATTTTCTCCTCCATAGATTTCTTTTTATACAATTGTACCATTTTTCATGATCCAGCTCATGCACTACAACCTTCAAGAAACTGTCTTTGCATATTTTACTTGGTAACATGTTTTATTCATCCTCAATTATTATTTCAAATGCTACCTCCTTTATGAAACTTTCTCTGACTTTTCCTGGCAGCTATAAGTATTCTTTTCCCCTAAACTTCCACACTATAACTTGAATTCCACCCTAGCATATCATTATTAAAATTATTACATTGTGTGCCTATCCTTATAAGACTGCGAGTTTCTTTATGGCATGAACTGGACATTATTTATCTTTGTTCCCAAGCCTATTTCACCCCAAAATATTCAATATTTTCAGAATGAATAAGTCACAGGATTAGCCTAAATAAAAAATTAAACAGGATCTGAACTCACTTCTACAGATATCAGATGGTTACTTCATCTTAAACTATGAAGACTACCTAACCACAAGCATGTATTTTATCAAAGTAAAAAAGCAGAACACATAGCTGTGTGTGGAAATGTCAAATTAAAAGTGTTGGTATTTTGTTAAACTGACAGTGAGTTGCTAAATATATTTCTCATGTTTGACTTTTAAAGTCACTTCAAGGCATCTTTTCCTTACCTTAACTTTGAGAATTAAACAAAGGAGCCAGAGAACAATGATTGTGAAATCAAACTCATTCGCTTATTCATCAAATATCTATCAAATATCTACAATTTACAAATCTACTATAGTGAGCTAAACAAAAATAGTCCCTCTCTGTCCTCATGATTCTACTATCTAATAGGGGAAAAGAAAAATTAGAAATAGATATCAGCTAATGATGAGTTTATAAAGAAAAATTTATCAGACAAAATGATAACAAGTAATGAGTAAAGATGTGCTATTTTAGATAAAAAGGAATCTTAGAGATAATATTTGAGAAAAATCCTAAAAATAGAGAATGAATATTGTTACCATCTGGAGGCAAGGGGCAGGGTCAACAAATGCAACATTCCAGGATGATGGAAGAACTTGTTGTATCCCAGCAACAGCAAAGAAGCCAGAATAGCTGAAATGTAGTGAACCAGGGGAAGCTTGGCAAAAGATGAGGTCAGAGAAGTATCAGGGATGCAGATCTTATAGAATCTCATAGGTCATAGTAAGGTCTTTGGACTATGGTAGAAATGATCGAAAGGCATTTGAGAGTTTTGAACAGGGATACTACATAATTTATTTTATATATATTTTAAAAGGTATCTTAGTCAGCTTAGGCTTTCATAACAAAATACCATAGATTGGGGTTGCTTAAACAACAGGAATTTATTTATCACAATCTGACTACTGGAAATCTAAGTTCAACATACCAGCAGGGTAGTGAGAGCTCTCTTATTGAATTTCAGAGAGCTGCCTCTTTGCTGTATTTTCACATGGGCTTTTCTCCACACATATGGGTGGATGAAGAGAAATCAAGCTTTCTGGTGTATTGTTTTATAAGGGCATTAATACCATAATATGAAACCCATCCTCATGATCTCATCTAAGCCTAATTACTGCCCCCCCATCCTCATCTTCAAATACCATTGAATTGGGAGTTAGAACCTCAATATATAAATTTTAGGGGAACACCATTCAGTTAATATCAGAAAGCTTAGTCTCAATGTTAGGTGAATAACAGAATATTGGAGACAGAAATAGAAACAAGAGAACTATCCAGAAACCTATTACAATAATCTAGGTGAGAGATGATTTTTGTTTGGACATGGTTAGGAATATTGGCAGTAATGAAAAGTGGTGATATATTAGATACATTTTGAAGGTAGAGCCCTCAGGATTTTCCAATAAGCTGTATGTGGGTTATAGAGAAGAAATAGTCAAGAATGACTCCAAGGATTCTGTCCTAAACAAATGGTCAATGTGGTTCTATTTACTACAATGGAAAATACAAGGGAAAGACAGTTTAGGTGGGAGAGAGTGAAATCAGCTCAGTTTTGAGCATACTAGGTTTAAGCTGCCATGTATTTAGTGAAATATATCAATATGGAGCTCATGTAACAGGTCTTAAATGAAGATATAAATTTGGGTGGCATTAGTGTATAGATGATATTTCAAGCCAAGGGATAATATCAACTCTGGAACAATGTATATATAAAGAAGAAAATAGGACTAAGGATTCAACCCTAGGGCACTCCAGCATTTTAAGAGGTGGGAGTAGAGAAGAATCTATGAAATAAGACAGAATGAACAGCCAGTGAGGCAACAGAAAAACAATAGCAACAACAACAAAGAAAAAAAAACAATAAAATAGTATCCTATAAGCAAAGTGAAAAAAGGATATCAACTTGAAAGGGGTGGTAATCTGTGTCAATGTTGCTGAGAGGTCAAGTAAAAGACAGCTGAAAATTGACCATTGGAGTTGACCCTTATGCCCTTTATTAATAACAATTATCAGAATATAAATGAACTTGATTAGCAGTAGCCACCTTCAGAGAATTTAAATGAAAATATGATAAAACTGTAGGTTAAATAAAAAAGAGAATTTTATCCTACAATAGTTTATGAAATATTAAACACGAACACAGCAAGTTTGTCTCAAAAGTCTGAAAATCTATAAAAAGAAGTGGGTAATGATTTAGGGATTCTGGTAGGATAATTATTCAAAGATAAAAATTTTCAAGGAGGTATAGGCTAGATAGTCTAAAGATCATTTTAAGCTATCAGGAACCTTTACTATCCTTTATGCAAAGTAATGGATTTTACAGAATTGCCAGTTAAGACTGTAGTCCACTTTTATAGATCTCTTTATGCATGAGACTTATCTCAGTGTTAGAAGCAAATGGAAGGTTGTACAGTGGTGTGCATAGAAAGAAAAGGAATAATATAACTATTGGATAGTATTTTCCTGATAATTGTTCAAAATGGGAAGATGCCAAGTATGGAGTGACTACTTCAACTCCTACCAAGAGTAAATGCATTTGCAATTTTTGGTCTGAAAATGATAATAAAGATGATAGAAATTTTTAATTAAAATTAAGTGTCTCTGTTATATATGACTGAATGTTAGTTAAATCTATTGTTTTGAGTCAGTATAATACAAATAAGGTTAGACACAGACAAGATTCTTTAATTCATATACCAAACATAATAAACTTAAGGTCATAAAGTCATAGAATGTGTTTACAGTTGTATGTCTTCTTACTAAGAGACAAACTGCCACAGGAATTATTCAAATAGAATTTGTTTAAATAAGCACCCATCATTTTCTGAAAATTCAAGTGGTATTTTTACTGGTGGAATGAATTTCTTCTCATTACAAATGTTCTATGCTGATCATATTTTCACCCAAGTGTGAATTACGTCCAAAGAAATATCTTGTCATACCCAACTGTTTGATAAACTAAATAAAACCTTATTTATGAGTTTTACTTAATGTAAGACATACAGATTCTCTGCATGTCTCATGAAGTCTAAGGTTCTGGGTATGTAATTTATCAAATAAGAAATGTAAATGACTAACAAAGTCATTTTTTAAAAAAAGTTAAACATCACCATGTACCTATTTGAATGGCTAAGATCCACAAAATTGACACCACCAAAATCTGGTTAGGATGTTCAGCAATAGGGACTCTTGTTCATTACTGGTGGAAATGCAAAATGGTGTAGCCACTTTGGAAGACAGTTTGATAGTTTTCTACAGAACTAAACATAGACTTATCATATGATCCAGCAACTTTATTCTTTAATATTTACCCAAATGAGTTGAAAACATGTCCACACAAAACCTGCACATGACTGTCTATAGAAGCTTTATTCACAGTTGCCAAAACTTGGCAACAACATGTTATACATGTGTTTCCCCAGTTTTTTCAGCATAATTTGTTGAAGAAACTATCCTTCTCCTACTGAGTGTCCTTGGCTCCCTTATTGAATAGCAGTTGACCATAAATGCCAGGATTTTGTTCTGGGCTTTCTATCCCATTCTTCTGATCTGTGTGTCTATTTTTATACCAGTACAATATTTTTTTTTATTGCTGTGGCTTTGTGGTATAGTTGGAAATCAGGAGGTGTTATACCTTTAACTTCATTCTTTTTTTCCCTCAGGATTGCTTTGGTTACTTGGGGACTTTGGTGGTTCTACTCAAATTTTAGGATTGCTTCTCCTATTTTTGTGAAAACCATGTTTGGTAATTTATGGGGGGTTGCATTGAATTTGTAATGGCCATTGTAATAATATTTATTCTTCCACTCCATTTACACAGGATGACTTTTCATTGCTTGTGGAAAGAAATTTTTCAATATCTTTCAGCAAAGTCTTATAGTTTTCATTGTACAGATACTCTATTTCTTTGGTTAAATTTATGCCTATATATTTTATTGTTTTTGACGCTATCATAAATGGGATAGTTTTATTTATTTCTTTAGCCAAGATAAGGAAAAAAGATATAGTATAAATACACCATGTAATATTATTCAGCTATATAAAAAGGAAGATATCCTGCCATTTGTGAAAATATAGATGGACATCGAGTACATTACGTTAACCAAGATAAGTCAGACAGAAAATGACAAGTACTGGATGATACTGTTTATATGTAGAATGTTTAAAAAGAAGTCAAACCTGTAAAATAATGGTATCATGTTGGTTACCATGGGGTGGGGGTTGAAGGGGTAAGACTGATGGCGTTTAAGTGTACAAATTTGTAATGAGTAAATGAGCCATAGAGATCTAATGCACAGTATAATGAATACAGTCAATAATACTGTACTATAATGATGTAATATGATAAATATTGCTTCAATGGCAAATATATGACAATATATAAATGTATCAAAGTAATATTGTACACCTTAAAGTAAAATATGTCAAATTCAAAATTAAAAAAAATAATTTTAAAAATACATAACATTTACTATAATGACAAACTTCCAACTTCTACCGATTATCCAGTTCCAAAGCCACATCCATATTGTTAACTTCTTGTTTTAGCAACACCCCAATTCATAGTACGAAAACTCTAGTTAGTTAACTATGGTTAGCTTTTAAAAAATACCATAGACTGGATGGCTTAAACAACAGAAATTTATTATCTCACAATTCTGGAGGCTGCAATTCCCAGATCAAGGTACCAGTATGGTTAATTTCTCCTGAGACCTTTCTTCTTGGCTTAAGATTAGCCTTTTCTCTGTGAGCATCCCTGTTATTTCTTTCTCTTCTAATGAGAACACCAGTCACATTGTATTAGGGCCCCATCCTTATGACTCAGTTGAAATTAATTACCTATTTAAAGGCCGTCTCTCTAAGTCTAGTCACAATGGTGGTTAGACCTTTAACATATGAATATAGAGGAAGAACAAAATTCAGTAAATAACTAAGTTTAAAATTATTATAAATTACTAATATATTAACGCTTTTGTCATTATAAAATATCTCTAGCTCTAAAAACATATTTTATTTTAAACTCTAATTTTTCTATTAGTATAACCACTCTAATACTTTTATATTTGCATGATATACAGTAGTCTTCTTTTATCCAGTTTTCCTTTTCATGGTTTCAGTTACCCGTAGTCAATCACAGTTCAAAAATATTCTTTTAATAAATTCAAGAAATAAAAAAATTCATAAATTTATATTGTATGCTGTTTTTAGTAGCATGATTAAATCTTTAGTGGCCTGCTCTGTCAAACCCAGGACATAAATCATCCCTTTATCCAGCAGCTCTGCACTGTAGACCCTCCCTGCCTATTAGTCACTTAGTAGTAGACTGGGTTACCAGATTGACTATCTCAGTATTGCAGTTCTTGTGTCCAGGAAACCCCAATTTTATTTAATAATAGCCTCAAAGCACAAGAGTAGTGATGTTAACAATTTGGATATGCCAAAGAGAAAATGAAAACGTAAGTCTAGTACAAGGTATTTTGAGAGAGAGAGAGAGAAAGAGAGAGAGAGAGAGAGAGAGAGAGAGAGAGAGAGAGAGAGAAACCACATTCATGTAACTTTTATTACAGTACATTGTTATAATTGTTGTTTTATTATTAGTTAATGTTGTTAAAATCATATTGTACCTAATTTATAAGTTAAATTTATCATAGGTAGGTAGGTATGTGTAGGAAAAAATGTAGTACATATAATATTCTATACTATCTGCAGTTTCATGCATCCACTGGAGGTGTTAAAACATATGCCCAGAGGATAAGGGGTAACTACTGTATGATATTTTATTGTCTTGCCTTTCACTTATTTTATCTTTAAATTATGCCCCCTATGGTCTGCATGTAGTTGATTTCTTTTTTTTAATTTAAGCTTGGGATTATTTAGGCTTCTTGAATCTAAGTACTAATGTCCTAATAGACTGCTTGAGAGGCAGCCACAGTGAGGATAGACATGGGTCTGGCAGCCAAAGTTTTATAGCTCTTTAAAATACTGCACAGGAGCAGACAAGTTTTTAAAATTATGCCAGAGCATTAGATGCAGCCAGAATAAAGATAAGTGAAGAATTCAAAAGTAATAAAAGTGAAGCTTCTCCCAAAAAAATAGAAGAGCTAATAAAAATAGTTTCTGATGTTGAATTGTTACTCAGAACATCTGTTGTACGAGGCATTCACACAGACCACAACACACTGAAATTGGTCCCTAGGAAAGACCTTCTTATAGAAAATGTTCCATATTGTGATATGACAACTCAGAAGCAGTGAATTTTCTAGGAAAAAAATTGAGTCTTTGTAATTTTTAATTTTAAAATGTATAACTGACAAAAATTCTGGATATACATATATTTTTCTCTGAACTGACATTTTGAAAATGAGTTAATTAAAAAATAGTTGTGTAATTTTAAAAATTTCAACCATTATATTTTAAAATATTTCTTCTGTTCCACTCTTTTTCTTATTCTTTTAGATTGTTGATTAAATGTGTTATATGATCTCAGTCTATCCTACAAATCTATTAACCTTTTTTTTATATTTCCCATCTCTTCATCTTTTGAGGCTGTATATTTTCTTCAGTTCCTTATTATAGTTTACTAAATCTTGACTTAATTTTGTGTAGTTTGTTGTTAAACCTATTCACTAAATTTTAAATTTCAGTTATAATATATTCCAATTTGGGAGGTTCTACATAATTTATTTTCATATCTACTCAGTTTTTATCATACATTTTAATGCTCTCTTTTTATTAAATTCATTGGAGTGACAGTTAATAAAATTATATAGGTTCAAGTGTACAATTCAATAATATGTCATATGTATCTTGCATTTTTTTGTTCACCACCTTAAATTAAATTTCTGTCACTATATATATATATATATATATATATATATATATATATATATATATATATATATATATAGTGTGAATTCTCAGAGTATTGAAACTATATTTGGTATTTATTAGCCCTCAATCTTAGAATAATATGTGAAAATAGTAGATAAGAACACAGATACTTACTGGTTAATTCATTCACTAACTCCTCCTTTCTTCCTTTTCTTCTTCCTCCCATCATCATTTTGTTTCATTTATTCAACAAGTACTTTTGTGCCTGTGTCTGTTTTGCACCTGTGTCTATTTTGTGCCTGACAGTGAGGACATAAAAATGGCAAGACATAGTCCCAGATTTCAAAAACTTTACCATCCAGATTTCTAACTCCCCCTGCCAAAAAAATTAAGTAATCCATTGATCATCCAATGGAAGCAATCTAAATTATAATTTCTGGAAACCATTATTGCTTTTTCAAAATCCTTTTTTTTCTTCTGAATTTTTTTATTGTTGCATTTTTAAGGATACTTCTTTTGTTAAATAGAGGTTAAATGTTGAAGTAGAATAAGAGCCACATAGAATACTCTAGGCCACAGGATCTCAAACCTGGCACCATAACAGTTCTCTGAGGAGCAGCTCTTAAAATAGATCTTACAAGATATCCAATGCTTGGATCCTGATCTAGACCAATTAAATCAGAACATTAAGAGAGAATATATCTAGGCATCTACTTTCTAAAAGCTCCTCAGGTGGTCCTAATGTGCAACAAAGAGTAGAAACCACTGCGCTAACCTATTCAGATAGTTGTCTCTTTGCCTTGTTGATGGTTTTCTTTAATGTACAGAAGCTTTTTAGTTTGATATAATCCCATTCATTTATTTTTGCTTTTACTCCTCTTGCCTTTGAGGTCAAATTAATTAAATCCTCTTTAGATCCATGGTCTATAATTTTAGTTCCTATGTTTTATACAATTTATTATTTTGGTCTTATATTTAGGTTCTTAATCCATTTTGAGTTAATTTTGGTGTGATGTTAGACAACAGTCTAGTTTCATTCTTTTGCAGGTGGCTTTCCAGTTTTCCCAGCACCATTTATTGAAGAGGCTTTCCTTTCTCCACTGTATGTTTTTGCTTTTTTGTCAAAAATTATTTGCCCATATAAATGGGGATTTACTTCTGCACTCTCGATTCTGTTCCACTAGTTTGTGTGTCTGTTTTTCTGAGAGTACTGTGCTGTTTTGATTATCATTGCTTTGTAGTATAATTTAAAGTTGGGCAGAGTGATAACTCCAGCCTTATGCTTTTTTTCTTTGGATGACTTTGGTGATTCGGGTCTTTTGTGCTTTCATACAAATATCATAATTTTTTTCTATTTCATTTAAAAATTCCAATGGAATTTTGATGGGGATTGCACTAAATCTGTACAGTGCTTTAGGTAATAAGATTATTTTACTGTTGATTATTCCAATCTAAGAACACAAAATAGCTTTCCATTTCTTTGTGTTTCCTTCAATTTCTTTTAATATGGTGTTATAATTTTCATTACATAGATTCTTCACATGTTTCACTACCTTTATTCTTGGATATTTTTTTATGCAATTGCAAAAGGAATTGTTTCTTTCATTTCTTTTTCTGACAATTCATTTTGAGAGTATAAGAATGCTATGGATTTTTGAACATTGATTTTGTATCCTAAAACTTTACTGTATTTGTTTATTATTTGTAGTAGTGTTCTCATGGAGTCTTTAGAGTTTTTTCTATATAAAGAATCATGTCCTTCTCAAATAGTGATAATTTGACTTCTTCATTTCCTATTTGAATGCCTGTTATTTCTTTCTCTTGCCTGACTGTAATCTCTAGAACTTCCAATATTAAACTGACTAAGAATGATGATAGTGGATAGCTTTCCTTTGCTCCTGGTCTTAGAGGAAAGGTTTTTAGTTTTTCATAATTAAGTATAATGTTGGCTGAGGGTTTTTCATATATGGCCTTTATTATGTTGTGGTACTTTCCTTCTATACCTACTTAATTAAGTGTTTTGATCATAATAAATGCAGTATCTTGTCAAAGCCTCTTTTTTTGCATCTAATGATATAATTATATGATCCTTATTCTTTGTTTTCTTTGTGTGGTGCATCACATTAGTCAATTTTCATATGTTAAATCAGCTGAATGACCCTGGGAGGAATCACACTTGATCATGGTGTATAATCTTTTTAATGTGTTGTTGTATTTGATTCACTAGTGTCTTTTTTAGGATTTTCACTTCTGTGTTCATGAGAAAGATTAGTCTGTAGTTTTTATTTCTTGTGTTATATTTACCAGGTTTTGCTATCAAGGTATTGTTGGCGTCAAAAAATGAGTAGGAAATATTGCTACTCCTCAATTTTTTGGAAGAGTCTGAGGAGAATAGATATTAAATCTTCTTTGAATATTTGGTAGAATTCATTGGTGAAGGCATCTGGTCCTGGGCTTTTATTTTTTGGTAAGGATTTTGATGATTATTTCAATGTCCGTACTGCTGATTGGTTTGTTTAGTTTTTCCAGTTCTGATTCAGTCTAGGAAGGCTGTATAATTCTAAGAACTTGTCCATTTCTTCTTAGTTATTAAATTTGGTGTTACATAATTTTTCATAGTATTCATGTATGATTCATTGTATTTATATGGTGTCTGTCATAATTTGTCCTCTTTCACCCCTGATTTTGTTTATTTGTATCCTTTCTCTTTCTCTTTTTTCTTTAGTTGTCTAGCCTGGGGTTTGTCAATTTTATTAATCTTCTCAAAGAATCAGATATTTATTTCATTTATTTTTTTCAATTTTTTGTGGTCTCAATTTTTTAACTCTGCTCCAATTTTGATGATTTTCAATGTTCTGTTGATTTTAGGCTTCATTTTTTCTTCTTTTCAAGTTTTTTAAAATGAATATTGCATTGTTTATTTAGGCTCATTCTAGGTTTTTGAGATAGGCTTTTAATGATATGAACTTTCCTCTTATTACTGCTTTCACCTTGTCTCAAAAGTTTTGAAATGTCATTTCTATGTATCTCTTGATCTCTTTTTTTTCTTCTATGACATAGTTATTCTTCAGTATCATGTTGTTTAATCTCCATGTATTTCTTGTTCTTCTCTCTTTTTTATATTTGATCTTCAGCTGCAAAGCATTATGATCAGAGATATAGTTGGTATGATTTCAATCTTCTTATATTTGTTGAGGGTAGTTTTGTGTCCTAGTATGTGGCCAATCCTTATGAATGTTCCATGTGCACTAGAAAAGAATATATAAGCAGCTGTTTGGGGATGAAGGCTCTGTAAATATCAATTATGTCCCTTGAACTAATGTGTCATTTAAGGAAGTTATTTCCTTATTGATTCTCTGTTTAGATGATCTGTCCATATCTGACAATGAGTTATTAGGTTCCCTACTATGATAGTGTTTTGGTCTGTTTTTCCCATTTGTTCTGTTAGTAATTGCTTTATATATTTTGGGCCTCCCTTATTAGAAGCATAAATATTAATAAGCGTTATTAATAAGTCTTTTCATTGTATGATTCCCTTTATCATCATGAAGTGTCCCTCTGTATCTAATTTACCTTTTTTATTTTGAGTTCTACTTCATCTTATATTAGTACCACTACTCTTGCTTTTCTCTGAATCCCATTTGCTTAGATTATCGCTTTCCACTGCTTCACTTTGAGTCTATATTTGTCTTTGGGACTGAGATGTGTCTTTTGGTGGGAGCATATGGTTGGATTTTGTTTTTTGATCCAATCTTCAACTCTGTGACCTTTTCTCAGTGAATTCTGTACATTTACATTTATGGTGATTATTGAAATATAAGGTTTTCCTATAATCATTTTATCTTTTGTTTTCTGGTAACTCGATGTTTCCACTGTTCCTTTGTCTTTGTGTTTCTATCATTTTAATTTGGTGGGGCTTTGCAGAGTTCCCTTCTTGTCCCTCTTATTTTATATTTTGTATCTCAGTTTTGCATTTTTGGTTTGTGGTTACCATTAAATTTATATAAAATAGATATATCGTAGTCTATTTTTTTCTGAAACTCCTTATCTCCATTTCCCTTTGTAATATATATCTTTATTTCCTTTTCTTTTTTGTTTTTATTGTCTCAAGTTGTTCCTATGTATGCTGAACGTTCATTTCTCACTTGTAGAAATACTTATCTTCTTACGGTTTAAGCTTATAATACCTACTCTTAATAAGGATTGTGTTATTCTGCTTCTGTCTGCCTGTCAGGTGTCTTATTCATAATTATGTTTTTTTTTTATCATTTTGTTACAGGTGGGCTGACCCCTTTCATTATTTCCTGTAATGCAGGTCTTCTAGTGGAGAATTCCCTCAACTTTTGTGTCTGTAAATGTCTTAATTTCTCCTTCATATCTAAAAGAGACCTTTGCTGGAGATATTATTCTTGGCTGATAATTCCTCTCACTTAATAGTTTGAATATTTGGTCCCATTTCTTCTTTGTGGTAGGGTTTGTGCTGAGAAGTTCAAAAATTTTTCTAATGGATTTACCTTTATAGTTTATCATCTTCTTTTCTCTGTGCCTTGAGGATCCTTTAGTCACCAATTTTTGATAATTTTAATATAATGTGTCTTGGAGAAGGACTTTTTTGGGTTGAGATAATTGGGTGTTCTGTTAGCTTCTTGGATTCTAAACTCCAGCATCTTACTTATATTTGGGAAATTCTTAACTATTTGTTTAAATAAGCTCTCTGATCCCTTCTCCTTCTCTTCTCCTTCTGGTATACGTATTATTCTTATGTTGCCTTTACTGATGGTGTCAGCTAGTTCTTGTATTTATCTTTCATTATTTTCCATTCTTTGGTCTCTCCTTCCTTGTGAATTATTTCTAGATTTCTGTATTTGATATCACTGATTCTTTCCTCTATCTAGTCAGCATTATTTCCTAAGCTTGCTATTTCACTCTTTATCTCTTTTAGAATGTTTTCCATCTTTAGAAGTTCTACTTGGTTCTTTTTTCGGGTTTCCATCTCCTTGCTAAAAACCTTATTTTGCTGGTCTGTCTTTTAAAAATTCTTGTAATTGTTAGTCTGAGTTATTTTGCATCTCATTGAGTTTTTTCAGAAGTGCATTCCTGAATTCTCTATCATTTACACCACATGTTTCTATATATTTAAGTTTATTTTCTGAGTTTTCTCTTTCTTTCTGAGCGCTCTTGTCACTTTGTTTGTTCTTAGTGTTTGATAGAGTATTCCTTCCCCTGGGCATTAGTGAGAGTGTTTTCTGCTTTTTTTTTTTTCAGAAAGAATATTTATTATATAGAGGTCTCTCTTTAGCTTATTGATAAGAAGGTGTTTTCTTTTCATTTCCAGTAGTTGGATCCCAAGCCTCTTGATCTCTGCTTTGAGACTGATAAAAAAAAATATATTCAAGTCACAATCATTTACCTTCGTTCTCAGCCTCTATCACTGGTACTGATAGTAAATTTTTTTTTCTGTGGTGTTTCTTCAAATTTCCCTGGAGCTTAGCAGTGCTAGTTCTAGGAGGATATGTGGTGAAAGGAAGGCACACTCTGGGTTGACGGGTAGGGGTTGCTGCTAGTCTCCATGTCTCAGCCTCCTGCTTCATAAACAATCTGCTAAGACCCAGCTATTGCCCCTACACTCTTAGTTCTCACTTTCTACCCTGATCCTTGGGCTCCACTGTGTGGAAATTGCAGATTCCTCAGGCAGGGCAATTTGGGGAACCAACCTAAATTTTTCTTCTCCCCATTTCCTGCAAGAAGTTCTGCGGTGAGAAGAAATTCCTTTGTTCCTCTCAATCTATCTCCCAGACTTCCATGGTTTTGACTTCTGGAAGCTCTTATGTACAGATCACTTTCTCAGAGGTGCTTGCGTGCAGGTTAGATATTATTTCTTGAGTTTTAGATGTTCATCTTATTGTTATATCAACAGAAGAGATTTGGAGACATCTCATTGCCATTCTTCTGATGCCACTCTCCCCAAGTGTTTCTTGTTCACAATAGTTTGAGAACCAATGCTCTACTTTCTTATACATTTGATTACACTATTGATCCTTTCTGGAATGCCCTTTTTCTTCACCTCTACACAATTAGGTCCTGTTTTTTAAACCCATTCCAAAGACAGTTTTCTCTGAGCAGTCACCTCTGATTTCATGTTTATGACGTACAATAAATGGAACCCAGGGAAATGTTGGGTGCTCTTAGATGGAACACCTGAGACAGTTGGAATAGTGCTCTAGGATTGGTTCTGAATCTTGCACTCAGAGGTTATATTCCTGAACTTGTACACATGAATGTGAAACTACAAAAGTTGTAAAGAAATCATATTTAAAAAGCACTTAACACTGAATCTCTTGGTCACAGTAACTATATTTCAGGTAGGGGTACAGTAGCCATTCCTGAACAGGAGAGGAAACATTAAGGAGAAAAAATGGCTGCACATAGAATAACTTCAACTGTTAAACTATACAGTAAGGGAAATAAATTGTAATATTCACAGAGGGGTCTTTCCTACCCAAGGAGATAAGAAAATAAGCTAACATCTTACTCAGTCTTGCATCAGTGATGGGGGATAAAAACATGAAGGAGTTAGATCTGATAGTTGGCAGTGGCATCTGATAGGGATGGGTACTAAGTGTGGAGCTAAGAAGTGACAGAAGTAGAAGTTGAACTCAGGAACTTTAATACCTACGTGATATTCGCTAATTATGGTACCTGTCTTACTGATCAGAATTTGCATTTCTTGCATGCTCTCTAGATAATTTTGCATTCTTTGCAAGCTCTCTAGATGAGTAAACTTTAAAAATTACTGATCCACCACACGGTAAATGCGTGTGTGGTGGTCACCTACGTTTGAAGAAATCCTTGCAGCCTCTTCCAATTCAGCAGCTACTAGAAATTACACAAACTGATGTCAACATAAAAACAGAAGATACAAACATATATGGGGAAACAAAAAGGACACTCATGAGTAAAATTAGGCATTTTCTTTTATTTTCATTTTCACCAGTTAGGCAGAATTATCTCACCAGATAATCAGAAGTTGGTGGGGTAAGTAAAAGATGTGTTAGCCTTCTCCCACAACCACCTTATAATGACAACTATACTACAGAACAACAATCATTGAAAATCACTTGAAGTCTAGCTGAGCAAAAGTCCTACAACTAAGGATATCAAGAAGAAACCAGGAGAGATGGAGATGGTAAAACAGGCTGTCCCCACACCAATATAATTATTGTTTAAAACTGAGAGGAATATCTCACCTGCAAAAGTTGCTGTTAGAATGGATGAATCTCAGCCCCACACCAGGCTTCCCAGCCTAGGATTCCAGTGCCAGGAAGAGAAGTCCCCATAACATATAATTGTGAAAAACAAGAAAGATTGTGGCTGAAATAGAAGGTGGCTGGAGTTTCAGGTGTTTCTCTAAAGAGATAGTACATGAATATATTCATCGACAGACTCACACACTCTGTGGTTCAGCATTGTGGAAGCACCTGGAAAGACATCAGGAAACTGAGTTTCTTGGCTTTAGTGCAAGGGCCAGAGTAACAGCTTTCTCCCAAATAAAAGTGAGGAAGAAACCATTGTTCCTTTGTTGAACCTTTGCTCTACCCAGGCTAAATACACAGGAAGGCACCCTATCAGAGTCTCCATCAATCTAGCTAATAACATTCGCTTTGCCCTGAAGATTTCCTGAGACCCCGCCCCACTCAAATTGTGAAGCAACCCAAACAACCCAACCCCCATGACTGTTTTATAACTATCAATTTGTGCCTTTCCAATGCAGCCTGTCTTGCCTCATACTGTAAGCTTTCCCAAAATCTCTCAAAGGTTAAAAACACTGAAACAAGCATCATCTGTCCTCAGTGTGCCCCTATCTCTTGATGAGCAGCCTCAAGCTCAGAACTAGTTGCAGCTAGCCTTGGTTCACAGTTCTCCCAGATATTCTCAAGCACAGAACAAGTGGCAATCATCTGCAGATCACTTTGTAGCTTATTCCACTTAGCCTTGGGCAAAGCACATGCAGTGTCTGACTTTGGCCTATACCAGAACCCCTCCCAAGAGGCCCAAAACCAACATACAAAGTGGCCAGTTTCAGACCACTCTAAAGAACCACCAAACCATTTCTATAAACAACATGTCCAAAGAGCAGACTGAGAAGGCACCAGAGCCCTGCTAAAGCAAATCCTGTTTTATAGAATCATCCCCAGAACAATAGTTCCTCCACTGTAGTTACTCTATCCAATGAAGCCATCATCTATATATATCAACAATTACTGTAAATGTATTACTTTAAATAGATTAAATACTCAAATTAAAAGACATAGGGTGGCTGAATAAGTAAGAGAACAAGACCTATACATATGTTGCCTACAAGAGATTCACTTTATAAAGAATAAAAACACAAAGACTGAAAGTAAAGGGAAGGAAAAAGATATTTTATGAAAATTCAAACAGAAAAAAAGCTGGGGTAGTAATATTTACACCAGACAAAAGAGACTTTAAAACAAAGCCTGTAATAAGAGAAAAAGTACCCAGTAATTCCATTTTGGGGTATTTATCCAAGGAAATACAAAACAGTACTTTGAAAGGACATGTGCACCCATATGTTCATTTCAGCATTATTCTCAAGAGCCAAGATTTGGAAGCAACCTAAATGCCCATCAATAGAAGAATAGTTAAAGAAGTGGTACATATATACAATGGAATATTTGTTCATCCATGACAAAAGGATGAAATCTTGCTATCTGCCATAACATAGGTGGACCTAGAAGATATTATTCTGAGAGAGAGAGAAGCTAGACTGAGAAGGACGAACACCATATGATTTTATTAACATGTGGAATCTAAAGAATAAAATAAATGAATAAACAAAAGAGAAACAAACTTAGATACAGAGAACATTTTGATGGTTGGTATATAAGAGGAGGTTAGAAGTATGGGTAAAGGGGATGAAGGGATTAAGAGGTACAAATCGGTAGTTACAAAATAGTCATGGAAATGTAATGTATAGCATAGAGAATATAGTCAATAATATGGTAATAACTATGTGTGGTAGCTGATGGATACTAGATTTATCAGAGTAATCACTTCATAATTTGTATAAATGTCTAATCACTATGTTGTACGCCTGAAGCTAATAAAATGCAGTTAACCTCAATGTCAACTGTAATCAAAATTTTTTATAGTTAAAAATAAGAATAATAATCAGCCTGACCATCAACAAATAGTTAATGAATGCTTTTCATACATGTTTTACTATTGAGTAGTGGCATTTGTAATTTGTCTTAAATTTATCTTACAATTAAAGGGAAAAAATACTAAAGCCCTACTTTATTTCCCATAGTGAGATAAAACCATAGAAGGTACTTAGAAGTATTTAATTCAACCATCTAATTTTAGAGACAGGAAACTAATTAAAGCCCAGATAAATAAAAAATTAATTGTTCTAAGTCCTTAAACTGTTGAGTGACACAGTCAGTGACTAGATTTCTGGTCTCCTGTCAGTCCTGTGCTCTTTCTTGCACATGTCCAAATTTAGTGAATACCACAGCAGCCCAAGTCTGTGGAAATGTCAAACTCAATGATTTCAGTATCATTTATATTTCTACATAGTAGTGCTGGGTTTGGAATGTAGCTTCAGAAATTCACATTGACATACATTTTTCAAAGCCTTAATATAAAATCTAGAAATAGAAAATGTTGTTGCAAACTCTTTGCCATATACTTTGATAGTAGTACATGCTTCCTTTGTCACAATTGATCACCATACCATCAAAAATTGATTGTCAGATTATCTTGCAACCTAAGAAAAACAAACCATTAAGTTTTGTAGATCAGTACACTCTCTGGGTAATATTCTCTTCAATGGGCAATTGACTGGTCATATCTACTTTTTTCCCCAAAAATGCACATGGACTTATCTTATACTATAGTAAAAGGCCCACCAGACAGTCAATTAACCCAGCTGTTACACAACTGCTGCTGTCTCTATAAATGTGGCAATTTGCTGGTAACAATCAAAAACTTCATACCTCTTTTTAATTGTTATAGTCTCTTACTTCCTCCATCTAATCTGTCTCAATGGCTTTGTTTGTGAGCCAAATATTCCAGAATACATTCAACTATTTTTGATCCCCCAAATGGACTTGTAACATGTACGTACCTTGAGATAACCATGCTAAATACAATAAGCAGGACAGAAAAAGTTGAAAATCACATGATATCATTTGTATGTGAGACATAAACCTAAAAGCAACAAATCAGCAGAACAAACAAACACATACTCATGGATATAGGACTATAGACTAGTAGTTACCAGAAGGTAGGGGGTTGGGGGAGGGGAAGGTAGATGGGATAGAGTGGGTCAAATATCTAAAGGAAAGTTTAGCTGGATACATTATTCTTGGCTGATATTTTCTTTCTCTTAATAGTTTGAATATTTGATTCCACTCCTGTTTGTCTTGTGAGGGTTGTGCTGAAAAGTCCAACGATAATCTAATGAGTTTTATTTTACAGGTTACCATCTTCTTTTCTCTGGCTGCCCTGAGAATTCTGTCTTTGTCATTGATTTTTGATCATTTTAATACAATGTTTCTTGATGAAGGCCTTTTTGAGTTGAGATAATTGGGTGTTCTGTTGACTCCTTGAATTCCAAACTCCAGCTTATTCCTTAAATTTGAGAAATTCTCATCCATTATTTGTCTGAAAATGCTTTCTAATCTCTGCCCTTTTCCCTCCCCTTTGGTAATGCCCATTATTCTTCTGTTTCCTCTCTTGATGATGTCAGCTAGTTTTTGTATTTCTCTTTCATTAATTTACATACTTCAGTTTCTCTCTTCTTTCTTCTGATTTTTTACTAGATTTATGTCTTCAATATCACAGATCCTTTCCTCCATTTGGTCGACTGTATTTTCCAAGCATGCTATTTTATTTTTCACCTCTTGCACTGTGTTTTTTGATCTCTCGAAATTCTATTTGGTTCTTTTTGAGGATTTCAATCTCCTTGCTAAAGTGCTCATTCTGCTCATCTAATGTTTTTTCAACTCCTAAAATTGTTGATATGAGTCATTTCAGATCTCTCTGAGTTTTTTCAGAAGTACTATCCTAAATTCTCTGTTATTTATGTAGCATATTTTTATATCTGAAAGCTTATTTTCTGGAATTTTTTTTCTTTCTTTCTGAGCTGTCTTGTCACCTTGGTTGTTCATGATGTTTAATGAAATATTTTTTCCCTGGACATTAATGAAAACATATTTTACTTTTTTCCAGAAAGAAGATTTGTTATATAAAGGTCTCTCTTCAGCCAGTTGCAAAGAAGGTGCTTTTCTTTCGGTTTCCAGTAGGTGGCATCTAAGCTCTTGGATCCCTGCTTTGTATAAAGCCCTGATAATGCCTTTTTTTCTTATAGATGTTTAATTATGCTTGCTACCCTCAGTCTCAGTTCTTGTCAGTGTTAGTGACAGTTTCTGTAGTGTTTGTTCAGATGCCCCTGGGGCTCCACAGTATTTGGTCTTGTGGGATATGAGGGGTGGGGCCCGCTCGGTTGAGGAATGAGGGCTGAGTCTCAGCCTTCGTTTTGCAACTGCTCATGATAACAATCAACTGTTGTTTCTCTGCTCTCCTCACTTCTTTGCTTTCTGCCCTAATGACTGGGCCCTGTCACTGGCCGCGTGGCACTCCTAGTTCTCCCAGAAAGGACTGTTCAAAGAACTCACCACACCTTTTCCACTCTCCCCTCCTCCTATACGGAGCTCCAGCTGTGAGAGCCATCTTCTTTGTTTCTCCCAGTCCACCACTGAACACCCAGGATTCTGACATGTGGTACTTCACATGCGCAGATCCCATGCTCAGACATGTTAGTGTGCAGTTTGGGTGTTTTTGTTGTTGTTGTTATTGAGTTTTAGATGTTCAGCTTATTGTTTTTTCAAGGGGAAAAAATCTGGGGACTTATCTCATTCTGCCATGTTTCTCCAAACTTCTCCCTTTAATATATATATATATTTTTTCAGTTATCATATTCTTATTTCTTAATGGTTCTTTTTATGCTTTCTAATTCTTTACTGAAGTTATCCCTGAGATCATTGAACATCCTTATAACCAGTGTTTTTAACACTGCATCTAGCAGATTACTGTTCTCCATTTTGTTATTTTTTTTTCTTCAGATTTTTCCTGTTCTTTAATCTAGAACATGTTTTTTTGTCTCCCCATTTTTTGGGCTGTCTGCCTATTTTTGTTTCTATGCATTAGGTAGAGCTGCTCTGTCTCCCAGTCTTTGTCAAGTGGCCTTATGTATTAGGTGTCCCATGGGGTCTATTCGCACATTCTTCTTGGTAACTGAGCCAGGTGCTCCAGTTTTGTCTCTTGTGCAAATTGTGTGTGCCTTCTTATTACAGTTGAGTCTTAGTTCCTGTTTGCACATCAGTAGGAGGAATTGGCCCTCAGGCTGATTGGTTGTGGCGCCTGGCCATGACTACAGTGGAGGAGTTATTATGCAGGGAATGATTCTATAGAGCAGGATTTGTTTTAGCGGGGCTCTGGTGCTTGCTTAGTCTGCCCTTCGGGTGTGATGTTTTAGGAGGTGATTTGGTTGCCCAAATGCATCATGCCAGTGGCCAGAAACTAGCCTCCTGGCTGGCCTGTGCTCCAGGGCACATGCCCAGCCTGCCTCCCTACAGGTCTGCCTCTGGCCTTATGCTTTAGGGTGGTGTGAAACTGGCCACTTGGTGTTATGCTTTAGGGTGGTCTGAAACTGGCCAGTTGGTGTTTTGGTTTTGGGGCCTCTTGAGAGGGGTTCTGGTATTGGCCAAATTCAGACACTGCATGTACCCTGCGTGAGGCCACTTGGAATGAGCTACAAGTGATCTGCAAATGATTGCCACTTGTGCTGGGCTTTGAAGTGCCTGGGAGAGGCTAAACTGTGAACCATGGCTGACTGCAACTAGTTCTGGGCTTGGGACAGCTCATCAAGATGTAGGGGAACACTAAAGACAGATGATGCTTATTTCGTTTTTGTGAACCTTTGAGAGATTTTAAGAAAGTCTGTAGCATGAGCCAAGATATGCTCTTTGTGTGAAAAAAAAAAAGCCACCAGAAGCTTTGGTTAGGTCAGCAAGTTGAATGAGGCAGGGTCTCAGGGAATCACCAAGGCAGGGAGAATAGTGTTAACTAGATTGATAGAGACTCAAGATATGATACCTTTAGGTTATATGGTGTGAGGGCTTAATAAAGAAACAATGGCCTCTAGTAGCACCTCTATCTGCGAGAAACCTGCCCCTATAGCTCTTGACTTGAAGACAGACAATTCAGTGTTTCCTTCTACGTACCTGGCATCTTTTAAGCTGCTGCTCAAGCCCTGGAAGTCAGAGTGAATGGGCCCCTTAAGAAAAGTGCCTGGGACTCCAGCCATCTTCTGTCTCACTCAGCCACAATCTCCACTGGTTTTCACAGCCATAGTTAATAGAACTCTTATTCTTGGTACTGGAATCCTGGGCTGGGGAGTCTGGTGTGGGGCTAGGACTCATCTCTCCTCAGAGAGGACCTCTACAGCTGAGGTATCCCTCCTGACTTTTAACAGCCACATGTGGGTATTAAACCAGCGTGCTCATCTTCTCCACCCCTAATACCAGTCTTGAGGTGGCTTCTTCTATATATTCTTAGTTATAGGACTTCTATTCATCTAGACTTCAGACAATTCACAGTAATGGTCAATATATAGTTTACTTGTAATTTTAATGTGGTCATAAGAGGAAGAAAGCACAGCATTTATGTACTCTTCCATCACTGGCTAAGCACTATTTATATGCACTTTCATTTAATTTTTACAACAAATGTACAAAGAAGTTATTGTCTCCTTTTGTCACATAGGAGGACTCATATAGATCAAGTGACTTAATTAATTGTTGCATAATCACTAGTATGTGATAGTTTCAGGATTTTAACTCAAGGCTTCTGATTCCAGACTTCTGATGTCATCTGCTACCTTCTTTACCACCCTGCTCTCACTACTGGTGTCTGGGCCCCACCTGTTCCTGCTGCAGCCACCCCTGCTGCCCTCCGGCCTCTTACTGAGGTATAATTGCCTGCACAACTGGCAAATTTACAGGCTGGTGACCTACATCTATGAGAATCCAGTTTACTTTCTCTGTGCTTTGCTGGCAATTCTGAGAGAACTGTTGGCACTGACCATCACTGCTTCTTCACCATGATCTTCACCCCCTTCTCCGCTATTATCTTCCTGTCATTTGAGGCTATGTCATTGCTATTGAAACTGGGAGAGGTGGAGGATGCCAGAGGTTTCACTCCAGTAGCTTTTGGCAGGCTGCAGGTCAACTCTGTCCGCTCTCAGATGAGGAGGGCCCTTGTGCTTGGCATGGCTATACCCTCAATGCTGGTGTCATGGCTCCTGCTATGTGCCTCCTGGCTCATTCCTCAGACCTCTTTTCTCAGTAATGTCTGTAGCCTTGGAATTGAGCTAACATATGAGCTCACATATTGCTATTCCTTTGACCTCTCAGAGCAAATAGCATTGAAGCTCAACCAGAAGTTCCCCTTGAGCCTAATGAGGGAGATTTCAATGTTCACGTACATCTCAATTCTTCAGCTGAAATGAGAGCAAGCCACAGCTAGAAGCTGAACCCTGTGCCAGGCTCCTATCCTACACAGAGCAGCCACCTTCATGTGTCCCTGAGCCACCCTGTTGCCCAGATGCAGCATGCCAGTGACCAGAAACTAGCCTCCTGGCCAGACTGTGCTACCGGGCACATGCCCAGCCTGCCTTCCTACAAGCCTGCCTCTGGCCTATGTTATGTACAGATCCATTTTGGCACAACCCTTAACTTTTTTGGTTTCCTTCCACCTTCTGCAGGGGCCTCCCTGGGGGGTTAAATTCCTGCCTCCCTCAACTGCCCTGGCACTGTGTATTCTGGGGTTCTGGCCACTTCAGCAACTGGAGGCTCCAAGGAGAGCACAAGGGTCCTGATCCTCTGATGGAGAAATTACCTCACATTTTGGCCTCTGAAGAAGGTCATCTCCTAGCTAAGGTTTACTTGACAAAAAAAAAGTTATTGAACAACTCTATGTGCCAGGCTCTATGTTTAGTACTTTGATATATGTCCCTATTTCATCCTCATGACAACTTTGTAAAGTACAGTTTATTGTTCTCAGTTTACAGTCACAGAAGCCAGAGTGTGATTACATTAAGTCGCATAGCTCTGTGGTGACACAGCTGGCCTTCTTGGCTCCAGGCCCAGGATTCCTCCCACCTGCTGTTCTGTCTCTCAAAGAACACCTGGGAGAAGAGGGCATTGTCAGTGGCTGCCAATGGCTAGTTGCCACTCTGCATTTCATCCTGTCACTATGTGTAGTGCTCTTGATTTACAGTGTCTGTGTATCTGTGTCTGCCCTTTGGGACCTCCCAGCTGGTATGCTTGGCACTCCCCAGGCCTGTGTTGTTTCTTCCCACAGTGACCACCACACCCCCACCTAAGACTTGTGGTGAGAGGGACAGTGTGAACTGCAGAAGCATGCTGGTGGATCTATAGTGTCAATTACCGTTGTATGAAAAAAAGAAAAAGACTTCTGACTCCAGAGCCCACACTCTTAACCAGGACATTCTACATGTCTGTAAGCTAAGAGCATAAATTGATTTACTTCTGGATACAGCACTCTCCAGTGGGGGACATTATAATACATCTAAGACCTCCACCTTATTTTCAAGCTTATAGTACAAGTAGGATACGCATGACAAATAATTAAAAGGCTAAAAAGTGCACAGGTAGCACAAATGAACATATTTTCAACCATATAAGCCTTTAGAAGAGCTTTGATGAAAAAGTGATCAGAACAAGAGGAATAAGCTGACAAGTATGCGCTAACAGTCTGAGCTATTTAAAAATGAGATAAACTTCCTCAGGAAACAGTAAATTCCCACAGAGGTCTATAGATAAACACTTTGTAGACCAAATTTGGTTGTTTAAAATGGTATCTGAAGTTCCTCCAATCCTGAGATTCTGTGATTTAGTCTAATTATTTTGAATAACCACTAATTTCTAAGTACTGAAATAAACTCCTCTCACAAAGAAAATACATACCTTCAAGGAGTCTACAGTCCACTGGTGCAAATAACACAAACCAAGAAATGTAGAATAAAGTGTAATAATGCATGAGAGCAATGAAGGTCTACACCTAACTCAAACTGGGAAGGGGAATTATAAAGAAAAATTGAACATTTCTTAGAGATGATACCTAAGCTAATTTTTGAAAGTAGAGTAAAAATTAGTCAGGTGTTCCAGTTATCTCCTGCAATGCAACAAACTATTTTTAAAACTTAAAACAACAAATACTTTATCACATATTGCAATGTAAGTACTTATTTAGCAGCTGAGCTTATAAATCAGCTCAGCTGATAAGTAAGATGCAAGACAGTTTCACTCACATGCTTCCTATGCTGGAGGGGATGTTTGAAGACTGTCTCAGCTAGAATCCTCCCTGTCTCCATGAAGTCTCAGGTCTTCTCCATAAGATCTCTCCAGGTAGATTCTTATAAGGTGTCTCAGGCTCAAATAAAAGTGCCTCAAGAGATCAATGTGTAGACTGTAAGGCTTCTTATAACTTACCCTTAGAAGTCAGGCAGTAGCACTTCCAACACAAGTTGTTGGTTACACATGTGTCATCTTGGGAGAGGAAGTACAGGTGTGCATATACTGGGAAAGTGTGGTTTATTGGAGGCCATCATGGAGACTGGTAACCACACCAGGCTAAGAGGTTTGAGAATTGGGAGGGTGCAATTTTCAGCTAGAAGGAATATCATACACAAAGGCAACGTGGCACACAAGAATAAAGCCTGAGAAACACAAGGCGATTGGTATCATCAACACAGCTTTACAGAAGCTGAGAAAATTCAGGAGACACCCAGAGATCCTCTTTCCTGCTGCCAGCTCTGACATCCTAGGGCCCATGTAGATGAATCTAAAACCAGAAATTAGGACTTGTTACAACCGCCTGTTAAAACATGGTGAGCTACTATGAAGTTCTAGGTGTGCAGACATGACTCAGCCGAAGATATTAAACAAGCATATCAGAAAATGGTACTGAAATGGCTTGCAGATAAAAATCCTGATAATTAGTAAAAGTTGAGAGAAAATTGAAACAAGTAGCTGAGGAATACTAGGCACTATCACATACTGAAAAACAGGATATCAATGACAAATATGGCAAAGAAAGATTAAAGGGTGGTGGTGAAAATTACTTTGACAGTTCCTTGAGTTTGGCTTCACATTCTGTAACTCAGATGATGCCTTCAGGCAGTTTTTTGGTGTAAGAAACCCATTTTTAGTCGCCTTCTTTGAAGACCTATTTGAGGGATTTGGGGGAATCGAAGGAGTTCCCCAAGGAAGTAGAAGCTGAGAGTTAGTTTCCTCTGCCTTAGGCAGATTTCCATTTTGAAGAGGGATTTTATTTTTTGTTATAGAATTTACTTCCTTTTCCCTAGGTCACAGGGGCCTCACTTCATTCTCTTCCATGTCATTCAGAGGTAGTAGGGTTAGAAATTTCTAATCTATATCAACTTTTATTAAAATTGTTAGTGGCAGAAAAATCAGTATAAAGAGAATTGTTGAGAATGATCAAGAAAGAGTAAGAGCTGAAGAAGAGTACCAGTTAAAATTCTTAATGATAAATGGCAAGGAGCAGCTGCTAAGCTTTGGTAATTCAATGTATGCATTTGAGGGAAATGTAAACTATAATAAGCTCTATTTGAGGATTAATAGGAACATATTTTTAAAGATTTTAAAGGAACTCCTCTTGAAGTATAACTATATCTAATCTAAAGTATTCATAAACAGCTCCTGGGGACCCCTATTTGTCATAGACTTAAGTTCATTGTTGGGACCATATAATAAGACCATTTGCTTTGTCATTAGAAGTGTAAATCTCTGTATGCACTTTGATTTTTTTATTAAATGTAATCCAAGATCGTCATGATTCTTTTGCACACCAACACTCAGATGGACCTGCTTTTTCATTATGTTTAAAACATGGGCCAAGTAATGTCACCCTGCTGTGAAGTTAACATTGCTAGGATGAATCCTCCACAAAAATTATATCAATTTTTCATTATTTAGTAATGAAAGTTATGGATGCATTAATAGTAATACATGTCTGGTTTAATACAAATTGAAGATGTTTTCTACTTAGGCAAGAATGCTGGCAACTTAGTAAATTCTGACAAATGTTTACATGTGTATGTTAAGCTTAGGTTTAAAAAAGTAAACAGATAAAGTGCGTCTTTGTCATTTTCTTCTAAAAAATAAATGTGAATGCGTTTGGTACATTGAAAAAATCCTGAGAAACACCCAATCAGGGAGCAGTATAATGTAATGGTTATGGGTGCAGGCCCTAGAGTTAGACTCTAGAACCAGTTATTCCTCAGTGTGGATTTTAAATTCTAGAACTGAGCTATTCAATGTTATTAATTAAATTAAATTAAGTTAAATTAGTTAAATTAAATTAAAGTTCCACATGCTCATCTTAATCATTCTAGCCACTTTCAAGTACTCAATAGCCACATATGGCTGATGGTTACCATATCAGACAAAGCAGAAAATTTCCATCATCACAGAAAGTTCTGTTGGATAGCAGTGTGCTAGAAGCTCTTTTAATAGATTACTATTTAACTAACTTGACATACGAACTCATTGCCGTTTCAAAACATATCAACTGATGCCCAAGAAATCATTGAACTTGTGGATAAACACAATTTTTTTCACCCACTAGTTTACCTGTTTGTGTATGAAAAATCAGTTGTGTTTCTTCCTAAACCTACATATTCCAGTTTATTTATATTGTGATTATGCAACTTAGTTAAATTTGGCAACAGATAAAATATGTATGGGAACAGTCTTCTGTGCAAATTAAGTTGAATGCCTTATTAAGAATCAATAAAAACAATTTAAATTTTATTTGTTATAGAATTTAGCGTAAGATAGAGAATTATAAGATATTAGAAATAAAAACATCTTGAATTCTATATTCAGCTCACCTTAAGAGAGTACTCAAGTACTTACCCCACTTTAAAAAACTTAAAACTGAAAAATCTTAGGCAATACAATTATGGGTGTAATTTATAAGAGGAAGATAAAGCTGGACTTCATTTAATAGAACCATTTATTGAAAGATGGGTAAAAACACATGATATCCTAAGTTAATATAAATATATTTATAGAGACAATTAAACATTTCATACTTCTTAATCTAAGCAGACAACACCACAAATAAAATCCTGAAAAAAAAAAACCTCTAGATCTAATCCAGTCTCCAATTTCATAGAAAATACAGAGAACAAAGGAGCTTATTAAACTACACCATGAAATGCAATCAGCAAATCCATACTGTGGAAGACTCTACAGGACAAACAACCTAGTTTCTTCAAAACACTGCAAAGAGAAAGTATAGAGATGGAGGGATAACTGACAAATTAAAAGAGATTTAAAAGATAGAGCAACTAATCAAATATGTAGATCTTATTTAGTTCCTAATTCATATGTAGTGTGTGAAATATCTAACACTTATGAGGCAACTGGAAAATTATACAATGATAGTCTACATGATGTTATTAAGGAAATTAATATTATAGGTGAAATAATTGTATTGTTATTATGTTACCCAAAAGAGTCCTGTTTTCTAGAGATACAAACCAAAATATTTGCAGATTAAATGATTTGATGACCAGGACTTGCTTAAATATACTATGGGATGGGGGTAGTGGATTGAGATATGGATGAAGCATGATGGATTAATTATTATTGGGGCTGGGTATTGGGTGAATAAGTATTTATTATATTGTTCTATTTTCTGTACCTTCTAAATTCTCCATGACACATTTTTTAAAAAAAATAAATGTACCTATCATTTTTCTCACCAATGTTTTCAATTAAGAGATTAAGTTTAATAGCTTCAGATTGAGGACAATGAAAACAAAGTAATATAATAAATATTTTAAAAGTTCTAATATTTTCAAAAATGACCCCCTTAATATCAAATCAATTAAAAAAATTATGTTCCTACTTCAAACATAGGTTAAAGCTACTACTGTTGGCCTGCTGGGTATTCAGCACTGATTTTGGAATCAGTGCTGGTTCTAATCCCAGGTTTTCCAATAACTAATTAAATTAGCCTTGGACAAAGTATTTAATGTTTATAAACCTAGGTTTATTCAACTGCGAAGTGGTGTTAAAATAAAAGTATGTACATCATAAGGTCATTGAGAAGATTCAATAAGATAATTCAATGTAACATGTTTAACTTGTTTGCAGCAGAGCCCATATTGAAAACTAATAAGGGAATACACTAAGGAAATTGTGAATGAGGACAATATGGAAAATAGCTCTGAAGGTCATTCCACTGAATTTGGATTTGCTATATTACATGAACTTTAAACATTGTAAGCACTTGAGTAAGAGAAAATGATGTTTGAAAATTGATATACTTACTTTGTATTTGGATGGGCCCAAAAGGGTGGAAATAGAAGGTAGAGAAATCATTTAGTTGTTTCAATTTTTGCACGCAGACCTACACTCATGTGGTGACTTACAGAAACAAAAAATGGAGGACATCCAGACATTACTGTAAATAGGTACTAATGTTTCAGATAGCAAGATGCCCATTTGACTCCTGACTACTGATTATTGGGGAGCACTATCTTCAAACTACTCACTTCAGATGGGTAGAAACACAGAGGAAAAGAAATGAAAAGAAAAATGAAGGAAAAAGCAGATATCAGTATCAGGTCTTTAAGACTTGCCTATTTACTCAGTTTATTCAATGCTAACACTAAAGATGTCAGAGGCTTAGTGTAGAACTGGATAAATGTGTAAAGTATCAACTGAGGTTTAATAAGACCTGATTACTTAAGATGGAGGGAAGGTTCAGAAAAAAATGCCCAATGTAGTTTCCTGTTGATCCTGAAAAATTTTTTCCCTTGCCATTCTCAGATTCCTCTCTTGCTTGTAAATCCCAACTGTGAACTAAATAGGTAATTGCTCACAAAGGAAACTACACGAAAATCTAAAATTCACTTACAACTTTAATGGCTAGTCAAGAAAATAAATTGTTTTCTTCAGGGAAGTAGCATTCTTTACAAAGTTATAATTTCTTAAGCAAACTTTCTGACCAGAGCAGACAGGGGTGCACTTAAGACGCATTCCTTCCTGGCATCAATCATCCCTAATGTTGTTTTTTCACTTTAAAACCAGGTAATACTTTAGCTTTTCTTAGACGAGAGAGCCAGTCTTGTAATGTTTAATTGGCAACTTAAAAGATTTCCTCCGGAACTTTTATCACTGCTTCCCTGATCAGCTAATTAAAATGAAGCTCAGGAAAGATAAGCTTTCCACTTTTGGGCTCCCAAGAGAAGACAACCAAAGACCGGGTCTTCTGTCCATGCCAACCTTCCTGACTTCAGGGGATTGGAGCAGATCAGGTATATTTGTGTTACTAGTATACCTATTTTCAACAGGTATACCTTATTTCAACTAGTATACCTTATTTATCCTGAAGGAATCATGGGTCTTGATTTTATCAAACTGATTTCTTCAAATAAAATAAATTCTGGAAGCATTAAGTACTCTTACATGACACAGAGAAAGACTGAACTGCACAACAGAAAAAGAATGCTTGATTTTGTTGAAAGGACTAGAACCTTTAAAACAAAAGATTTAGAGCTTATAAAAGGTCTCCTCTCAAATGCACTTTTTATTTAATCACTTTGTTGGCTGTGTACATTACAATATACTCAAGTGTAAACCAGATTACCAAGACAATGAACACATTCACAATTCATAGACGGTCATATCCGTGAAAAGAAAAAAAATCTCCTTTTACCAATAATAAATAGGAATAGTCTTTGCATCACTCTGAATTCCACAAGGAAGAATTCTTAGAGTTTGCTTTCCGACCTCTTAAAAAACAAACAAACAAACAAACAATAACACCCCATTAATTTAGACCACTGGGAAACTTACCATCTCTTCATTACTTTAGTTTTGCAAATTCTGCCCCCAAGTAGTGTTTTCTTTTTAAGTATTCAATAAAGAACCCTGCTATATAAACATACTAACACCAGATGGCAGTTGTATGCCACAGCTCCCAAGGAGTAAGTCATAGGGTGTAAACTGAGACTTGTTTGAGATAAGAGACATTCTTTTGCATCTTGTTCATATCAAAAAGATATTATACACTCAAATAATAACTAAATCCTAAAGTGTTATTTTATAACAAATGTCAAATAACTGAATTCCAGGATGCATTTTTATTCACCATCTCTAAAAGTTAGCATACAACATATCTTATTCCAACCATATAGCAGTATTTGGTTAAAATGCTAATCTTCATATTTATTACCACTTGCACTAAATGCTCTTCCTGATTTTTTTATCTTTTATTTAATCTTGTTGTTCACCCCCATTGGCTTAGTTGAGCATGATATAGCTACCCACCCTGCCTAGCTATCCCAAATAATTAAAGGAATAGTATTTCTTGAGGTCTCTTCTTCTCCCTGCAGCTTTCTGGTTCTCCCATTTGTTCTCCCTTCCTTCCTCTTCACTTAGGAAATATAATTTGCCCTCCACAATTCCTAGAAGTTTCCTCTTCATATTTGTCTCTGATTTTTAAAATCAGTTTTATTTTTGCTGTTGAGAAGATTTACTCTACTGCTGGAGCTGAATAAAGCTTAGGAAAAATAGCAATTAAAAATATGCCCAAACAACCCAATTCAAAAATAGGCAAAGAACTTGAATAGATATTTTTCCAATGAAAATATACCAATGGCCAATGAGCACATGAAAAGATGTTCAATGTGTTGGCTGGAGAATTACTGTTTAAAAGTTAACTACTTGCTGGAAATTACTGCTTGGCTACCATCATAGGAACATAGGCTATTAACTATAGGAACATAACCTTCTAACAATAAGCAAGCATTCTGCTTCTGTATCCCCGCTTGCACACCTGACCAGTGGGCCGAGAGGTAGTGAATAGAAGAAAAATAGACCTTTGTGTTCAGACAGGATGAAGAATGAGATTAATTTGTGGTCTGCGTACCCCTGGCAAACCTAGCTAGCTGAATGAAGAGTGTGATTCCTATAACTCACTGAGTTCTGGTGGTCCTTGTGTCTTTCAGGGGCTAGCAGCCACAGTATCAACATCATTAGTCATTAGAGCAATGCACATTAAAAATCACAGTGATATCCACTTCACATGTATTAAGACAACTATAATTTTAAAAAAATGGGGAAAAAAAGCTTTGGCAAAGATGTGTGTGTGTGTGTGTGTGTGTGTGTGTGTGTGTGTGTGTGTAATTGAGCAATAAAAAGAAATAAAAATAAAAATAAATGAAATTTTGATACACACTACAACATGGAAGAATCTTGAAGACACTGCTAAGTAAAATAAGCCAGACACAAAAAGACAAATGCTGTATGATACAACTTATATAACGTACCTAGAGTAGTCAAATTAATAAAGATGGCAAATACCATGGTGGTTTCCAAGGGCTACAAGGAGGAAGAATAAGGAGTTACTGTTTAACTGATATAGCTTCAGTTTGTGGAGATGAAAAATCCTGAAATGAATGGTGGTGATGGTTGTACAACAATGTGAACGTACGTAATGCCACAAAACTGTACACTTAAAAATGGTTACAATGGTAATCATTGTATTTATGTTATACTGGTAAATTTTATGTGTTTACCAAAATAAAATAAAATCTTTAAAAAATGTGCCCATAGTTTGCGTGCTGATGAGAGCCTAAATAAAAATTATTTCAATTGATAAGATAATGTTCCATCAAGCAGGAAATTCTGAATAAAAGAAAAACAAACAGAAATTTATCTGACTGTATCATAACCCATTCGTTCAAAAACTGTGATAATTCAACTCAAGTTAGCCCAATGTTGACATTTAAGTAAACCATTTCTCCTCATCAATGTAAACAAAAGGCAGAATTAATCAATTTAAGAGAACAAGCAATTTAAAAGTTCTTTAGTACATTTGTGGTCTACATAGAAATAAATGTTACTAAATATAAGTGATTGCCCTAGAGTGGAACTTTCCACAAACACAAGTATTTATGTAATTGCATAAATGTTCACTTCTTTAAAACTTCTTTAAAATTACTTTATCTCTTCTCTTTCTCCTTATTTCAAACTGGCCTCAGGCTCACTAGCTTCTTTTCTTTCCTTACCTTTTTTTATACAAAGCTCACAGGTGTCTCTGGCCTTGGTGCCATTTCCTTAAATAAACCTCTACTTTCTCTTTTTTAAAATTAAGTTTATTGGGGTAACATTTATATAATGTTCAAATGTACATTATTTAGCATCTGTATTTCTATTGTGTGTTTACAACCCAAAGTCCTGTTTCCTTCGGCTACCATGTATTTGATCTCTTTTACCCACTTCATTCTCCATTACCCCCATGTTTGACCCCTTTAACCCTGTCCACCACCCTCTCTTCCTCCATCCCCTACCCTCTGGTAACCACTAGTCTATAGTACATGTCCATAAGTCTCTGTTTGTTCTGTTCATTTGTTGCTTTTAGGTTTATATCTCACATGTAAGTGATATCACGTAATTTTCAATTTTTTCTCTCTGGCTTTTTTTGCTTAGCATGATTATCTTGGGTGCCATTCATGTTGTTGCAAATGGCAAGATTTCATCTCTTCTTATGTGCTGGCTGGAAAATTACTGTTTGGCTATCGCCCATGGGAACACAACGCTCTAACAACAAGCTTTCTGCTTCTGTATCTCCTGCTTGCACAACTGATCTGTGGGTTGACAGTAAAAAAAAAAAAAAAGAAAGAAAGAAAAATAAACGTGTGTTCAAACAGGATGAAGAATGGGGTTTAGGGCTTAAAAGCCCTGCACCTCTACATTTTGGGATGCTTAATTTGGGGTCTGTGTGGCAGACACAGTTGGCTGAATTGAGTGTGCTTCCTTTAATCAGTGTTATCACTGATTTCTGGTGGTCCGTGTTGTCTATTGGGAGCTGGTGGCTACAACACTTATGGCTGAGCAATAGTCCATCGTATATATGTACCACTGCTTCTTTAGCCAATCATCTATCGTAGGACACTTCAGTTGCTTCCATGTCCTGGCCACTGTAAATAATGCTGCTATGAACATCGGTGTGCAAATATCTTTTCTGATATGGGTTCTCATGTCTTTGGGGTAAATACCCAGTAGAGGGATTGCTGGATCATATGGTAGATCAATACTTAGTTTTTTAAGGAACCTCCATACTGAATAAACCTCTTCTTTCTTAACTGCAAACTCCTTCCTGTCCATGTTTCTTTGGTTTTAATACATGCAGGCAAAATGAATCCCATGAGTTTGGTAACAAGGTAAAAAAAAAAAAAAAAAAAAAAAAAAAAAACAATAAATATGTCTTTGTAAATGTCCCTTTCCTAAACAACTTCTAAACCCTTTTGCATCTTGTTGAGAACCACTGCTCTAAGTAGTGCTTTTTAAATATCTTTTTGAAAATTCATTTCTCAAATCGTGAGTTCAGAGCTTCAACCTAAGGAAAATTATTTTGTGTAGTTGCTGAACTTATTATCTGGATATTAGACACAAAAATAATTCAAAAGTCATCAATTCTATTTCCAATATGTTCAGAAATAAATTATGGAAGGCAGTTTTCTGGAGATATTTACCAAACACTATTTCACCCATATATTTCCTGAAACCTACACCTTCACCACTAGAACAATCTAGCACACACTGCATTTGGTGGGTGTATATGTTGTTGCTATGGGCTTGTTTTCATAATGTACACTGGACCATCTAGCTTACTATTGCCGTATACTCTAAATATTGCTTTTGGTTCTTTTCCTCAACCCTCCTACCTCTGCCAAATAGTGTTACTGAAGTTTGTTGGTGTTTCAGATCATCAAATTCAGGAAGGTCATTATACTTTTGTTATATTTTTACTTTTTCATCTGTTTTAATTTTGTCTCCCTGGATAATTTGCAAACCCCTTTAAGTTATGAAGCCTTATAATCAATGTTCCATTAATGTGTATTAATGAGAGATGATGCATCTCTATTGTCCATTAGTCCTTTCTCTTGTACAGTCAATATTTTCTCATTGCTGCTCTTGGAGGGGTTGTAAAAACACCAATGATGGAATATATAATTTCACAAGTGGAAAAAGGGGATGAGACAGTTTAGAGCCAAAGGCAGCTCTAAGGTTTCGAAAGCACCTATCAAAATGCAAAAGTGTAATCTGGTAGGGGCAATGTATTAAATCGTTGTTAGCCATCAACATATTTGCTAGATAACTTGCTCAGGTGAGTTTAATTAGAGCTCCTAAATGAGAATAAGTGAAAGAAAGGAGCACGTTTTAACTAGTGTAGGGAGGATGCTATGGAACATGAAATATGTTTAAGGAGTTGGCAGAGAGAAGGCAGCCCCAAGTTAGGAGGCTTGGACATGTATTATTTCAACAGGTATATATTAGGTCTGAAACTGCTTAGGGTGAAGGAGTAGCATGATGGGAAGAAAGGTGAGTGCAAATGGAATGAAAAAAAGAAAAAAACAACCTCCATCATCCTCCTTTATGATTGCCACAAAAGCTAGCCCTTTGGATATCTAAAGTTTTTTTTTCCTGTAAGCATCTTATCTCTTCTTCGTTAGTTTGTTTTAGTTAGATCATACTGGAAATTAACTTATCTGCTTGTTCCTTATCTGTTCTTGATTCCTTTGTTTGTTCATGGATAGCAGGACTGAGTGTAGCCTGTGAGATCCTTGGTTTCCTGGAAACTTTTCTTCTTTGCATCCACAGAAGACTTTTGCTTTACCCTGTAAACTTCTTTGGCTGGGCTCCACGGATTTACCTAAAGAGATATTTGGAGCAAAACTGAGGTTTTCTTGTGTTTTTGGTGTGTACAGACTGAGTTAATGAGGGGGTTAACTTCTTTTCTTGCCAAGGTCATCAGGAAGAAGGCTGTCTCCTGAGACATGCTAACATTAACCTGTGAATTAAAGATTAGGGATGTAGAGGGACCTTTGAGCTATGGGGCTTTCAGACAAACTGCACTAAATCAGAATAAAAGCAAGGCCACTTGAAAGGAAAAGCTCAAATTATACATTCTTTTATAAGAAACGCATCTTTCTGTTCCTCTAAGACAAACACAAACCCTCATATACTTTGTCTGATTGCATCAAGCCAGTATTCTAAAGATAGCACAGTATCAGAAAGGCTACACACAGGCTTTAATAAGGAAAGATTTCTGTTTGAAACCTGACTGAACCACTTAATAGCTGTGTGGCCCTGATAAAAACACATTACTACTATTGCCTCAGCTTCCCAATCTCTACAAGAGAGATACCAGTGCCTATCTTTCAAGGTTTTTAGAATTAGAAAAAAACATAGCAAGAGCACTAGCACAGTTGTCTCACAAACCAGGTGCCCAGTCAATGGTAGGGAATATTAGTATAATACTACTGATCCAGAAATAATCTGGGTTCTTTCTCCTCTGCCTGGGAAATGGGCTAGAGAAGTTGAGACCAAAGAAGAAGATACTTTGGCTACAGGATTGTTAGACGATTTTTCAGAGAGGTTAAAATATTCCATCATGCCAGAGAAACAAAAATGTTTCAGATAAATGACAAGAGCAAGCAGCATAAACAAAGTTAAATTACAGAATGAACAACCGTTATTGGGACAAAAAAGGGGGGCAGCGTCCCTCTGCCTGTGGGTGTTTAAGCCAGAGAAGAGATACATGCAGGTTTTGAAACAAAGAAAGTAATGTTTATTAGAGAGTTGCAAGTCCCGAAGACACAGGTGAGGTATGACTCAAAGGCCTGTTTCCACAATGGCCTTTAGAGGATAGGGTATATAAGGGAAAACTCATTAGCAGCTGAGGGAGTTTGGGTCCTGGGCTCTACTGATTGGTCAGGGATATGAAGGAGGAAGTTGATCATTACATCAGGTCCTGATGTCAGTCAGTCATGGTGTCATTCTGTCTGGTTTCAAGGGAGTGCTGGTAGGCTGCTTCTGCTTTCATTGGTGCCAAGCTGCAAGATGTTATCTTTAGCTAGAGGAAAGTTTGTTTCTGTGGTCAACAGACCTCAGGCTTTGTTCCTAAGACTGTTTGATGCTGACCTAAGGGCTTAATGATTAAGGGATTGGTTGTGTGTTATGCAGATAGATAAGGAAAGAAAAGGTAGTGAGCCTGAGGCCAGTTTGAAATAAGGAGAAAGAGAAGAGATAAAGTAATTTTAAAGAAGTTTTAAAGAAGTGAACATTTATGCAATTACATAAATACTTGTGTTTGTGGAAAGTTCCACTCTAGGGCAATCACTTATATTTAGTAACATTTATTTCTATGTAGACCACAAATGTACTAAAGAACTTTTAAATTGCTTGTTCTCTTAAATTGATTAATTCTGCCTTTTGTTTACATTGATGAGGAGAAATGGTTTACTTAAATGTCAACATTGGGCTAACTTGAGTTGAATTATCACAGTTTTTGAACGAATGGGTTATGATACAGTCAGATAAATTTCTGTTTGTTTTTCTTTTATTCAGAATTTCCTGCTTGATGGAACATTATCTTATCAATTGAAATAATTTTTATTTAGGCTCTCATCAGCACGCAAACTATGGGCACATTTTTTAAAGATTTTATTTTATTTTGGTAAACACATAAAATTTACCAGTATAACATAAATACAATGATTACCATTGTAACCATTTTTAAGTGTACAGTTTTGTGGCATTACGTACGTTCACATTGTTGTACAACCATCACCACCATTCATTTCAGGATTTTTCATCTCCACAAACTGAAGCTATATCAGTTAAACAGTAACTCCTTATTCTTCCTCCTTGTAGCCCTTGGAAACCACCATGGTATTTGCCATCTTTATTAATTTGACTACTCTAGGTACGTTATATAAGTTGTATCATACAGCATTTGTCTTTTTGTGTCTGGCTTATTTTACTTAGCAGTGTCTTCAAGATTCTTCCATGTTGTAGTGTGTATCAAAATTTCATTTATTTTTATTTTTATTTCTTTTTATTGCTCAATTACACACACACACACACACACACACACACACACACACACACACACACACACATCTTTGCCAAAGCTTTTTTTCCCCATTTTTTTAAAATTATAGTTGTCTTAATACATGTGAAGTGGATATCACTGTGATTTTTAATGTGCATTGCTCTAATGACTAATGATGTTGATACTGTGGCTGCTAGCCCCTGAAAGACACAAGGACCACCAGAACTCAGTGAGTTATAGGAATCACACTCTTCATTCAGCTAGCTAGGTTTGCCAGGGGTACGCAGACCACAAATTAATCTCATTCTTCATCCTGTCTGAACACAAAGGTCTATTTTTCTTCTATTCACTACCTCTCGGCCCACTGGTCAGGTGTGCAAGCGGGGATACAGAAGCAGAATGCTTGCTTATTGTTAGAAGGTTATGTTCCTATAGTTAATAGCCTATGTTCCTATGATGGTAGCCAAGCAGTAATTTCCAGCAAGTAGTTAACTTTTAAACAGTAATTCTCCAGCCAACACATTGAACATCTTTTCATGTGCTCATTGGCCATTGGTATATTTTCATTGGAAAAATATCTATTCAAGTTCTTTGCCTATTTTTGAATTGGGTTGTTTGGGCATATTTTTAATTGCTATTTTTCCTAAGCTTTATTCAGCTCCAGCAGTAGAGTAAATCTTCTCAACAGCAAAAATAAAACTGATTTTAAAAATCAGAGACAAATATGAAGAGGAAACTTCTAGGAATTGTGGAGGGCAAATTATATTTCCTAAGTGAAGAGGAAGGAAGGGAGAACAAATGGGAGAACCAGAAAGCTGCAGGGAGAAGAAGAGACCTCAAGAAATACTATTCCTTTAATTATTTGGGATAGCTAGGCAGGGTGGGTAGCTATATCATGCTCAACTAAGCCAATGGGGGTGAACAACAAGATTAAATAAAAGATAAAAAAATCAGGAAGAGCATTTAGTGCAAGTGGTAATAAATATGAAGATTAGCATTTTAACCAAATACTGCTATATGGTTGGAATAAGATATGTTGTATGCTAACTTTTAGAGATGGTGAATAAAAATGCATCCTGGAATTCAGTTATTTGACATTTGTTATAAAATAACACTTTAGGATTTAGTTATTATTTGAGTGTATAATATCTTTTTGATATGAACAAGATGCAAAAGAATGTCTCTTATCTCAAACAAGTCTCAGTTTACACCCTATGACTTACTCCTTGGGAGCTGTGGCATACAACTGCCATCTGGTGTTAGTATGTTTATATAGCAGGGTTCTTTATTGAATACTTAAAAAGAAAACACTACTTGGGGGCAGAATTTGCAAAACTAAAGTAATGAAGAGATGGTAAGTTTCCCAGTGGTCTAAATTAATGGGGTGTTATTGTTTGTTTGTTTGTTTGTTTTTTAAGAGGTCGGAAAGCAAACTCTAAGAATTCTTCCTTGTGGAATTCAGAGTGATGCAAAGACTATTCCTATTTATTATTGGTAAAAGGAGATTTTTTTTCTTTTCACGGATATGACCGTCTATGAATTGTGAATGTGTTCATTGTCTTGGTAATCTGGTTTACACTTGAGTATATTGTAATGTACACAGCCAACAAAGTGATTAAATAAAAAGTGCATTTGAGAGGAGACCTTTTATAAGCTCTAAATCTTTTGTTTTAAAGGTTCTAGTCCTTTCAACAAAATCAAGCATTCTTTTTCTGTTGTGCAGTTCAGTCTTTCTCTGTGTCATGTAAGAGTACTTAATGCTTCCAGAATTTATTTTATTTGAAGAAATCAGTTTGATAAAATCAAGACCCATGATTCCTTCAGGATAAATAAGGTATACTAGTTGAAATAAGGTATACCTGTTGAAAATAGGTATACTAGTAACACAAATATACCTGATCTGCTCCAATCCCCTGAAGTCAGGAAGGTTGGCATGGACAGAAGACCCGGTCTTTGGTTGTCTTCTCTTGGGAGCCCAAAAGTGGAAAGCTTATCTTTCCTGAGCTTCATTTTAATTAGCTGATCAGGGAAGCAGTGATAAAAGTTCCGGAGGAAATCTTTTAAGTTGCCAATTAAACATTACAAGACTGGCTCTCTCGTCTAAGAAAAGCTAAAGTATTACCTGGTTTTAAAGTGAAAAAACAACATTAGGGATGATTGATGCCAGGAAGGAATGCGTCTTAAGTGCACCCCTGTCTGCTCTGGTCAGAAAGTTTGCTTAAGAAATTATAACTTTGTAAAGAATGCTACTTCCCTGAAGAAAACAATTTATTTTCTTGACTAGCCATTAAAGTTGTAAGTGAATTTTAGATTTTCGTAGTTTCCTTTGTGAGCAATTACCTATTTAGTTCACAGTTGGGATTTACAAGCAAGAGAGGAATCTGAGAATGGCAAGGGAAAAAATTTTTCAGGATCAACAGGAAACTACATTGGGCATTTTTTCTGAACCTTCCTCCATCTTAAGTAATCAGGTCTTATTAAACCTCAGTTGATACTTTACACATTTATCCAGTTCTACACTAAGCCTCTGACATCGTTAGTGTTAGCATTGAATAAACGGAGTAAATAGGCACGTCTTAATGACCTGATACTGATATCTGCTTTTTCCTTCATTTTCTTTTCATTTCTTTTCCTCTGTGTTTCTACCCATCTGAAGTGAGTAGTTTGAAGATAGTGCTCCCCAATAATCAGTAGTCAGGAGTCAAATGGGCATCTTGCTATCTGAAACATTAGTACCTATTTACAGTAATGTCTGGATGTCCTCCATTTTTTGTTTCTGTAAGTCACCACATGAGTGTAGGTCTGCGTGCAAAAATTGAAACAACTAAATGATTTCTCTACCTTCTATTTCCACCCTTTTGGGCCCATCCAAATACAAAGTAAGTATATCAATTTTCAAACATCATTTTCTCTTACTCAAGTGCTTACAATGTTTAAAGTTCATGTAATATAGCAAATCCAAATTCAGTGGAATGACCTTCAGAGCTATTTTCCATATTGTCCTCATTCACAATTTCCTTAGTGTATTCCCTTATTAGTTTTCAATATGGGCTCTGCTGCAAACAAGTTAAACATGTTACATTGAATTATCTTATTGAATCTTCTCAATGACCTTATGATGTACATACTTTTATTTTAACACCACTTCGCAGTTGAATAAACCTAGGTTTATAAACATTAAATACTTTGTCCAAGGCTAATTTAATTAGTTATTGGAAAACCTGGGATTAGAACCAGCACTGATTCCAAAATCAGTGCTGAATACCCAGCAGGCCAACAGTAGTAGCTTTAACCTATGTTTGAAGTAGGAACATAATTTTTTTAATTGATTTGATATTAAGGGGGTCATTTTTGAAAATATTAGAACTTTTAAAATATTTATTATATTACTTTGTTTTCATTGTCCTCAATCTGAAGCTATTAAACTTAATCTCTTAATTGAAAACATTGGTGAGAAAAATGATAGGTACATTTATTTTTTTTAAAAAATGTGTCATGGAGAATTTAGAAGGTACAGAAAATAGAACAATATAATAAATACTTATTCACCCAATACCCAGCCCCAATAATAATTAATCCATCATGCTTCATCCATATCTCAATCCACTACCCCCATCCCATAGTATATTTAAGCAAGTCCTGGTCATCAAATCATTTAATCTGCAAATATTTTGGTTTGTATCTCTAGAAAACAGGACTCTTTTGGGTAACATAATAACAATACAATTATTTCACCTATAATATTAATTTCCTTAATAACATCATGTAGACTATCATTGTATAATTTTCCAGTTGCCTCATAAGTGTTAGATATTTCACACACTACATATGAATTAGGAACTAAATAAGATCTACATATTTGATTAGTTGCTCTATCTTTTAAATCTCTTTTAATTTGTCAGTTATCCCTCCATCTCTATACTTTCTCTTTGCAGTGTTTTGAAGAAACTAGGTTGTTTGTCCTGTAGAGTCTTCCACAGTATGGATTTGCTGATTGCATTTCATGGTGTAGTTTAATAAGCTCCTTTGTTCTCTGTATTTTCTATGAAATTGGAGACTGGATTAGATCTAGAGGTTTTTTTTTTTCAGGATTTTATTTGTGGTGTTGTCTGCTTAGATTAAGAAGTATGAAATGTTTAATTGTCTCTATAAATATATTTATATTAACTTAGGATATCATGTGTTTTTACCCATCTTTCAATAAATGGTTCTATTAAATGAAGTCCAGCTTTATCTTCCTCTTATAAATTACACCCATAATTGTATTGCCTAAGATTTTTCAGTTTTAAGTTTTTTAAAGTGGGGTAAGTACTTGAGTACTCTCTTAAGGTGAGCTGAATATAGAATTCAAGATGTTTTTATTTCTAATATCTTATAATTCTCTATCTTACGCTAAATTCTATAACAAATAAAATTTAAATTGTTTTTATTGATTCTTAATAAGGCATTCAACTTAATTTGCACAGAAGACTGTTCCCATACATATTTTATCTGTTGCCAAATTTAACTAAGTTGCATAATCACAATATAAATAAACTGGAATATGTAGGTTTAGGAAGAAACACAACTGATTTTTCATACACAAACAGGTAAACTAGTGGGTGAAAAAAATTGTGTTTATCCACAAGTTCAATGATTTCTTGGGCATCAGTTGATATGTTTTGAAACGGCAATGAGTTCGTATGTCAAGTTAGTTAAATAGTAATCTATTAAAAGAGCTTCTAGCACACTGCTATCCAACAGAACTTTCTGTGATGATGGAAATTTTCTGCTTTGTCTGATATGGTAACCATCAGCCATATGTGGCTATTGAGTACTTGAAAGTGGCTAGAATGATTAAGATGAGCATGTGGAACTTTAATTTAATTTAACTAATTTAACTTAATTTAATTTAATTAATAACATTGAATAGCTCAGTTCTAGAATTTAAAATCCACACTGAGGAATAACTGGTTCTAGAGTCTAACTCTAGGGCCTGCACCCATAACCATTACATTATACTGCTCCCTGATTGGGTGTTTCTCAGGATTTTTCAATGTACCAAACGCATTCACATTTATTTTTAGAAGAAAATGACAAAGACGCACTTTATCTGTTTACTTTTTAAACCTAAGCTTAACATACACATGTAAACATTCGTCAGAATTTACTAAGTTGCCAGCATTCTTGCCTAAGTAGAAAACATCTTCAATTTGTATTAAACCAGACATGTATTACTATTAATGCATCCATAACTTTCATTACTAAATAATGAAAAATTGATATAATTTTTGTGGAGGATTCATCCTAGCAATGTTAACTTCACAGCAGGGTGACATTACTTGGCCCATGTTTTAAAACATAATGAAAAGCAGGTCCATCTGAGTGTTGGTGTGCAAAAGAATCATGACGATCTTGGATTACATTTAATAAAAAAATCAAAGTGCATACAGAGATTTACACTTCTAATGACAAAGCAAATGGTCTTATTATATGGTCCCAACAATGAACTTAAGTCTATGACAAATAGGGGTCCCCAGGAGCTGTTTATGAATACTTTAGATTAGATATAGTTATACTTCAAGAGGAGTTCCTTTAAAATCTTTAAAAATATGTTCCTATTAATCCTCAAATAGAGCTTATTATAGTTTACATTTCCCTCAAATGCATACATTGAATTACCAAAGCTTAGCAGCTGCTCCTTGCCATTTATCATTAAGAATTTTAACTGGTACTCTTCTTCAGCTCTTACTCTTTCTTGATCATTCTCAACAATTCTCTTTATACTGATTTTTCTGCCACTAACAATTTTAATAAAAGTTGATATAGATTAGAAATTTCTAACCCTACTACCTCTGAATGACATGGAAGAGAATGAAGTGAGGCCCCTGTGACCTAGGGAAAAGGAAGTAAATTCTATAACAAAAAAATAAAATCCCTCTTCAAAATATGGAAATCTGCCTAAGGCAGAGGAAACTAACTCTCAGCTTCTACTTCCTTGGGGAACTCCTTCGATTCCCCCAAATCCCTCAAATAGGTCTTCAAAGAAGGCGAATAAAAATGGGTTTCTTACACCAAAAAACTGCCTGAAGGCATCATCTGAGTTACAGAATGTGAAGCCAAACTCAAGGAACTGTCAAAGTAATTTTCACCACCACCCTTTAATCTTTCTTTGCCATATTTGTCATTGATATCCTGTTTTTCAGTATGTGATAGTGCCTAGTATTCCTCAGCTACTTGTTTCAATTTTCTCTCAACTTTTACTAATTATCAGGATTTTTATCTGCAAGCCATTTCAGTACCATTTTCTGATATGCTTGTTTAATATCTTCGGCTGAGTCATGTCTGCACACCTAGAACTTCATAGTAGCTCACCATGTTTTAACAGGCGGTTGTAACAAGTCCTAATTTCTGGTTTTAGATTCATCTACATGGGCCCTAGGATGTCAGAGCTGGCAGCAGGAAAGAGGATCTCTGGGTGTCTCCTGAATTTTCTCAGCTTCTGTAAAGCTGTGTTGATGATACCAATCGCCTTGTGTTTCTCAGGCTTTATTCTTGTGTGCCACGTTGCCTTTGTGTATGATATTCCTTCTAGCTGAAAATTGCACCCTCCCAATTCTCAAACCTCTTAGCCTGGTGTGGTTACCAGTCTCCATGATGGCCTCCAATAAACCACACTTTCCCAGTATATGCACACCTGTACTTCCTCTCCCAAGATGACACATGTGTAACCAACAACTTGTGTTGGAAGTGCTACTGCCTGACTTCTAAGGGTAAGTTATAAGAAGCCTTACAGTCTACACATTGATCTCTTGAGGCACTTTTATTTGAGCCTGAGACACCTTATAAGAATCTACCTGGAGAGATCTTATGGAGAAGACCTGAGACTTCATGGAGACAGGGAGGATTCTAGCTGAGACAGTCTTCAAACATCCCCTCCAGCATAGGAAGCATGTGAGTGAAACTGTCTTGCATCTTACTTATCAGCTGAGCTGATTTATAAGCTCAGCTGCTAAATAAGTACTTACATTGCAATATGTGATAAAGTATTTGTTGTTTTAAGTTTTAAAAATAGTTTGTTGCATTGCAGGAGATAACTGGAACACCTGACTAATTTTTACTCTACTTTCAAAAATTAGCTTAGGTATCATCTCTAAGAAATGTTCAATTTTTCTTTATAATTCCCCTTCCCAGTTTGAGTTAGGTGTAGACCTTCATTGCTCTCATGCATTATTACACTTTATTCTACATTTCTTGGTTTGTGTTATTTGCACCAGTGGACTGTAGACTCCTTGAAGGTATGTATTTTCTTTGTGAGAGGAGTTTATTTCAGTACTTAGAAATTAGTGGTTATTCAAAATAATTAGACTAAATCACAGAATCTCAGGATTGGAGGAACTTCAGATACCATTTTAAACAACCAAATTTGGTCTACAAAGTGTTTATCTATAGACCTCTGTGGGAATTTACTGTTTCCTGAGGAAGTTTATCTCATTTTTAAATAGCTCAGACTGTTAGTGCATACTTGTCAGCTTATTCCTCTTGTTCTGATCACTTTTTCATCAAAGCTCTTCTAAAGGCTTATATGGTTGAAAATATGTTCATTTGTGCTACCTGTGCACTTTTTAGCCTTTTAATTATTTGTCATGCGTATCCTACTTGTACTATAAGCTTGAAAATAAGGTGGAGGTCTTAGATGTATTATAATGTCCCCCACTGGAGAGTGCTGTATCCAGAAGTAAATCAATTTATGCTCTTAGCTTACAGACATGTAGAATGTCCTGGTTAAGAGTGTGGGCTCTGGAGTCAGAAGTCTTTTTCTTTTTTTTTATACAAAAGTAAAAAGTTAGCTAGTGCCCAAAAATCTGTTCCCCAATGACCTCTAAGGGATAGGGTATATAGAGGAAAACTCATTAGCAGCTATGGGAGTAGGCTTTACTGATTGGTCAGGGCTATGAAGGAGGCAATTGATCATTACATCAGTTCCTGATGTCAGTCAGTCATGTTGTCATTCTGTCTGGTTTCAAAGGGGGTGCTGGTAAGCTGCTTCTGCTTTCATTGATGCTGAGCTGCAAGATGTTATCTTTAGCTAGAGGAAAGTCTGTTTTTGTGGTCAACAGACCTGAGGCTTTGTTCCTAAGACTGTTTGATGCTGACCTAAGGGCTTAATGATTAAGGGATTGGTTGTGTGGTACGCAGATAGATAAGGAAAGAAAAGGTAGTGAGCCTGAGGCCAGTTTGAAACAAGGAGAAAGAAAAGAGAAAATATTATTTTAATGAAGTGAAAATGTACATGGTTAGAACCCCTTCATACTGTAGGCATAGAAGGAACAGCTCCATGCATCCTCCTAAATGTGAAAATGATAGTAAAATTATTCTAATTATCTGTTTTCAAATGATTTGAATTTCTGTCAAATTCAAGTCAAATATTATTTTCATAATATTTTCCTTTAATGTATGCTTTACAGTACCAAGTATAATGCCATTCACACAGAGGAAATTCAACACATACTTTACCTTTGATTATTTTGTTTTGGGAGGGATCTCAACCTCTTAGTAAATTTCTGGTATAAACTGAAATTTTTCTAATTCCAAACTGTGTATCAGAAGACTGTCTCTGAACTATGTTGGGCTAATGTAAACCACCAGTTCCCACTAATGAAGATACTAATCAGAAAGGAGAAGAACTGTTGGAGTAAGTCTGGCTACAAGAAAAAGGAGAAAAGGAAAACAAAAATATAGGTGGGGTAACAAACTTCCCACCCTACTCCCACTGCCACCCTACCCCTACCACCATGAAGAGATTTAAGGTGTGACCAGGAAAACTTATAGTGTTGTAGCCACCAGCCCCTGAAAGAAACACAGACCACCAGAAATCAGTGAGTTATAGGAAACATACTCTATTTTCAGCCAGCTGGGTCTGTCATGGGTATGCAGACCCCAAATTAAGCAGCCCCAAAATGTAGATATACAAGGTTTTTAAGCCCTAAACCCCATTGTTTATTCTGTCTGAACACAAAGGTCTATTTTTCTTCTATTCACTACTTGTCAACCCACAGGCCAGGTGTGCAAGCAGTGGTACATAAGCAGAAAACTTGTTATTAGAATGTTATGTTCCTATGGGTGATAGCCTATGTTTCCATGGTGATAGCCAAGCAGTAATTTCCAGCTAGCACTTTAGGATTATAAATGTGACTTATACAAACACATAACTTTGAGTGTCTCTGATATAGTCCAAAGTAAAAGATATTTTTTTTAAGTAAATTGTAGAAAACTTTCTCATTAAGGCCTTTCTCTGACCATTTTATTTAACTCTACCCATTTCATTCCACCTATCCCGACACCTTGTACCATTTCCCTGTTATATTTTCCTCCACAGCACTTAGCAATGTATACTTTACTATACATATGTATTTATTTGTTTGGTTTATTATCTGTTTGCCCTACTAGGGTGTAAGTTCTATGAGGACAAATGTCATGTTTGTCAAATTTACTACTATTAATTATGATTTTCCAAAATATGGCAAAATGTTGAGTCTTATATGAAAATAAAACTAAATAAATGTTAAAGATTTTTTTAACTCCTTAATGTGGAAACTGGTAAAATATTACAGCCAGTTGAAAAGAGAATTCAAAGAACAGACACATTTATAAATCCGTAATATTGTAAAGAATGAGTCAAAACTGGTTTTTCCACATGAGGAAGAGTTGTCCCTCGCCTGAGGGAGTTAAATTTGCTTGTCTATAGAGAAGCATTACTGTGTATAAACAATAATTATTTCACATTTCTATCAGTTATCTGCAACCTACAGATTTGCAAAAAAAAAAAAAAAAGCAGAATTATATAACTCTAACATGTGCAATAGACAATGCATAATTTTCTACTGGAACACAGAATTCTTCCTACACCACAGCAGGGCCTGGCATGTAGTGGAAACTTTTGAAGGCATGACAAGAACCAACGTTACTGACATGAACCTAATTCTACAAATCAGGAACTTGATTATTATTCTTGATTGCTCTCTAACACTGTCCTCCTCTGCATATCCAATCAGTCACTACATCTTGTCACTTCTACCACCTGAAAATATTTCTTTATTTTCTTGCTTGGACAAAAAGAAAGAGGGAGAGGTTCTCTGAAAAGTAACCTCACAGGGTGATCTGACATAAATTCATGACTGGGCAGGTCATGGCAGGTAATCACATCCCAGTCATACAACTTACTTAGTAAAATGTTTGTGTTTGCCTTAAGTAAGCTCTGTCCCTTGTTTCTGCGCATTTAGGTTAGCAGATTTTTGAAATACCATAAGTAAAAACCTTCAAAACATGTATTAACCCTCAAGAGAGCACATACTTGTTAACTGTCATATAATCCAATCCCCACCTTGCATTCACCCACCTTCTTGTACTCTTCCTATGTTCCCTCCTTAATTTCAAATGCGTAAAAGAAGCTGCAAAAATTATTCTCTGGAGCATCTGAGATCTTATTCTTTGGCATATATCATAAGTTTGGCTCAAATAAACTCTTATAAAAATTCTCTGCAGATTTGGATGCTTCTTACATCAACACTTGCATTAAAAAAGAATTCTGTACTGATACATAAATCTATCATTATGTGCTTTTCATACTTAAAACTCATTACCCTCAGAATAAATTTGAGAGTAATTTAGAACCTAAGGCCCTTTACTACTGAGTACCTCTAACAAAGAAGGGCACAAAAATGTCATAGACAAATCACCAACTTAGCATAGTTGCTGGCACATAATGAATGCTCAGTAACTATTTGATGAATGAATTACTTAATTCACAGAATTATTTAAAGCAGTTCCTGTATAACTCATCCCCCCCCTAAATTTTTTCTGATTATAATTTTATTTATTCTATAAATAAAACTTCTTTCACCTCTTCCATTTGAATTCATATTTCCTTTTTAAAAAAGGCAAGAAAATAATAGTATAAAAAGTTTTACCCTGAATCTAAGCGTCTAGAGTATTAATATTACAGTTAGCATATCCAGTCTGACAGTCTTGCCTAATTATATGCATCACTCTCATACCCAAGGGAGTCTCTAGATGATACTGCCAAAGTTCAGATTGTTGAAATGAAAATTAAAAGCCAATATAATTGTTCTGCAGATGGAGAAATTGTTTCTAAATTAACCAGAGCTGGCTGCAACAGATGGCCTCTTGACTTCAGTGTGACTGATGTTGTTTGGTATTTTATTCTTGAAGGAAAATGGACATCTAAAGAAACCTTCCAAATCAAAGGCTAAGGTGCAGCTAAGTGCTTTGGCTATGATTTTTGTTAGGAGAGGCTCCTTATAATTACCATGCATAAAAACACACCAGGAGAACAAAACGTCGGTTTAGAATTTGCTTTTCAGATTCCCATTACTATGAATTATTACAGTAAAATGCAGTGATTTAGCAAAACATTTTTTAAAGAAATTACAGAAAGTACTATAGTAGGACACTTTCTAAATGCTGAGCATGAGTATAAGGTAGACCTTAGAAAAACTGAGGCAAATCAAGTCTGCTCTGGTATCTTCCAGCCTTCTTTGTTTCTTTATTCACAATGACACTTTTTCTCATACTTCCTCACTAGATAACCAGGGTCTCTCATGTGGTAGCCATGAGGTTTCTCTCTTGGACACTGTCCTATCCTTGATCTTTAGTCTATTCTTATCCCTTTTAAACTGACCTGTTAAGTACTTTTTAGTGTATTTTCATGTTGGGAAATATCTAATAAACTCTATTGATAAGGTGTAACTCATTTATTAGATTACATAATTCTCTTATCAAGAAGACTTGTATTTCACCATTTTAAAAAATCAAACATAAGTAACAAAAGTAAAAGTTCAGACATCATTGACAGGATGCTATTTGGGGTGAAGGATCTAGAATTCTTCCCAATGTTCCTTCAAATGTATGAAATAGGCCTACTCATTGAAATAGCCTACAATTAATTACATCTATACTAAACTTTCTGTGAAATTGTCTTGTTCTCTTAGAATTCAAGTGAAGGGGGAAAATTCTGTTAGTTGAAGGTTTAGGTTACTTTGATTCAGGTCAACCAAGGTTTTACTTTAATGGAGTTTACATGACACGATGACTTTCAGTTTTGAAAAAAAAATGACTAATTGATTAGCCTATAACTACATCATTTTTCACCTTTTAATGACCTGTTTGAATGGGTCACACTAACTGAACTAAATTGTGTTGTTTGCAAGAACAGTTGATAGTGAAAATAATGTGTCTTACATCCTTCTATACAAGTAGAGAATTCAGCTCATTTTTACTTATTGTTTAAAATTGGCTTACACAAACTCCATTTTGAATGTATGTTAATTGTTCACTTCATTTAATATCTGTATGCCCTTTTATATATCACAAGGTAAGCTGATTTCAAGTGGAAAAAGCATAATAAACCAAAAAGTGACAGAGTAAAGTCTTTTTAATTTTGATCACTCTAAAATTTTAAATTTAATTTCTGAGAGAAAAATGAATCTTTGTACTAAAGAAATAATATTTTAGCAACCATCAGTTTGAAGATATAAACTAATCACTTAAGGTATGCTATGAGAATACTTTTGAAGATGGAGGAAGATGGTAGGTATATCCTTTCTGAGGTTCTAATTGTAAATACTTGAACTATACCAAAATATCATTTCAAAGGTGTTATTTTGGCCAGAAATAGAATGAGTCAACAAATTAAAAATTTAGAATACTAAGGTCTTGTCACTATAGCTTAATAATTTCTAACTTTCTAACCATCTATAGTTTCTCTTAAAATGTTGTTTGCCCTTCCAGGCCATACCCCAACCCCATACACAAGATACTATGAAAACACAGAAATATATCTTGTATATAAGCCAGTAAATATTTATTATCAACCTAGTATGTTTTCAAGATTTTGGTAGATACTATAGTAATACCCATACATATAAACCATTTCCTAGTTTAAAAAAAAAAACTGAAATCTATTTAAAGAAGCAAGATAAATACATGAAGAAATAAACCTCAGTGTAAAATAAAAAGGTAACAGGAGATCAGAGAAGGGCAATAAGAAAAGCCTTCAGAGAAGTGATTGGAACCTTTACTGGACCTTAAAGGAGGGCCAATTATTGATAGGTATAAAGGAATAAGAAGTCATTCCAAAACAAGAGAACAGCATAAGCAAAAGGCTGAGAACAAAACTGATATGGAATATATTTGAACGAATAGGAGAAAAACAATGAGCCTGACATATCTTTAATAGTTATATCATCCACAGTGAGAAAGAAGGCTGCATGAATAATACATTTCAACTCATACATGAGATAATTTGCTCCTCAAGAACAGGAATCATGTTTACTGCATATGTCTGTGTACTTTTTAACACCTCCTTCAGTGAAATGTATGTAATAGATGTTGAATAAAACCTGATTGAATAAATTATCCTGAAAGATATGAAAGCAGATACTAGAAAGCTTGGTCTAAGAAAGAACATCTGGGGTGATGATACAATGAAAAAGAAACAAACTAGGGTTGCCCACTTTGGAAATTTCCCTAGTAATTCACAGTAAAGAGGGATTTGTAAATATTTTGCTAATGAGAAGGTACAGGATCTGCCTAACAAGCTTCTACTTGCTTTTACCCACATGAATTATTCCTCTGCCCAATTAACTTTCTTAACCTGGGACTAGTACTTACCCCTACACATTCCATAGCAAAGCTTGAAAATCTGGTATATACTGCATTCATTGGTCTGTAAATGTTAGGGCAATAACATTCTCAAAATGTCTTACAGATTTAGTAGTTCTGAAAGATATTAAAATGTGTTCCTTAAAAAATTTGCAACATAAATAAGTTTGGGAAGCACTGCCTATTTTATCACCATCTTGACAATTTACAATGAATATTTATTCATATATTAAAATGTTCTGAAATGACCTAAAGTAATGTTTTAAATTGTTTATATTGTTTAATGCAATTCACAAACATATTACCACAGAAATATTTTTAATGAACTATTCATTAAACATCATTCTGTAGAACACTAGTATCCCAATTTATGAAAACAGACATTGATAACACCAGAAGAGTTGCTGGAGAAAATGACCATTTTCTCTTTAAACTAGCAGCTGCCTGTGCCATACTGTCATCTTCAGGAGTATGTCCTCAAGAAAAGGGTCAATCCTTAGTTTTTTTGAGAAACCTCCATATTGTTGTCCATAGTAGCTGTACCAATTTGCAGTCCCACCAGCAGTGTATGAGGGTTCCTTTTTCTCCACATCCTCTCCAATGTTTGTTATTCCTTGTCCTGTTGAAAATGACTATTTTAACAGGTGTGAGATGGTACCTCATTGTGGTTTTAATTTGCATTTCCCTAATAGCTAACTATGTTGAGCATCTTTTCATATATTTGTTGGCCATTGTATGTCTTCTATGGAGAAGTGTCTGTTCAGGTTCTCTGTCCATTTTTTTGATTGGATAGTTTGTTTTCTTTGTTGTTATTGTGTCATATGAGTATAAAATATGATCCAGCAATCCCTCTACTGGGTATTTACCCCAAAGACTTGAAAACCCATATTTGAAAAAATATTTGCACACCAATATTTACAGCAGCATTATTCACAGTGGCCAGGACATGGAAGCACCTGAAGTTTCCTATGATAGATGATTGTCTAAAGAAGCTGTGGTACATATGTACAATGGAATATTACTCAGCCATAAGAAGATATGAAATACTGCCATTTGCGACAACATGGATGGACCTCAAGATAATCATGTTAAGCGAAATAAGTCAGAGAGAAAAAGTTGAAAATCACATCATATCACTTATATGTGGGATATAAACCTAAAAGCAACAAATGAAAAGGACGAACAACCAGAAACTCATGGTCATGGACGATAGAATAGTGGTTACCAGAATTTAGGGAAGGAGGTGGAAGTGGGGGAGGTAGACGGGATAAAGTGGGTTAAATGTGTGGTGACAGAAAGAAATCTAACTATAGGAGGTGAATATACAGTGTAAACATATATGTGCCTTACTGTTAAAGTGTGCAGCTGAAACATTGGATTCCATTAACCAATGTCACCATAAAAATTAATTAATTAATTTTTAAAAAGAAAATAAAAGAAAAAAAGAAAGAAAAGGGTCATGACTTCCCACCTCCACATATTGTAGTTGTCAATCAGGCAGTTTTTTTTATTGTTTGCCTACTTGTGAAATAATCTAGAAGTTCTTAAGAATAAAGTAGCTAAAGCAATCTGTAATAGTTGTAAACCTAGTTTCTCATGCAACAATGTATAGCATCATTTATAATAATTTTTATTTTCAATTATAGCTGGCATACAATATTATATTAGTTTCAGGTGTGCAATGTAATGATTAGATATCTACATAGTACAATTCTTAAATTGGGGTTCCTAGGGAGAATTTTAGTTATGAGTGTTTGATTACGGTCTCATTAACATGGGCACTAAATGAATGGAATATATTTCTATATATAGATCAAAGCTCTTGGGCATTAACAAGAAAACCTGAAAATTTAAAATTATTTTAAGGTAGTACTTTGTAATGTATCACTTTTTTTTGCTTTTGTTTTATACGATTCCAGTCTCTAACCTTAAAGAATTTTGGGCACTATCTTTCTTTGCAAGAGTTTTGAATGAGATTGATCAGATTACCTTAATGTGTTAATCAAGATAGTTAATCATTTTTATAGTGTTGCTTTCCATTGGAAAATTCATTTGGCACTGCATTAGAAGCAGTATGATGTAATAATAAGGTCTCTATGATAATGTCTTTGGAAACAGACATACCTGGGTCCAAATTCTGGGTTATTTCATATGTAACATGTAAGGAAGGTACTGTTACTTTGACCACATAGTAGAGAAATTTATAGCCAGTAGGCTCAAGAATTAGAATCCTCTTTTAAGGTGGTCTGCATCCAAAGCTCATTGCATTTTCCCACAGCTCTGCATTCCAAAGCACTGGAAGGTGGCCAGAGTTACTGATAGTAATAGAGAAACTATTACAAAAGTGAGGACTGTGCTTGTAAACAATACACGTATGTACATTCTTTTGCTATAAAAGAGAGCCAGGGGGCTCTACTGAGTCAAAAACTCAGCAACTTGATTCACTCTGAGAATGAGCAGGCAGATAACATGATACATACCAACGAGGACAACTGAGGAGGAAGTAAAGAAAAAAAGTTAAATGAAGGCTATTCCTCAATCTTTTCACTTTTTAAGAATGTTTCAAATTTTTATTTTAAAATAAATAGAACAGCTCAATTTTTAGAAGTGATGGTAATGTTTAAACAAATTACAGAAAGTATAGAAAGTAGGTAGAGAAACCTTCCTTCATCCTCAATTCCAGTACTTGTAAATTTTAATCTCAGAATTAACTACAGTTAAGAGATTGGTACATATGTTTAAAGACCTTTTCTGTGCTTCCACAGATAATACTTAAGTGTAGAAAATATGCTCCTTTGATCTTTGTTTTAAAATCATAATTATGCTTAAAAATTTAAATCTTATTATTGTGCAAGCTACTTTTCTAACCCTAAGTTATTTACTAAAAGCACATTTATATATATCAAAATAATGTTATTTTTAATTTACAAATGGCAACTAAAAAGATGCTTACTTTAAAAATGAAAATAAATTATATTTTCAGAGAGCATGCTCTTAGGGTTGAGAAGGGATAGAATTGTATCTTACTTTAGACGAAGAAAAGAAAATGCCTTTTTACATGTATTTACAATTTATAATGTATATTTTAAATTTATAGGTTATTTTATTTTTAAATTTTGTTTTTAAACTACATAAGTAAATTTCACTTTTTTGATGTGCATATCTATAAATTTTGACGAATACAGATAGTTGTATAACCACCACTACAATCAAGAACTGATAATTTCATCACCTCAAAAATGCAGAGTATTCTGGGTTGGCTGTTATTTTCTTTTAGCACTTTAAAGACATCATTCTACTGTCTTCTGTCTTCCACAGTTTGTGATGAAAAATTCAACTATTCAAATCATAATTTTCCCCATATGAAATATACCCTTTTTCTCTGGTCTTTTCAATAATTTTTATTTTCTTTGGTTCTAAGTATTTGGGTTATGATGTATCTAACCATGATTTATATTCATTCTGTTTGGAGTTTTCTGAGCTTCTTGAATCTGTAAATTTATAGCTTTTCCCAAATTTGGTACAGTTTCAGCCAATCTACTTCTCGCCTCCTTTTGGGGACTTCAATGACATTAACTTTGTTTTGAAAAGGCTAATAATGTTATTTTAAAATGATTAGAACATTAGTCATAGAGCTGCTAAGATATTGTATTAGCTTTAATGAGATATAAATCATATATCACACAATTCACTCCTTATAATATACAATTCAAATATAAAATGTTCAATACAGTCCCACACAGATCCCTGAAGATATGTTTTTTTTTCCATTTCTTTTCTCCCTGTTCTTCAAACAAGATAATTTGTATTGATCTACTGACTTTTTTGTCTGTCATCTCCTTCTTCAATATTTTAATTTTAATAATTGTATTTTTCTTTTCTAAATTTGTAGTTATTCTTTTTATAGCTTGTATTTCTTGGCTGAGAGCTTATATCTCTCCATTAATTTTAAGTATTCATCTTTACCATATGGAGCATGTATAAAATAACTGCTTTAGAGTCTGATAATTTCAAAATCTGCATTAACTCAGGTTTAGCATCTTTTATTGTCTCCTTAAAAAATTTATGCTGGACATTGTGAATGCTATATCTGTACTTCAGATCCTGTTAAAATTCTCTGGTTAATGGTGAGATTGCTTTTTTTTGTTTGTTTGTTTTGTTGGTTGGTTGGTTGATTTGTTGGTTGATTGGTTTAGCAGGCGATCAATTCATTTAGGTTCAGAAGGCAAGTTTTTAGTTGCCTTCTATGAGCAGTGGTTCCAGTATTAGCTCAGTTTTCTAAATCACTGCTATGCTGTTTGGGTCTACTCCACATATGCACCACTAAGGACTTTGGGCCTTGGATAGCAATTTATATTGCATTTCAGCTTTCAAAGCCTTTTCTGTGCTTCTTTGTGTATGTTCTTTGAATCACAGCTTAGAACTTGTATCAGTTTAATCCCAGAATTAGGGAACCCCCTTCTTCAATCCTTTAATACCTAAAACCTCCCTATAGCTTCCAACTCCAAGAGGCCTCTTTCCTTGGTTCCTCTAGCTAGAATAAAAGGGTTTCTCTCATAGTTTTAAATTCGTATACTGTTCTGGAGTTCTGTGCAGCTGGGGCCAAAATTAGAGCAAAGCAAGTGAAAGAGAGAGAGAAAATAATTTGGATTTCACACACATACTTTGGTCCACCAAAGCTCTTTTCCTTGGTTCTTCTAAAAAATATATGGGAATTTCTTGCCTCAGGGTTTTAGGTGAGTGCCACATCATTGTAGTACTACAGCTTTATAACTATTTATGATCTCAGGCAAGGCCTGGAGAGAAAAGAAGATAAACATTTCTCTTACATTTTCCAGACCATTTTGTCAGTCTCCTAGCTAGAATAAAAGTGTTACTCAAAGAGTTTTTGCTGTCCACACCCAATGCTCTGTTCTGAAACATTCACCACCCTTGAGTCAAAGCCAAACCAAACAAAAAACAAATAGTAAATTCTTCACTTTACTGATCATTTTTCAGGTGTTTGCTTCTTTCCTCAATCTACCTTTTTTTTTTACTTTATAGAGTCTTAAATTAGTTATGTTTTGTGTTCTGTCCATAGTTTTAAAGCATAATTAATGGAGAAAAATAGCCTATATTGGATTTACTCTGTCTTGTCCAGGACCATATGTCCCAGGCAGTATCTTTTGATTGAGGAAAAGACAAATAAAGAGAAATCACTCATATAAGATCTACCTGGCTAACATTTTCTCATGTATCACCTTCCTAAGGATATAAAATAATCAAATAAAATAATGAGCAATTATGTATATAAAAATAAAATGAATCAGGAGAATCAATATTAATATCAAAATAGAATTCAAGGAAAATGAGCATTATTTGATACAAAGAATAAGTTGTTTTAAATAAAATGTATAATTTACAATGAGAATATAACAGTAATAAATCATTACAAAATAACATGGTACCTCTACTACTCAATGTACATATGAGCAAATATATTGTAAGTTCAAGAAGGAATTGAGATAAATAAAATTGTAGTGAGAGTTTGGTGATGTATCATATCACTCAATCTTTGATAGACAAAAGTAGAAAAAACAATACTAGAGAAAATTAGAAAATATAACATGCATTTAAATTAATAGAGACATATCTAACAAAATATTTTAAAAAGTGAATACACATTCTTTCCCAAGGCTCACAAGCATCTCCAAAAACTGATCATACTCTAGACTATCATATCTTACAAATTTTTCTCTAAAGGGCCAGAGAGCAACTATCTTAGGCTTTGTGGTTCTTATGGTCTGTCACAAGTATACAACTTTGCCATTGCACTGTGAAAGCAAACATAAACAATACAGAAACACATGGGCATGGCTCTGTTCTAATGAAATTTTATTTACAAAAATAGGTGGTGTGCTAGATTTTACCCATAGGCTATAGTTTGCTAACCCTTGATCTATACTAATCAAAGGAACTAAAATCTCTGAAGATCACTTCAGTAGTAGGCTTCAAGATAGGTAAAATAACAGAAACTAGTCTTAAACCAAGTGCAAATTCAAATATTTTCAGGTGTCTTGAGAGACAAAGAGTAAAGCAGCCTGGTACAAGAAGAAGCAGTGGTATTTTGTTATTGATCCATGAGAAAGGTAAGAGCAGAAGAGTCATAGCATTACTAGGAAAATTATATTACACCTGACTCTCAGTCTAAGAAATTCGGTGTGAGTTGAAAAATGTATTCCAGGCAAAATGAAAGCTAACTTCAGTAAAATTCACTAATCCTTAAGATTTACTAAAGTAACTAATTACATTTATATTTATGCAGATTTGCTTTGATGAAAAGCTACTGGATTAAGAATGAATTTAATTGGTGTTTCTGTCACTAATTAGCTACATGTCTTTAGGTAAGCCATTGAGTCTCTTTTGGCTTCAGTTTTGTCAACAGATAAAAAGGGACTTGTAGTGAATACTCAGTCATATGTCTTACAGTTTAAAATTTTACTCTATCATTTTATAATTTATTAATATTTGTCAGTATTTAATGGTCTACTTAGCTATTTTATTAATTACTTATCTTTTCTAAAGGATAACTACCTGGAAAAGTGATATATTCATTAAACAAATTAGCAATCAATTCATTTCAATTGCAAACAAAGCAATGGAAATAAAATAAATGGCTTCTTAGAGACCTTTCTTAAAATATCATATCTAAAAATTAAAAGCAAATATCAGAGGATAGAAGCAAAGGAATGAAGAAGGTAATTGAAGAAAAATAGGTAACTGTATACAGTAGGCTAGGATAGAAAGAAAATACATCAGCAATTATTTCTAGCATGAAAAGTTGTCTAGAGAACTATGAAATCAGATAATCATTATGTTTTTATTGAGGAATAAATCTACTATGCAAGCAAAAAAATAGATGCTGAATAAGTTTTCTTAAAAGAATAAAATAGATTTTATTCTCTCCAATGTTTTTTGCATTTATTGTTTTCTTCATGTCAACTACTTACACACATTGTCACTTTCAGTTCTTATAATAAACTTACAAAATAGGTACTTGATTTTTCCCCTTTTACAGAAGAAGAAATGAAGGCATGCATAGAATAAGAAATTGCCCAAATTTAGACACAGCTGAAAACAAAACATTGATTTGAAAGCGGGTTTCTGTAAAAATTAATGTTTTAAATTGCATTCCAGTGTACCTCAATCTGAAATTCTCCTCAAAATAATTGCATCAACAATTCAAGTACTTGCAGAGTACATTCTATGTAACCAACAATACTGGATTCAGTCATAGATATAAAAATAAGTTTAGACTTTATTTGGGCCAATAACGGAATATTTTAAGAAAATGACCATTAAAATTGATTTCTTTGAGCAATATATAAGAATATTAAAATCATTGCACTAGTTCAGGATTTTAATGTTTTAATTATATTTATCAAGGTGACATTGTTTAATAAAATTATATAAATTTCAAATATACATTCAATAATACATCATCTGTATATTGCATTGGGTGTTCACCACCCAAAGTCAACTCTCCTTCCATCACCATATATTTGACCACTTTTACCCTTATCTACCTCAGCCCTTCTCCTCTTTCCTTCTGGTAACCCCTAAACTGTTGTCTGCATCTATGATATTTTGTTTGTTTGTATTTTTTGTTGTTTTCAGTTTTATATCCCACATATGAGTGACATCATATGTATGCTTCGCAAATTTTTCTGTCTGACTTATTTCACTTAGCTTGGTTATCTCAAGATCCATCCATGTTGTCTCAGATGGCAGTATTCACCTTTTCTAAAGGCTGAATAATATTCTATTTTGCATATGTATCACATCTTATTTATCCAATCATCTATTGAAGACATGAAAAGATGTTCAACTTCACTAGCTATTAGGAAAATGCAAATTAAAACCACAATGAGATAATACCTCATACAGTTAGAATGGCTATTATCAATAAGATAATAGCAAGTGTTGGAGAAGTAGGAAAAAAGGAACCCTTATACACTACTGATGGCAATGCAAATTGGTACAACCACTATGGAAAGCACGGTGGAGGGTCCTCATAAAATTAATAATAGAATCATCATATAGCCTAACAATTCCTCTCTGGGTACCTACCCCCCAAAACTGAAAACAGTTATCTGAAAACAGTTATTCTTTTACTTAGCATAATACTTTTAAGAATCATCCATGTTGTGTGTATCAATAGGGTTTATTTTCACTTTTATTCCTAAGTAGTTTTCCATTTTATGAATATGCCACAATTTATTTATCTATTGAGAGACACTTTGGTTGAATCTCAGTTTTGACTATTATGAATAAATCCTAATAAGTATTCTAGTAAAAATGTTTGTATAGACAAATGTTTTCAATTTTTCATGTAAAAGTTTACAATTTATAGCAGGAACTAATGTAAGAAGACATCTAAAGGTAGGAAGAAGTCCATAATGGAGAAGTTCCTCCATATAAAAAGAAAAGAATTTTAAGAAGGATATGGTGTCAACATACTACTCATGTCTTAAATACATAACTTTAGTGAGTCATATGCCTCAGAGTAGGACTAAGAAGATGACAATTGAAGAAGTCATTATACAAAACTATTATCAGAATATCAAAATTTTGTGGAGAGGGAATTCAGTACAGTTGTGAGACTAGAAGCCAGATTTTAAGGAGGACAAAGATACACTAAGAAATGACAACCATAATTATGGCCTACTCTTTAAAAAGTATTGACAGTGAGGGTGTGAGAGGGGTATAAAATGGTAGTTTTAGGAGATATTCAGTTTCAAGGAAGATTGGGAAAGTTTCTGGGGAAAGTTTATCTTATTTTTGGCAAGTAACGAGAGATTGACATTGCAGAACTGGGACCAGTAATACAGCAAGGTGCCAGAGAAATATGGAAAGGATGGAAAAAAGAGTCACCTGTCTTAAAAAAAAAGTTTCTTTTACAGGACAAAGACAAGATGTTAGATGATTAGATATTGGTGGTGAGGAGGGTTTGGCTATAAAACTCTAGTTAGAAGTAAATCAGAGAGGGTCATAGAGCCATACTGAATGGTCTCAATTTTACCCATGGAATTAGGTAACCATTTTAGAAGTGAGATACTAGACCCTGTACATGAAATTTTGGCATCTACCATACGGAATGATCAGAAAAGTTCAGGAAGGGATGAAAGAATTATCAAGCAAAGTGCAAAATCCAGCTGAAGTTTAGTAGCCCAAATTTACTGTGAACTTGGTCATCATGGTTTTGTGACTTTCCTCAGAAATCCCAGTCTTAGAAATAAAATTAGAGGAATAAAATAACAAGAAATTTCTTTCCTGGGTTAAGTATGGGTTTTGCAGACTTAACAAGAGATTGAAGAAATAAGGAATCATTTGAGTTATGAGAAAATATGTTAAAACAGTTTCTCATGCGTCCAAGGATGGGTAGGCAAGCAAGTTTAAAAAAAAACTAAATGAAAAATTTATCGGGAGAGCTAAAGAAACTAGAGATATTTGTGGGGTGGGATCGAAAAAAGAGAGGTCAATAGGTATAAAGTAATAAATGTAAGGAAGTAAATACTATTGTGGTCAGAGGTTAGTGGTGGCTCGCCCTTAGAATTGGCTTACTAAAGAAACAGTTAAATGGACTAAATAAAGAATATGTTGGAAAGAAATTTGCTGGAAGTGAAATTTCTACAGATTCCGTATTTAAGGTAAACTTCTGCACAACACAATGAGAGAAGAAATGTGATGATAAACTAAAGATCGATCTATTAAGATAGTTTTACCTTCTCTGCAACAACACAGATTGCCTCCAGAAAGACATAGGCTCTATCACCAGCACTGCATCAAATCAGAGAACAAAGACAAGCAGTTACAAGTTTTTTGATAGTGTACTGCTTTTCCCTACAATCCATTTATCAGTTTTAGTACATTCTGCTGCCATGCTTACTCTTTTGATTGCTACTACAGTCACAAAACAGTTGCTATATAGTACATTTCAACTGTCTGTCACATCCCCTAAGTAAACACTGGCAACTTAAACAGAAAAGATTTAATTCTGATAAACTCAGCTGGAGTATTACTTTCATTTTAAACAACGACAACATATTCTTGTTGACTGTGGCAGAAAAAAAAAGCATGAGGATACAATAACAAAAACATTCAGCTGCAAATTTGGGGGTACATAATGAGAGCTCAAAATCAAAGATAAAGACAAAGCCCACTTTGATGAATATGAGAGTTATAAGGTCCAATCTAGGACCATAGCAGTAATTTGTAAGATTTGCTTGATACAATGAAAAGGATATGAATACACAGAATTACAGGGATTATCACTGGAGAGTGAAGAGGGGAGAAGGAGAAAGAGACTCTCACTTTAACTCTTTATATTTTTGTAATGTTTAAGTTTGTAATGGCAATAACTTGAAAAATTTAAGGACTGAAAAAAAAGAGGAAGAAGGAACTTACCACCTGGGCAAACTTGGGCAACATATGTAACCTAAGTATCAATTTATTCAATTATAAAATGGTACTATTAAGAACTATGTTTCCTATTTATCCAGTCAACACCTATGTTTTTGAGTTTAATGTTTAGCTTCTGTGAGTTGGTAATAGCTACTGTTGTGAGAATTAAATTAAATTAAATGATACAGATAACGTGTCTTACACAGAAGAAATGCTCAATAAATGTCATCATTTTCTTTTTATTTCTCACTAGAGAAATAGTATAAAGCAGAATCACTCTCAGAATTTGAGGCAAGTTAAAGCAGCATGAGGATTGGTGTGGGGATTGGTGAATGAGAAAGAACATAGGGCAGATCTGAGAAATCTGTCTAACTCCATGTTGCCTGGGTGAGCTGACTCCTGAGAAGCCTGAAAAGTCTCAGAGTTCTTGCGTCTACTCTAAATGAGTCTGTTCTTGTACCAAAAGATTGAGCTGCAAGCCTAAAGTCTTATTTTCATCTCTAAAAACTTACCTTTTGGAATAGATTAATCTTTATTTCAGCCCATTCAAAACCGCAACTTAAAGGTAAATTTATAGTTTCTTGAACTATTTCATTTACTTGTTGGATGAAAGCTCTCCAAATCTTGGCTTTCATATGTAATTTTAAAGATTAAGCAATAGTAAAAGGCTAAAGTGTAATATTAAAGAATACAAATGTCTCAAAAAATTGAATGCTGATAATGAAAAAAAAACATCATTTTTCTTCAAGATTGATCTATGGAATGTCTTTAAGGAGGAGTGGGGTAGTGGTGCTGAGGGGAGTCAATTTATAATCTATCACTCATCTCATTAAATAAGGTTGTTGTGAGAGATCACATGAAATTATCTAGGTAATGAGTCTTTCATGGAGTAATTAATTACATCTGGCACACCAATTATGGTTAAGCCTCCAGATTCAGTCAGCTAAATCCAGGTTCTTCATCAGTTACCTTATGATTCTGTAATAAAAGACCATTACAAACCTCTTATTTTTGCAATCTCATAGAAGCATCTACTTATGATTTGAAAAACTAATCAACCCAATCACTTATACACATTACAATGAGACCCCATTATCATGTTTTTCAGGACATTAAAGAGAACAAAATTCTGACCTAGAAATACTTACTTATAGTAATAATGTAGTATGAAGATTAGATTTGAGCTTTAGAAATATGGTTGAAAGAAAAAACTTTTAAATAAAAATGTTATAAGAGAATCAAAGTCTTAGAGAGAAATTACATTTTCTTATGATGAAAAAGGCCACATTTTATTAATGCTGTTCTATTGGAATCAGAATACTTTGATTTATGATTTGTGAATCCTGGCTCTCTCATAGATTATATTAACTAGCCATATAATCTTGAATAATTTACATATTCACATTTTCCACTTACACCTTGAAGGCAGTACTAGCTGACTTAACTCACTCATGGGGATACAATAAAGTTTAAATGAGATAACATAAGTACATGGATTTGGAAGAGTGTAAAGTACTATACAAATATAAATGAATATTCTTTAATTTCCCTTTATTCAATTCAAGCCTTTTTCTACAATTCTAACATATACCCTTTTGCCCTTCTCTAAACATATAAAATGGTAGTTTTCAAATGTTTATACTTATTTCTAATCAGTGGTATTCTCTTTGAAGTGAAATAATGGGAAGATCAAGGAAATTCAAACTATACTATAGATAAAAGAAGGGTTGCTCCACTGAAATATAACCTCTACTAGCTAAGCCCCACCACCCATTTCCATCCCTCCACTCCCGCAGTCTGAAGACCCCTGAGGCTGGCCCACCAAATGCAATCAGAAAACTACTAATCTAATGACTATAAAATAATTACTACCTGATTTAGTCCTAAAGTATTCAAAATATGTGTGTACATTTTAATTACCACTTAGTTTCTCTATTTTTCAAAGGCAGGTTCAGTTCAGTCTCTAATTATTTTGTCTAAGTCTTTTGTGTTTATAGTACTAAATGAGTTGATAAGCAGCCTGAATACCATCTTCATCAAATCTTAGATCCCATTGATTATAAAATGCATATTATTTTATATACTACTAAGAAAGAAAAAAGAGCTATTCTAACCATAGTTTCTTACCATGATACATTAGTTTGTAACCCACATATTAGCAAAGATGGAAAACATTCATGATATCTATTGTTAACAAGAGTATGAAAAAACAGACTTTCTCATGCTGCTAGTAGGAATGAAAATTATTACAAGCTTACTGAAAATCAGCCTCATCAATTCATTTATTAACTGACTGTTTTGTATGTATAACAACAAAGAAAATTTGGAAAGGCCTTGCCCCCATTAGAACTTACATTTATGAGACAGAATAACAAGTTAAATTAACAAATTAGTGTGTGCGTGTGTGTGTGTGTGTGTGTGTGTGTGTGTGTGTGTGTGTTTAGATAGTCAGGTACTGATGAATGCTATGAGAAAAAGAATAAGCAGAATAAGAAAAAGAATGGCTGAAGGTGCTATCTTAGGGTGGTTCGAGAGGTCCTCTCTGAAGAGGTAACAATTAAACAGATAATTGAATGAAATAAAAAAGGGTAACTACAAGCACAAAGGAGACAGTTAAGAGATAACAAGGATCCTAGTGTCTATGGAATGGAGAACTATGGATTCCATAAATATACCAGGAAGTCATTGGAGAATTTTGAATGAGGAATCAGCATAGTCTTGTTTGTATTTTTAATCACTCATTTTATGGTGTGCAAAGTAGACCTTTAGAGTGGCAAGGGTGAGAGCTCTTAGGAGATGGCTGCTATAGATCAGCTGAGATATGATGATGTCTTGGACTAGAAATGTTGAGGGAGAGAAGAGAGAGGTTGTCACATTTGGAATATATTTTGAAGGTAAACCTGAATGAATTTACTGATGAATTAGATGTGGATGAAGAGAGAAAGAGGAAGAATCAAAGACATTTCTTGGTATTTGGCTTAAGCAACTGGGGAGAGGGGATAATAAGTGAAGAGAAGACTGAGGAGTGGAATAGAAATAAAAATATTGATTTAACACTTAAGCTTGAAATGTTCATTAGATATCAAAGTGCCTAGTCAGAACTCAGGTAAAGGTCAGGACTAGACATATAAATTTCAAAGTTATTGGACCAGCTGAGATCATGTAGAAAGCCATTTCATATAAAGATCTTCAATAACTGAGTTTTGGGACATTCTAACATTTGGATGTTAAGAGGAAGAAGATCCAGCATAGGAGACCAGTGTAGCCAACTCATTGAAAGGAAAACCAAGAGAATAATAGTATACCAAAAGTCAAGGAAACATTGTTTCAAGAAACATTTATCAAATTGCCAACTATACATGCAAAGTCTTAAGATGGGTTTTACTCATTGACCAGTCCCTGACATTTATATTGCAGAAATACTCATGTATGTGTGAACAAAGATGTAGCTACAACAATATTCATTAGACTGTTGTTTAGAATAACACAATTGTAAGCTACCAAAATGTTAACATAGAATTATTTTTAAAATAATTAGAATTTCTCCATACAATGATAAAACTATGTGAAAACTAAAAATCAAAAGAATGTTTTTTTTTATAAATGCCTTGAAAGAACATGTAAAAATACATGTTCTGCATTCCTATCAAATCAGTACTTATAGCACAATACTACTTTAGAAAATAAGCTATTATCTATGTGAGTTTAAATATGTATAGAAAAAAATTTCCCCTAAATTGTACCAAATTAACAGTAATTTTCTTCAGGTGATTTTTACTTTTTAAAATTTTCTATATTGTCTAATGCTATTTCCATTAAAAAGAAATACCCTGTGTTCTGTTGAGCCTTCATAAATTGTACTGAAAATGAGAAGCTAACATCATTCCTTGAATCAGCTCACAGATGTCACTTTTCATTACTATATCCCATATATAAATGAAATTATATGGTTCTTAATTTTTTCTGTCTGACTTATTTTACTTAGCATGATAATCTCAATATTTATCCGTGTTGCTGCAAATGGCAGTATTTCATCTTTAAATATAGCTGAATAGTCTGTTGTATATATGTATCACATTTTCATCTATCAATGGGCATTTAAGTTTTTTTTTCATTTAAATTTAATTAAAATGTTTTAATTTCCTTTGGGTCTTTCTTTTTCTGTTCATTGGGTATTTAATAATGTTTTCCAAATATTAAGACTATTCTAGATATTTACATCTCCATTATTAATTTGTAGTTTAATTTTATTATGGTTAGCAAAGATACTTTGTATGATTTCTACTCTTTTAAATTTTTTGGGTTTGTATTATAGCCCAGAATATGTTCCATGTACACTTGATAAGAAGGTGAACTAAAGTTGGTTATAGTGTTGTTTAGGTATTATATAACCATATTCATCTCCTTTGATTTTTCTATCAGTTATTGAGATACCTGTGTTGAAGTCATCATATACGATTGTGGATTTTTCCATTTTTTCTTTTAAGTTCTATTACTTTTTGTCAGGTGTATTTTGAAGATCTGTGTTAATTGCATGTTCATTTAAGATTGCTATGTCTGCTTGGTGAACTGATTTTTTTTTTATAATTATGTAATTCCCTCTTTATCCTTGGTAATATTACTCACTTTTAAATTTACTTTGACATTAGTATAAGCACTACAGATTTTTTTTTCATTAGATGGTAAATCGTTTCCCATCACTTTGTTTTTAACCTGTATATGTCTTCAAATTTAAATGCATTTTTATAGACAGAATATAATTGGGTCTGGTTTTTATTATTTGATTTTCACTTTCTGTCTTTTAATTGGCATGTTTTGAATATTTACATTTAATGTCATTGTTGGCATGATTCTATTTAGATATATATATAGCATGACTTGTTTCTGTTTGTGCCTTCTTTTTTATTTTTTTCTTACATTTCTCTGTTTTTTATTTTTTGTTTTGCTGAATATTTTTACTATTCTATTTAAATTTTTATATTGTTTTTCTGCTATTTTTTATATTTTTAATAATTTCTTGAGGATTACAATATATATACCACCCTTTCACAATCTATTTAGAGTTAGTATTTTATCACTTTAAACAAAAATTAGAGGCCATGTAAGTTCCTTTACCCTTTTATGTTTGTTTTTCATATGTATAAAATCTACTTACATTGGAAATGTCACCAGACAATGTTAAGCCTTTGATTACAAGAGTAGTAGATATTTTAAAGAACTCAGGAGAAAAATAGTCTTTTATATTTACTCATGTAATCACCATCCCTGATGCTTTTCCTTCATTCTTGAGGATTCCAATTTCCCTTTGATGTAATTATCTTTCATCTTGAAGAACTTCTGTTACCGTTTCTTGTAGAGCATTTCTGCTTTTGAAAAAGTCTCTGAATTTTATTTTTTCTGAAAATGTCTTTATTTTACTTTTAGTTGTGAAGTATACTTGCACTAAACATAGAATTGTCAGTTAGCAGTTTCTTGTTTTCAGCACTTTAAAGATGTCCAAATGTCTCCTGAACTTCATGGTTTCTAATGAGAAATCCACAGACATTTGAGTCATTCTTCCATATATAGAAATGTACAATGTTTTCCTTAGCTGCTTTAAAGAGTTTTTAAATTTTTACCTTTCACAAGAGGATGGGAAAAGATATTGCCTTGATGGACCTAGAGGGTATTGTGCTGAATGAAATAAGTCAGATAGAGAAAGACAAATATTGCATGATTTCATGTACAAGTAGAATCTAAAGAACAAAATAAACAACTACAAAAAAAATGGAAATAAACTCATAGATACAGAGAATATTCTGAGGTCTACTAGATGGGATTGAGGTTGAGGGAGATATCGAAAAAGAGCAAAGGGATTAAGAAGTATAAATGGATAATTACAAAGTGGACATGGAGATTTAAAATATAGCATAAAGAAATAGTTAATAATGTTATAAAAAACATGTAAGGGGAAGAGAGGTAATAGATTTAGTGGGGTGATCACTTTATGAGTTATATATATATATATATGTGTGTGTGTGTGTGTGTGTGTGTGTGTGTGTGTGTATACATATATATATATATATATATATATATATAATCACTATGCTGTATAACTGAAACTAATATCTTATTATATGCCAACTATAATTGAAAAAACTAATTGAATTGTACAATGTAAATACAAGCAACTAAATGTCTATTATATCTCAATGAAGATTGAAAAATTGCCTTTCGTTTTCATTAGTTCAATTATGATATGGCTGTGGATGGTTTTCTCTGAGTTACTCTGTTTGAGTTCACTGAGTTTCTTAAATCTTCAAATTTGTGTTTCACTAAATAATAGGAAGTTTTCAGTTTTTTGGAATTCTAATGATGTAAATGTTAGATTTTATGATACTGTCTTACAAGTCCCTGAGGCTTTGATCATTTTGTTCAGTCTTCTGAGCCTTGGTGTTCCTCAGATTAAACAATATTTATTGGCCCATTTTTTTTCTTTACAGCTATATTGAGGTAGAATTAAGAAATAAAAATTGTATATATATTAAGGTGTACAATGTGATGGCTTGATGTGTGTGTATACAAATACACTGTGAAATGATTACGACAATCAAGCTAATTAACACATCCATCACCTCAGCTTTTTTTTTTTTTTTTTTTTTGGTATGGTGAGAACACTGTTCTCATAGCAAATTTCAAGTATACAATACAGTATTATTAACTATAGTTGCCATTCTGTATAACAGATCTCTAGAACTTATTAATTTTATGACTGAAAATTTGTACCATCTGATCAACCTCACCCCATTATCCTCACTCCTTAGCCCTGGGTAATTACCAATCTACTCTCTGGTTCTATGAGTTTAACTTTTTAATATTCCAAATATAAATAAAATCATACAGTATTTGTTTTTCATTTTTGTTTGTTTGGGGGTGAGCTAATAAATAATACAAATTTATTTCTCACAGTTCTGGAAGCTGGGAATTTCAAGATCAAGGCACTGGCAGATTCGGTCTCTGGCAAGGTTCTGTTTCCTGGTTCATAGATAGCCATCTCTTCACTGTGTCTTCACATGGTAGAAGAGGTGTGGGAGATCCCAGCATTTGTTTTATTGACCTATTTTCTAGTCCCTGGCTCTGTACTCTTATATTTAGTACTGAGCCCACCTGGTAAATTTTTCATTTTAAAATATTTGTTGTGTTTTTCAGTTATAAATTTTCAATTTGTTTCCTTTCTATATACTTTCTATTTATCTGCTTGGAATATCTACCCATTCAGTTCAAGGGTTTTGTCCTTAACCTCATGGATTATAAGTATAATTGCTGTTTTAAAGACATGGCCTAATAATTCCAACATCAGGGTTTTCACAAGGTTCACATCTGTTGATTGTCTTCTCTCTTGACAATTGGTCAAGTTTCCCTGGCTCTTAGTATGTCCAGTTTTGATAGTCTCTCAGATGTTTTTACTATTATGATGTTTAGAATCTGAGGCCAGGGACTTCTGAGTCATTCGGGGATTGTTGATGCTTTTGTTTTATCAGATAATCATTCTGTTAGGTTTAGGCCATAAATTCTGTATTGCCTTACATGGCTTACAGCCAAAACTTACTTTAGATTGTGGAATAGGCACACATTGGAATACTTTTCATATTTAGAAATAACAAAATATTCATTTGTGTTAAAATATGGGTGGACTTCAAAAACATTGTTAAGTGAAAAAAAAACAGTTGCAAAAGACTATATATTGTATGATTCCATTCATATAAAATGTCCATAAAATGCAAATTTACAGAGACAAAAAGGTAGATTAATCAAGAACTGAAAAATTTAAATAGACTGATCAGCAGTATGAAAATTAAAATAATCACCCAAACCAACCAAAAAGTAAAAGTCCAGGACCAGATGGCTTCACCAGTAAACTCTACCAAACTTTCAAAGAAAATTTAATTCCTATTCTTCTCAATTTTCCAAAAAATTGCATAGGAGGCAATACTTCCCAACCCATTTTATGAGGACAATATTACCAGGATACCAAAACCTGGAAAAGATAACACACACACACACACAAAAAAAACTACAGACCAATATCTCTAATGAACACAGATGTAAAAATCCTAAATAAGATACTAGTGAACTGAATATAGCAACATATTAATAAGATTATACAATACAATCAAGTGGGCTTCATCCCAGAAGCACAGGGATGGTTCATCAAATGCAAATTGATTAATGTGATATACTATATAAACAAATTGAAGAATAAGAATCGTATAATCATGTCAATAGATGCAGAAAAAGCTTTCAACAAGACTCAGCATCCATTTATGATCAAAACACTTAATAAATTGGTATAGAAGGAAAATACCTTAACATAATAAAGGCCATCTATGAAAAACCCTCAGCAAACATTATACTGAATGATGAAAAACTAAAAACCTTCCCTCTAAGATCAGGAACAAGGCAAGGCTGTCCAGTATCACCACTGTAATTCAATATAACATTGGAGGTCCTAGCGAGTACAATCAGGCAATATAAAGATATAAAATACATCCAAAGAGGAAATGAAGAAGTAGAACGGTGACTATTTGCCAATGACATGATTCTCTATATGGAAAACCCTAAAGACTCCACAAGGACACTACTAGAAACAATAAGCAAATACAGTAAAGTTTCTGGATACAAAATCAACATTAAAAAATTCATAGCATTCCTACATTCTAATAAAGAAGTGTCAGAAATAGAAGAGGAAAAAATCATTCCTTTTGCAATTGCAACAAAATCAATAAAATACCTAGGAATAAATCTAAGAAAACATGTGAATGACTTATATAATGAAAACTGTAAGACACGATTAAAAGAAATCAAAGAAGATATAAAGGAATGGAAAGATATTCCATGTTCTTGGATTGGAAGAATCAACATAGTTAAAATGACCATATTACTTAATGCATTATACAGATTTAATGCAATGCCCATCAAAATCCCATTGAAATTTTTAAAGAAATAGAATAAAAAAAAAATCGTTAGATTTGCATGAAAGCACAAAGACCCCAAATTGCCAAAGCCATTCTAGGAAGAAAAAAAAAAAAACGAGGCTGGAGGCATCACTCTGCCCAGTTTCAAATTCTACTACAAAGCAACAATAATCAAAATGACATGGTACAGAGAACAAAACAGACACATGGACCTGTGGAATAGAATTAAGAGTCCAGAAGTCAGCCCGTATTTATATGGGCAAATAATTTTTGACAAAAAAGTTAAAAACATACAGCGGATAAAGGAAAGCCTCTTCAATAAATGGTGCTTGGAAAATGGGAAAGTCACCTGCAAAAGAATGAAACTAGACTCTTGTCTACCGCTGCACACCAAAATTAACTCAAAATGGATTAAGGATGTGAATATAAGACCTGAAACAGTAAATTGCATAGAAGAAAACTTAGAAACTATACTCAAGGACCTTGAACTTAAAGAGGACTTTATGAATTTGACCTCAAAGGCATGAGAAGTAAAAGCTAAACTAAATGAATGGGACTATGTCAAACTAAAAGGCTTCTGCTCAGGAAAAAAAAAAAGTCAACAAGGTAAAGAGACAACCATCTGAATGTGAATATATATTTTTAAGGAACACCTTCAATAATTGCCCAATATCTAAAATATACAAAGAAATCATTCAACTCAACAACAACAACAACAACAACTCAAGTGATCCAATCAAAAAATGGGCAGAAGACCTGAATGGACACTTCTTTAGAGAGGGCATAGAAATGACTAACAAATATTTGAAAAGATGCTCAATATCTCTGGCTATTAGGGAAATTAAAAGCAAAACCACAATGAGATACCATATCACATCTGTTAGAATAGGTATAATCAACAGGACATTTAATAACAAATGCTCAAGAGGATGCGGAGAAAAAGAGACCCTCATACTCTGCTAGTGGGACTGCAACCATTATGGAAAACAGTATGGAGGTTTCTTAAAAAATTAAGAATTGAACTACCATGTGATCCAGCAAGCCTTCTACTGAATATTTACCCCAAAGACTTGAAAAGCCATGTCAGAAAAGATATTTGCACACCGATGTTCATAGCCAGGACATGGAAGCAACCAAAATATCCTATGATAGATGATTGGACTAAGAAGCTGTGTATATATATATATATATATATATATATATATATATATATATATACACACACACACACACACATACACACACAATGGAATATATACATATACAATGGAATATATGTATAATGGAATATTACTCAGCCATAAGAAGAGATGAAATACTGCCATTTGCAACAACATAGATGGACCTTCAGATGATCATGCTAAAAGAAATAAGCCAGACAGAAAAACTTGAAAATCACAGTATCATTTATATGTGGAATATAAACCTAAAAGCAACAAATGAACAGAACAAACAAAAAGAAACTCATGGACATGGACTATAGACTAGTGTTACTGGAGGGTAGGGAGTGGGGGAGCGGGGAGGTAGATGGGGTAAAAGGGCTTAAATATGTGGTGACAGAAAGAAATGTAACTATAGGATGTGAACACATAATGTAAATATATATATATGCCTTATTGTTAAAGTGTATAGCTGAAACCTATCGGATTTCTTTATCCAATGTCACTATAAAAATATAAATATTAAAAAATAAAACATGTAAGTTGAAGTGGGAAAAAAGTAGATTAGTAATTTCCAGGAGCTAAGGACGAGGACAAACATTAACTGTAAACAGAAATAAGTGTTCTTTTTGGGTGATGGAAATAGTAAATATTAAACTAATGATGGTTGTACAACTCCTCACATTTCATGAAAATTATTGAATTGTAAACTTAAAACAGGTGAATTTTACAGGATGTAAAGTATTCCTCAATAATGTTGCTAAAATACTAAATCTTATTATTATTACTCTAAAAGTGTTTTCTGTTTATTTAGACCTCTCCCATGTAGGCATTATTATCTGAGACTTGTGTGGATGATTCTAATCTCATTTCAGTTATCAAATCCTTTGCTGTGCTCATTAGGTTCTATACTTTGCATGCATAACTCAAGGATTCAGTCGAGACTTGTGCAGAATCAGAAGACTCCTTCACTAGCTTTCTTCTCTCTGATTATTCTTACACTATTCAAATTTGGGGTGCTCCTTTTCCTTTATCTTTTGGCTAGAAAGTTCATGAGTTTTCAATCGGAGTTTTAGTCTCCAACACCACCACACTATGTAACTGGGACCCACTCTAAGCAGCACAAGAGAAAAAAAATGGGAAATTCAACCTCATGCAAATTATTTCTTCAAATTTAACTCCCCTCCATAATCTTACTGCCTTTGTGAACTTTTTAGATTCCACAAGTAGTGGTTTCTCTATTCCTTCATATTTATCAGTTATTATCAGCCAGAAAGATGGGCTATAGTTGCCTTACATAGCCATAATGGCACTACAATGAAAACTGGTCCAGTTTTGAATCCCAGCTCTGCCACTCACTAGGTATTTGACATTGGATAAATAACCTAACTTCTCTATTTCCTTTTTGTCTATACACAGCAAACTATTTTTTTACTCAAAAAAAATGTGATATTAAAAAAATGGGCAAGAGTAGGCCTCCTAAAGATAATCTCATTATCATTGGCTCTCAGAGAGGATATACCACCCTTATCTAAATATATTTCTTTGGTTTCTGAGAAGTAATACTCATTATACTTTATTGTAATGATTTGCTAAACTATCTTCTCTACTAGAAGTTCTGTGAAGTGAAGAACTGTGTTTTCCTCATTTATGGCTACATCTCCACACTTTTCACAGAATAGGCATTCACTATTCATTAAATCAACAAAGATCCCTTGTAGACAATCAGTCCATTCAGCACCCTTACATTTATGGTTCATAAACTTTTAACTCCTGTGACATCTACCTCCACTTCAGTCTACCCATTCACTGCCATGGAAGCCCTGCAGACCTTGTCATCCATCAGAATTGCTCTAGATCAAAATTTTTTAACTCTAATTTCCCACTCTCTGATCTCAATTCCTTATATTTCCAGCAACACCTTACCCTTCCACCTTCACTCTCACTATATATAACACTTTTTGAAATAGTTGTCTTTATTTTTTCAATTACAGTTGGCATACAATATTATTCTAGTGTGAGATGTACAGCATAGTGATGAGACATTTATACAACTGACAAAATGATTATGACAAATCTAGTACACTTCTGACATTATACAGTCATTACAGTATTATTGTCTATATTCTTCTTCTTCTTCTTCTTCTTCTTCTTCTTCTTCTTCTTCTTCTTCTTCTTCTTCTTTTCTTCTTCTTCTTCTTCTTCTTCTTTTCTTCTTCTTCTTCTTCTTCTTCTTCTTCTTCTTCTTCTTCTTCTTCTTCTTCTTCTTCTTCCTCCTCCTCCTCGTCCTCCTCGTCCTCCTCGTCCTCCTCGTCCTCCTCGTCCTCGTCCTCCTCCTCCTCCTCCTCCTCCTCCTCCTCCTCCTCCTCCTCCTCCTCCTCCTCCTCCTCCTCCTCCTCCTCCTCCTCCTCCTCCTCCTCCTCCTCCTCCTCCTCCTTCTTCTTCTTCTTCTTCTTCTTCTTCTTCTTCTTCTTCTTTTTTTGTAGGTGAAGCAACCCTTGGTTGACCTCACAGATTGCGAGGATCTTGTCAGCTTACAATCTCTTTTTTTTATGCCTACAGCAGCTAGTTTTCCTAGGTGGTCTCCTATCCAAGTACTAACAAGGCCCGACCCTGCTTCTGTAATCAGACAGAGTAAGGCTTTTTCAAGGTAGCATGGCCGTAGACTTGGCTATATTCCTTATATTGTACTTTACATCCCCATTACTATTTTGCAACTACCAATTTGTACCTCTTAATTCCTTCCCCTTTTTCTTCCACCCTCTCCAAAAACCCTCCTATTTGGCACCCATTAATGTTCTCTGTATATATGTTTGTTTTTCTTTTGCTTCCTTGATTTTTGTTCTCTAGATTCCACATGTCATTGAAATCATATAGTGTTTATCTTCCTCTATCTTACTTACTCCATTCAGCATAATATGATATCCTCTGGGTCCATATATGTTGTTGCAAATGGCAAGATTTCATTCTTTCTTATAGCTGAATAATATTCCATTGTGTGTGTATACACACACACACACACACACACACATACATACCACATCTCTATCCATTTATCTATTGATGCATAACCAGGTTGCCTCCATGCCTTGGCTAGTGTAAATAAAGATGCAATGAACATATAAATACACATTTCTCATCCAAGTAGTGTTTGAGTTTCTTTGGATAAATACCAAAAAGTGAGATTACTGGGTCCTTCCTTGTCTCTAGTTATAGACTGTGTTTTAAAGTCTACTTTGTCTTGTATATGTATTGCTACTCCAGTTTTTTGTTTTGTTTTGTTTTGTTTTTATTTTATTTCTTCATTTATTTATTTTTTTTTATTATGGTAACATTGGTTAATGAAATCCAGTAAGTTTTATGTGTACAATTTATCAGTAAGGCATATAGATAGATAGATGATAGATAGATAGATAGATAGATAGATAGATAGATAAATAGATAGATAGATGATAGATTGATAGATATAGATATAGATATGGATAGATAGATAGATATAGATATAGATGATATAGATATAGATGATAGATCAATATAGATATAGATAGACATAGACATAGATATATAGATAGATATAGATATAGATGATATAGATATGGATATAGATATAGATAGATATAGATATAGATATAGATATAGATATAGATTTCTGTCACCACACATTTGACCCCTTTTATCCCATCTACCACCACACACACCTTCTGGTAACCACTGGTCTATTGTCCATATCCATGAGTCTCTGTTTATACTGTTTCTTTATTGCTTTTAGGTTCATATCCCACATATAAGTTATATCATGTGATTTTCAACTTTTTCTCTCTGGCTTATTTCACTTAGCATGATTATCTCAAGGTTTATCCACAGTGTCACAAATGGCAATATTTCATCTCTTCTTATGTCTGAGTGATATTCCATTGTATATAGGTATCACATCTTTATCCATTCATCCATTGATAGACACCCAGATTTCCTCTGTATCCTGGCTATTATAAACAACGCTGAAATGAACGTATGGATAGACATTTCCTTTCCAAGTTGTGCTTTGGGTTTCTTTTGATAAATACCCAAAGTTAGATTACTGGGTTCTTCTTTGTCTCTAGTTATAGCCTTTGTTTTAAAGACTACTATGTTTGGTATAAGTATTGCTATCCCAGCTTTTCTTGTTTTGTTTTGTTTCCATTTTCATGAGCTGTCTTTTTCTATCTCTTCACTTTCAGTCCGGTGTGTCTTTTGATCTGAAATGGGCCTCTTGTAGGCAGCATATGTAAGAGTCTTGTTTTATTATTTATCCTGCCACTACATCTTTTGATTTGGAACATTTAATTCTTCTTCATTTGAAGTATTTGTTGATAGATATGTAATTATTGCCATTTTATTATTTATATTTTTGATGCATACATTTTTTTCTTCTTAAAGAATTCCCCCCAACATCTTCTCTAATATTGGTGTGGTGGTGATGAACTCCTTTAGCTTTTGGCTTTCTGGGAAATTCTTTATCTGTCCTTTTATTCTAAGTGAGAGCTTTGCTTGATAGCATAATCTTGGTTGTAGATTCTTGCTTTCACTGCTTTGAATATTTTGTGCCAATCCCTTCTGGTTTGCAAAGTTTCTGTTGAGAAATAAGCTTACAGTCTTATGGGAGTTCCCTTGTAGGAAACTAACTGCTTTTCTCTTGCTGCTTTTAAGATTATCTTTTTGTGAACCAGAATAAAGGTGAGACTTAAATCAAGTGGGAGTAATTAGCAATATCTTGGAAAAAAAGAGTTTTGTGGAAGATTATGAACGTAATTGAAATGTTAAGACATTGAAGAGTGAAGAGCATTTTCTGTGGAGTAATGACAAGAGTGAAAGCATAGAACTGAGAAGCTTGAGTAGTATATAAGGGCAGAAAGGAAATTGGTTGGCTATAATAAAGGGGCCAATGCTAACTAGGCCAAAACAATCTAAGAGTATTGATGCTTAAATAATAATTTTTAAGTAATAGACTGAATTGTTTACATGTTACTTTCCAAGCACTACATATTTATTGAATACCTAGTATGTACCAGGGCTTACCTCATGCAAGGCACCATGCTAAGAGCTTCAAATATTTTCTCATTTATCTCTCTCAACAATTATCAGTTTTAACATATACCCCATTTTGTTTATAAGAAAACTGAGCCTCAGAGGATATAAATGACATTCCCAAAGTCACACATCTAGCAAAAAATAGAGACTCAGAGCCAAAACTTTTGTCTCTTAAGTTACCACTGATAACCACTAAAACTATAGGCATTCTGTATAGGTTTTTAAGCAAGACAATAATATAATAAGAGTACTATTGATAGGAGATTATCCCAACAGTTATATGAAAAGTGAACATAAAAGCAAAGTACATATTTTTCAATGGTTCATATGAAATATTAACCATTAATTTAGTCACAATTAATATTAAAGTACATACAATTTTCCCATTGACTTTAAAAAAATCATATATATATTTATATTCTGATGTGAAAGGAGAAAAATTAAAACAACACTATACATTTCTTACTCTTAACTGAGCTAACAATGAGAACAATACACAAAATTTCATTATTTTCCTTGATTGTCCAGCATGCAACGAGTTTTTTTTTAATGTAGTTTTATGTATTTATTTAATTTGGGCATGACATAAAATCCCACGCAAAGAACTAATTTTTCTTTTTATATATCTACAAACCAGGTAGAAGTCAAATATCACAGCAGCTTCATGATAAAAATTAAAACTACAAAAATAAATCATTCAATAGGTTTCTGCTTCAAGGAAGAGTTATAAGTTGATCAAAGAACATTTACTCTTAATATCACAAAGTTATTTTTATTGCCAGTAGTGAAACATCTAGATTAGAAACTGAAAAAACACATTAAAATCTGTGTTGAACATCACTACCTGTGATCAACAAATATGTATATGTTGAGTGCCTACAATGAAGCAGGCACTACACTAGGTACTTCTGTTTAATTGGTTTGCTTTTTTCCACCTAGACATACAAGATATGTTAGAATTTGTTTAAGATTAATGAAAAAGTTATGTTAGAAACTTTTATTTCTAGGATCTCAAGTACTAGAACAATTCTGCTTCATTTATTTTAAATGTCATTAAATTGTTGCCAATTTTTCATTATCTGAACTTATTTTGGTATTTTAACAGTCAACTTCCTTTCCCCTGAGAAACTGATATACAGTAAATATAAACTTTGGCCTGGGCCTCAGCTGCCTCAGTTCACAAATGAGCTATGAAGTGTCTTGGAGATAAGTAGTCTAACTCCCTAAGAGGATAGAACAACTGCTAAGTAACTGCTGGAAGTTTTTTTTCAGTTCCAACATTCTGTAATCTACAAAATGTCAATGAAATTTTATTATGTTCTTTCCTTGTGGTCATTATTTTGGCTGATATATAACCATCTCTATTTACTTTTGTGCAAAAAATGCAATTTATAAACTGGAGAAAATTCAACACAATACTCTTACCCCTGAAGAAGTGGTAACATGGAGCACTAATAAAGTGAGAAAGAAAATGAGCATCACTTAGATTAATGTCTAGCTTATTTTTAAAGCCAATATAGGAAGGAAATTTCTAAATTCTCCTGAGTAATCTTCTTAAGAAGCTAACAAAATAGTGCCGAATATTTACATTCTTGTTTGAGACTGGTTAAACTTTAGGTCCTTGGACATGTTACCAGTCTTCAATATCCCTACAGTACTTCATGCTGTGCCACGTCTGTGGTGAGCTCTTTACACCTATTTTTAGATCTTATCAAGACTGTTATTCAGTATAAGGCTCTGGTGACCTGGGAAACTCAGAGTTTTTGCAATAAAACTTGAAAATAGTTATCATTGCTAGAGGTGATTAATCCAGTTCACTTTCATTTTCATCAACATGTAGCTTCTCAAAAATATTCTTAGTATATAGAATATGATTAAAACAGATTAAGTAGTTATTTTAAATTTTAACACAGGAAGAAATGTTTTTAAGCTACTCATTTTTCCAAGGTCTGGTTAGTTTAGGGGATTGGATTATCAAAACAATGAGATTATTGTCCAGTTTTTAAGTTTTTTCAACTAAAATTGAATCTGTACCTTTTAAATTTTTTGAGTCTCAACATGAATTTACATATTATATAAATTCAAATAATATAGATTTGCATAAATATAAAATATAAATCTGTAAAAATTCTGTATATAAAATAAGTATGTGTATATTCAATGATGTATATGCAAATTATACACACATTATAAATATGTAAATAGATAATTATAGAACTGAACTTTCTGATTATTTGTTAAAAATATATTTGTTCTTTCTAAACGTTAGTAAAATTACTGGTTGAATATGTATTCTTCATCTTTCTTCTCACTTTCAAACACTGCTATAGCAGTGATTTCTAGGACAAATTTGATAAGTATTAGAATATTTGTTTGTATAAAATCATTATTCTACATAGCAAGAGCTTGAAGGAAGAGTAGAAAAAACATCTACCAGTCATTGGCCAAGATGTAGTCCACACAGGTCTACTCTATGTTTTACATAATCCAACTTTTAAAAAGCAAGAGATATCACTTTTTAAAAAAATTCTATTTCTGACTGCTCTTGAAAAATCAAAATATCTGCCAACACCAGACATAAATTCCAGTGTGACCACCATTCAACAGGAATCAAGTAGCTGTCTCTCCCTTCAAATAAGGCTGTGTTCTTAAGTATATCACAACCAAACTGTCCATCTCACTTATTTTCTATGAGCTTGACACCTATGCTCTTTTAAGTTTGCAATGACTCATTGGTCCAACCTTCTTATGTAATAGATGTTGACTAACCCAGAAGTTAAGTGACTATCTTAAAGTCATTTAAAGGGAGTACACAAGAAATAGATATAGCCTTTGCCCTCAAAGAGCTTATAATTAACTTCAAAAAATACTCATAATTATAATAAAGTAGAAAATATAAGCATATGCAAAATTCAGAGAAATATAAATAATAGATCATATCTTGTTGAGCACATTAATAAAGGCTTCATAAAGGAAATATAATTTCACAGAGTAGAACATATCAGAAATCAGTTTGTCAGGTTTTTTAGCACAAACTCTAGCTCTGACATTTACCAGCTTTGTGATTGATACTAAGTTAATTAAGCTCTCAAAACCTCAGTTTTCTTATCTGTAAAATTAAGAAAATAATAGAATGTATGAAACAGGTTGTGAGAATTAAATGGGAAACTAGAGGTAACAGACTTTGCATATAGTAAGAAACTAGCAAATTATTATTCTTATTATTTTTTATAGGGAAAGTATTTTCCAATAGAAAAAGAAAAAGCTGTTCTATCCTGCAGAGTGAGCATCTAATTGGAAATCTATAAGGTACATTTGAGGAACAGCAATTATAACAGAGGGTTGAATTATAAATAAAGATGGCAGCTAGATGTCTCCCCAAAGCCAGCGATCTTCTTCCCAGAGACAGTTTGTGAGGATACAAAGGGAAAGTGAAAGCTGGCCAGTCTATCCAGCTGACACAGCACCTTCCACCTGCTATCTCTGGCTGACTGAGCGCTCCTATCCTCCTCATCTGCATACACATGTGATAAGCACAATGGAGCCTGAGACTATAAGATAAGAAGAGCTAATCAAATCAAGGAAATCGTAAGAGTCTTAAAGAAAAATAAACTAATATCTAAATAATGAGTGTGAGCTGGCCAGAGAAAATAAAGTACATGCTTAGCCAAGAAAAGAGCAAGTTTAAAGACCATTTGACAAGAAGAAACATAGACTAGGAATTAAAGGAAGGTCAGTGTAATTGGAGCCCAAAGAGCTAAGTCAAGTGCAGGATGAGATACTGGAGAGGCTGGGAATAGGTCAGATCATACAAAGCTTTGTAGGTCTTATTAACTTTTAAACTTTCTTCAAGATCATCAGCAAAGAGAATTACATGTTCATATCGGTATTTTGCAATGGTTACACTGTCGAAACAGGATTTAAATGGAGCAAAGATGAATGTAAGAAGATGACTTAGAAAGTTTTTGAAGTAGTTTAGGTGAGAGAGAATAAATCACATCAGACTAATGGTTGTAGAGCCAGAGCAAAACAGAATTGGGAGATATTCAGAAGAAATTGAATGATTGATAGGTTGAACATGGCAAAGCAAGGAGAAGAAAGAAGGAACCATTTCCTTTTTTTCGAACACAATCTACCATTAGTTTTCATATCATAACACTACACTGGCTTTTTTCTTGCCAAGATGAGAAGGCTATTCCTTCTCATCTTGAGGACTTTTCTAGTCTGGCTTATATACCAGAAGAGATGGTGTCACTTTTGGTAAAACCATAATTTAGAGAGATAAATTATAATTTTATTTTTGAATATGGTGAGTTTGAGTGCCTTTAGGATGAAAAAATATATATCATATAGGAAGCTCTAAGAGCCTGGAACTAGAAGAATAATCTATGCTAGAGATACATTTTGACTTATCTGAATAAGGTGGTAATACAAGTGTTGGACATGGATGAAGTCACCTAAAAAGAGGGTATAGATTGAGAAGATGTTCTAAAACTGACTAGGTAGTATAAGATGAACCTGTACACAAGAGAAAGAAGGAAGCCAAAAGTATAGGTAGAAAACAACAAGAGTTTTGCATCAGGAAAATTAAGACAATAGAATATTTCAAAGAAATATTCAGTTTTGAGACTGATTAATGTTTTCCCTTCTCTCTCCACATAGAATGAAATAGCAATATTAGTTTAAATTCACCATCTATTTGCCAAGTCAGTCTGATTTCCAGTTATACCATCAAATTCCTGAAGAAAAGATAACAAACACCTATTAGATGACTCTAGACTTTTTGTTTGTTGTTAAAAAATTGAAAGTAATAATAATTAAAAAAAAAACCTCTAGGTTCTGCCAACAATTCACATCTCACTTCTCTTGTTTGTAAGCTATCCATTTTAGCAAATGTAACCATTTGTTCCCCAGACCATACCAGTCACAGGAAGTAATTGAGGGCTCAGATTACATTTTGGGCAGTATTAGGCCCAAATATCCCATTCAATTTTCATTCTATGTTCAACTATCATTAACTGAACATCTACTATGTGCCAGGCATTCTTTGTTGTCATAACAACAAAGCAGCAAAACAGACATAAATCTTTACCCTAATAGAGTTTATCTTTTGCTTCATTTTGATTTTGTGAGGCTAACTTCACCAACACCCTTTGCTAATGACTATACCTCTTTACTTACATGAGACTTCGATAATTGAAAAAATAAAATTCTCAAGGACCTTTTTCTTTCCCTTTTCCTTTATTTCCACTGCTGACTGAAAATATATCCTGAGTTTATTAGGAATTGTGACAGAAAAGTATTTGTGTTGTCTGGCTTGCTGCATCACTTTTATACTTCCTCTATCCTTAGTATGTGTTTTAGATCAGTATACTTGTCATTAATTCCCCACCATGACAAGGTGAATGTCTCCACATCTCAAAGATTTTATTTAGGGTTTTTTGTTTCTTTGTTTGTTTGCTTAGTTTTTGTAGGGAAAATAACAGACTTTATCTCCCCTTCTTTATTTTAAAGACATCAACCTAACAGTCTCACAATTCTCTTCTGTCTTTTCTAAGCCTGCAGTGACATGTCCTCCAGCAGATAGTATTCCTGATAACTTGACTTGACATCCAGAATACTCAGAATGAACCTTTTACTCCACTATGAAAAAAAAAAAACAAACAAAATAACAGTAATAACAACAAAAGTGCACAAGAAAAATTGTAACTCTAAATAGCCATAATGTGGTGACAGTAGAGAACACACATATATACACAAAATGTGTGATGAGGAACATGTTTTTCTCTCTCTGCCAAGGAGGAAACAGTCATGATATTAAAGGGTATGCATAGTTTTTAAACTTATGATGTTGCCAGTGCGTTCAAAAATTATATCAAGTGATATTTCCACCAAAGTGTGTGAATGACAATAAAATAATTTTCTCTATTTGACAACTTGACTAAAGATAAGTAGCTCATTTTATATTTTTATTACAAATGAGATAGAACTTCTTTATGTTTCTTAACCCTTTGTATGTGTTTTGTGAATTGTGTTTATGTTCTTTTGTCTTATTCCTGTGATCATTTCACTTCCCACCTACTGGTGAGTACCTTAGTTGCCACCCTCAACACTCCACTCAAACTTCTCTCCACAAGGTCATCATCAACTTCTTTGTTATGGAGTCTAATGGACACTCTTTAGTGCTATCTCGCACAACCTCTCAGCAACATTTGATACAGTTAGCCACACTATCCTGGATTTCCTTTTGCCTATCTCTTGGCCATTTCTTCTCATCTTGAGGGCTTTTCTTCCTCTATGCATTTCTTAACCTGTTTAGAAAAAAAAAGTGCAGCTCCCTGCCAGCATTAATTTAACATCATGCATAGGATGCTACATTATCTAGCATTTGACATTTTTAGCCATCAAGAATTATAATATTTTGTAAATGGAAATACCACTACTAAAGACAGAATACTACAAGTAGAATGATGTCATTTGTCTCTAAATACTATCAATATGCTAGAGAGGTGAGAAAACAATAATAAAAGCAAGATATTTTGTGGCAAATTTTGGGAGCAAGGTTAGGACTGTAATTCACAAGTTATCACACAATAAATGGTGCAGCTGCAAGCACCACCAGTGAGTATTCTAGGGGCAAATGGGAAATGGGTTCAACATTAGAGTTCTATCTCAGGGTTCTGTCCTAACACCCTTCCCTTTCTTTCCCTTCCCTTCCCTTCCCTTCCCTTCCCTTCCCTTCCCTTCCCTTCCCTTCCCTTCCCTTCCCTTCCCTTCCCTTCCCTTCCCTTCTCTTCTCTTCTCTTCTCTTCTCTTCTCTTCTCTTCTCTTCTCTTCTCTTCTCTTCTCTCTTTATACACCTGTCCCTGGATGACCTAATGACAAAGATTACAATGTATATACTGCGATTCCAAAATCTGTATCTCTATAAGTCTATAAGTTCTTTCTCTTGCATTCTAGACTCATATAACTGCTTTCCAGAAATTTCCATTTGTATTTATATTAGATACCTACAACTCAATATCCAGGACATCATTCATCATCTTACATTTCAAAGCTGTTCCTACTTCTTTTCATCATTCCTGCTATATCCTGTCACTGAATTCTGCTAATTTTACCTTCTAAATAAATTTCAAATCCACACCCTTGTTTCTCTTTCCACTGGTGCCCTCCTTGTTCAGCCAATCATCACCTTTTTTCTAAGCTACAGAAAAAAAAAATTATTTAAATGGACTCCTTGCCCACTCCAATCCATTTTCCACACTAGTCGGTCATACTGGCCAAAGCTCAAATCTAATTATAGTATTGCCTCCCTGATTAGAACATTTCAGTGGCTTCTTTAAGTAAATCCAAGTTTCTTAACATAGTTTACAAGGCTTAAATGATCTTACATTTCTCCTTGTATGCTGTGCTTCAGCCAGGCTTAAATGTCTTCATCTTACCCAAACATCCATAGCTCTCTCAGTTCCAGGATTCCACGTATATGGTTCACTATGAATAGATTACTTATCTACTCTTTTATCCTCAGCTCACTTCTGTGTTTATATTCTACCCATTTTCACTTTTAGAATTTAGAAGTTACTTTCCATCTACCTCTCCCTCAGGAGGCTCAGTTTTTCTTGTGAAATGTAAGGCAATTGCACTAGCTTAATTATTACTATTTTATTATTTATTATTATTTATGCCTATAGCACCTGATCTTCCTAGGTGGTCTCCCATCCAAGTACTAACCAGGCCCGAATCTGCTTAGCTTCTGAGATCAGACATCAGGCTTGTTCAGTGTGGCACGGCCATAGACCATGGACCGTGGCTCCACTGGGGTAGAAACCCAGGATCTTCTGTGTGTAAAGCAGACATGTTAACTACTACACTATGGAACCACATCCACACTTAGTTATAATAGGTCCTATCTAGCTGTAGAAACTGATTCTAAAATGCCTAGTTCAAATGCTCTTTGCCTCCCCAAGTGGGAATTAGGTGTCTCTCTTACATGTTCTGGTTATAGTTTCATCTCACTAAATTATAACTACTCTATTTATGTAAATGCATCTCCCACTAAATTGCAAGCTCCATGAAGGCAAGGAATATATTGTTATTTTTGTCATTACCATTTTTAAAATATAATAAGTGCCTAATACATATTTTTCATCATTTTGTCCATTTTTCTATGGGGCGTTCATCTTTTCCACTGAATTATGAAAGCTCTTCACATATGAAAGATTTCAATCCTCCGTTATTTCATTGTAGATATTTTTCTTCCTAAACCAATTATCTCCTTTGCTAACTCCTTTCCTCTATATGTGCTATTCTCTCTGTTAGAAATGTACTTACTTCTTATGCATCATTTGATACCCACTTGAATGTCGCTTCCTTCATGAAGATTTACCTTACTCCCTGAGAAAAAATTGTTTACTCCTTCCTCTGTTCTCCAATAGCACCTGATACATGTGTCAACTTCAAAGACTTAATGTTTTTATTTATAATGAAATTATAGTTTTGCATGACTTTATCCTCCATTAAACTGTCAATTTCTTAAAACCAAGAATTTTCTTATTCATTTTTGGATTTTTTATGCCTATCGCTATCCCTGAAACATATAGTATCTTTAAAATATTTTGCTAAAAGCATTAACATTTAAAAATAAAACATATAAAGACAAAATATTTTCTATGAATAGTTATAAATTCAGAACTTCAGGGAAGTCCTGCGTGAGTACTATAATCTAAGTTAGTAGGAACCTTAATAATTGTAAACTGGAAAGTCATAGTTGGCAACTAACAATAAGCCAAGGAAAAACCCTAAATATACACATTATCTATAATTGTGTGTGAAACATTCAGATTTTTTAAAAAGTGTCAGATATTGATAACCATAATTCAGAAATTGATAAGTTGTATACATTAACTGTAGACACAGATTGCAGGTTAAGCAATTAGAATCCACATATAACCAATTGCTTTACCTGTAGTCCTCTAATAACTTCTAGAACTTAGTGCTTTTAACTTCTATGGTTTTGGCTGAAGGAGAAAAAATAATTGACAGAGATTTATCCTCAGTTACTAAATTGTGCAAGGCAAAAATGAAATTTAAAATGTTTTGCTAATTACTTTTAAAAGTTCTAATTGCTATTTTTTAAAAAAAGTATTTTTGTATTTATTTTGGATTCTTTTTTAAAATCACCTCTAACTTCTTACAGTTCTAATTAGACTTGAGTCTTTAAAAGCTGCTATTTCTAATTGAACTTAGATTTTAAGTTATGTAACCCTTGAGAAAAGTTGACTTTATGTGTTTTTGTTTGTTTGTTTGTTTATTGCTCTAAATTTTCCACTTAGCTAAAGCCACAGAGCATTAGGACTAGGCATTTTAGAATCAGTATCTAGAACTATATAGGACAAGTTAAAATTAAGCCGTATATTTTACGAAAAAAACTGAGCCCCCCAGGGGAAAGGGGTGAGGCAAGTGCCAAGAAGCACAACCAGGGCTAGAACTAGGCATACTGCTTTGCATTTTCCACTAAATAACATTATATTTTCCAAAATTTGGTTGGTTGTTTAGCCATGAGTCAGTAATTCAGTAAAAACTGATTCATGATTATACACACACACACACACACACACACATATTATATATATATACACACATAATATTATATATTTATATATATACACACACACACACACACACACACACACATAATGCATACAATGTGTCAGGTACTGTGCTAAGAACAGTATTTAAAAAAAAACTTTGCAGCTGCTCTTTAATGTATGCGCAGGGGACATAGTGGATAAATAAAAAAGACGAGGTCCTTGGCCTAACAGTTTGATGGAGGTGCAGATAAATTTCTTCTCTCCTCTACCCCCTGCCCCAGTTCTCACTTTTCTTCTCCACAGGAGAAGGAAAGATTAATCTAATTGGTTGGATTCAATTAGTCACTGAGCTATGTTATCTTAGTGGCTGGAGCCCTTTTGCCTCCAAAATCTGGAAAGAAACTTTGCTTTGTCTTCTCCATTGTCTGCCGCACTCATGGGGTAAGAAGGACAGTGCTATCACCACCTCTGGATTTCTCTATGACAACAGGCTCTACTCTCTTTTCCTTTTCTTCACCAGGGCACGTAGATTGTCAAGGTTAGCACTAGAACCTAAGAACCTTCAATCTAAAAGGTGAGGTAGTAAAAACATCCATTTTAGTCTCAGGCCTAATCTTTATCCTCTAATAATTTTTCCTGTACTTCCTGTAGTTATTGGCTACTGTTTTAAATACTTTATGTGTGTGTTCAATTGATTGGAACCCAGGAGGAGAGATGGTGAATGATGAGCATCCCCCCAAGCCAGTCTAGTAGAAAATATAGAATCAAAATAATAATTAACTTCACTTATAATAAGTGCTACAAAAGACAAATTCAGAATGCTACAAGTATATGTATATCATAGAAGACTTCTCAAAGTAGTGATGTTTAACTAGGATCTAAAAGGTCATTGGGAGTTTAGGTAACAAAGAGAAAAGGCAGGAGACAGAGTAGTCCAAGCAGAAGGACTAGCATGTGTGAAGACTGAAAGAACATGATACATTCCAGCAACTGAAAGGAGATCAATGGGCCTGGATCAGATGGTGTAGGAAAGTGTTGTATCATTCACTATATAAAAAATAATAATATTGTAGTATTACTACCCCTTAAAAACATATAATCTTGAGTTACATTAATGCAATTACATACACATGAATGAACTGGAGAAGTATTATGCTTGTAGGAGTGCCCATATGTCAGGAGGCTTTATGTACAAATTAGTTAATAAAACTCAATTAAAACAACAATAGCAAATCAGCTAACCAAAATACCTTTATCTCCAACCAAGCCAACCAGCTGAGGTATGAGCCTAAGGTATATGTAAAATACCCACATAAGACCTATTGGTTTCTCTGTTAGAAAGCTAGAATTAATAAAAGCTCTTTCATAGCCTCCTGTTTATCCAACACCGTCTTTGAACATGAGAATCAGTGTCTAATTTATTTACTTTACAATATATTTTACCAGCCACTAGATTTTCTTTTTCAGAAAGACAAATAGAAATATTGAAAATAATATACATTTCTTCACTCATTAACCTTTGGAAACAGTGTCAATATGCAATTCTTTTTGCCTAACACATGCTCTTCTCAGAGGCCTAGTAACAGCCTACTATTTTGACTACACTGGTCAATCCTTACCCTTGAAGTGCTTGAGGAATTTCAATTTTTATCAGTAGCTTCTGTTTTTTAGGAGCTCCATCATCACTCAGCTTTTGTTTACCTGAAATAACCTGCTTCATTTTTCTTCTAATTGCTGCAGCAAAAAGCAATTATGATTGAATTTTAAGTTAAGCTCTAGTTCAGGCATCCACTTGTTTATCTGCACTGTGCCCCACATATCTTTTCTTTTCCTTTAGAAGTTTAAATTTTCACTAAAGATTCTCAATTTAACTTCAGTGTTCTAGATATTTGAGAAATCTAGGAAAAGAGAAAATATACTTTTTTGTTTCATTCCCCAAAGGAACAAAGCACGGATTCATAGAATTTATTGCTGAGTGGTATGTTGGTGACTAGACCTTCCTTCTTCCAAATATAATTCCCCCTACTACGCCTAATTCTTGCTCTCAGGAAATGTTCCATTTTTGTAAAGTGAAATCCCATTAAAACGTTCTCACTGATTCACTCTTAACACATCATAGTTTTTTTTCTAGTTATTCTTTCTCCTTTCTCATAAATCTCAAAGGAATAAGTACCACTTCACTTTTTCTACTTCTGAAACATCTCTGATTCTAAATTTTATATCTTTATGTTTTCCTTTTGTTGATGATGATGATGATAATGACGATGATGATGATAATAGGGATGAAAAAAATTACAATTAACATGTGTTAAACACTTTCTCTGTGCCCAGCTCCATCTTATTTTATCCCCACACTAACTATATGATATAATAACTATTATTATCCCCATTTTACAAATACAGAGACTGTGATCCTCATATCTGGATTATAGATGATTCAGACTTTCTTAATTTTTGTATTTATGGCATTGTTTGGATTATTTACAAAGCACTACATGCAACTTTAAACATAATACACAACAGACACAATAGAGTTTTTTTATGTAGAGAGAGATAGGGAAGTAAATGGAGCCATCAAGGCACTTAATCTCTAACCTTTGATTCTTTCTTCACTACAACTACAAATGGACCATTTTGTTCATTAGAAGAATGTTTGAATGCCTATCATGTGCAAAGGACTGTGAGGGGGAAATAAAAAACAACAGTGGCAGTTGAAGACAGTTAGCTGTTTCAAAATTAGTAGTGTTCATGCCACCAAGAGTTTGGAGGAGAAGAGTTCACTATGACCAGAATGTTAAGTAATACTGGAGATGGGATCCAGTATGAGGGGTTCTCAGATATCAGGAGAGAGCAGTTCTCAGAAATAAAAAAAAGCATGCTGTCATCTTCAGTCTAATCACCATCTCTGGCCTCCCTCCCTTCATGATACCTTGCTATCCTGATTGATAAGACAATAAGAAAAACTAACACTTGAGTGTGAGCATAATTAAGAGGATGTTTGAGGCCTGGCTAGATTATTTTTCCCAACACTGGCTTCCCTGACAGTTTCTAAGTCATAAAACTAAACCTTATTTTATTTTATTTTATTTTATTTTATTTTATTTTTAATTAAATTTATTGGGGTGATATTGGTTAATGAAATTATATAGGTTTCAAGTGTACAATTCAATAATATATTTTCTGTATATTTCATTGTGTGTTCACCACCCAAAATCTGATCTTCTGTCACTATATACTTGATCCCATTTGCCCTTATTTACCTTCCTCTCTCCCTTTCCATCTGGTAACCACTAAACTGTTATCTGTTTCTATGAGTTTTTGTTTGTTTTATATTAATTAAGCATATAGCTCATTTATATATTGCTTTGTTTCACTTGCTTTAGGTTCAACTTAGAGGAGAGACTTTGAAAACACATACACAACAATAAATGTCTAATCCAGATAAACTGCGAGCTATATTTAGCACAATTGTAAGCACAGTGTTGGGCACATTAAAGACAATCACTTGTATATGATTGATCACTAACTTATATACCTTTAATTACCTTTATTCTAACATTTCACAATAAATTACCACCTCCAACAAGAGCAGGTTTCGCAAACCAAGACAATTTATCTCTGTTAAGATTTAGAGATTGAAAAAATAACATTCTTTGAATTTAAGTTCTTTTTAGTACCAAAATAAACTTTAAACCATGAATAAAACCCTTCAAGAAGCTGAGAACCTCACTATCCTAATCATTTAATATATATCTCTACAAGATGCATATCAATTTAATAGTTTAGAACATAAAACTTTATTCTTTTCTTCCATCAACTTTATAAATCTTACAGCGTTAGTTGCCATAGAAAAAGACATCTCAGAAATCCTTAGAATTAGATGTTACTTTAATTCCATCAAATCCAAAGTCAGAAAGGTGGCTTTACTCTTTCTTTGGTATTGATTTGTCTTTCATTTTTCCCCTCACAACTGGCTAACAAATATTTGAAAAGATGCTCAACATCACTAGCTGTTAGGAAAGTGCAAATTAAAACCACAATGAGATACCATCTTACACTTCTTAGAATAGCTATAATCAACAGAATAAGTAATAACAAATGTTGGAGAGGATGTAGAGAAAAAAAGAACCTTCATACCACTGCTGGTGGGACTGTAAATTGGTACAGCCACTATGGGAAACAGTATGGAGATTCCTCAAAGAACTAAGAATTGATCTACCATATGATCCAGCAATCCCTCTACTGGGTATTTACCCCAAAGACTTGAGAACCCATATCAGAAAAGATATTTGCACACCAATGTTCATAGCAGCATTATTCACAGTGGCCAGGACATGAAAGCAACTGAAGTGTCCTACGATAGATGATTGGCTAAAGAGTCAGTGGTACATATAAACAATAAAATATTAGACATAAGAAGAAATGAAATGCTGCCATTTGTGACAACCTGGATGGTCCTCGAGATAATCATGCTAAGCAAAATAAACCAGACAGAAAAGGTTGAAAATCACATGTTATCACTTATATGTGGGATATAAACCTAAAAGCAAAAAATTAACAGAACAAGCAAAAAGAAACTCATGAACATGGACTATAGACTTGTGGTTACCAGAGAGTGGAGATTGGAAGGAGGGAGAGGTAGACGGGATAAAGGGTTTAAATAGGTGGTGACAGAAAGAAATCTAACTATCAGAGGTAAACACAGTGTAAATATATACATATATATTTATATATATATGCCTTACTGTTAAAGTGTATAGCTAAAACTTATTGGATTTCTTTAACCAATGTCACCATAAAAAAATTTAAATAAAATAAAAGAATCTCCTCCTAAACAGTAAAAGTAGTTCAAAGATGGAATATGCTGCCTTTAGCTGATAGAGGTCATCCATCATATCATGGCATCTGGCAGAACAGAGGCCCCAAAATTAATTGGCAGCAATGCTATAGAAAGAACTCAAGCATATGAAAGGAAGCTGAAAACTCTATTATTGTTCTACTTCCTTCTTACTGTAGGAACCAAATAAATTAGGTGGTTATGAAGAAAAATGTTCCAACAGGATCTATGTAAACTCCACACCCAACCTATCAAGGAGCAGTGAGTATTTGATAGTCACTCTAGTTTAGAATATTATGGAAACTCTTTCTCTTTAAACCTGTTAAGCTCCTTAGCTTCTTGAGATAATTTTTATGCAAACACAGTATATCAGAAATGACATTTTCATTTAAGCATTAAAAAAGTACAGATAGATTCACAGCACAAGCAGAAGAATTGCATATGGTAACACTAGAAAAAAAAATGCAGCATAACAACATCTAGTTTTTTTTCTCAAAAGGCAAGCCTTGACAGTTGGATAGGTTTGGCAAAAAGAGGAGTACAAGAATGAATTCAATTGTACCACAGCTGCAAAAATTTTTGTCAGGTAAAATTTTAATTACAAAGTTTTAATTACTGCAGAAATGCTTCATGTTTCATGTCTATGACACGTTCATTTAAATATATCACTCAGCAACAACTAACAGATTCAATCAATTGTGGACATTGCAATAGTCTGATACATTTACTACTATGAAGACAGAACTTACATGAAATTGTTTTCTGAATGTTATTCACTTAATAAACAAAGACATTAAGCCATACAAGACACCCTCAATTTCTGTAAACCTACTGAATATCCAGAGGAAGAGAAAAAAGGAAGGACTTGTCAGGATACAAATGGAAGAAAGTGAGGAAGAAATAAAGGAAAGAGTCTAAGATAAACTTACTTACTAGTTCTATGCTTGGAGATTTTACATATATTGTTAACGTTCTTCCGCAAACATGAAGCAAAAATAATCATCTCCAATTTTAAAGGCAAAGTAGCATACTTAAAGCAGTTAAATAATTTACCCAAGGTCCACAGTTAAGAAATGATCGAATTCTGATCTAGCCAAGTATCTTTTAAAGTTTTCTGGTTTTCTTCAGTTGAATCCAGTCCCTAAAGGTTGAATAAAATATATCACACTCTTAAAAAAATGAATGATTGAATATGGATCTGTGTGACTACAAAGACCATGAATGTTTTACTACAGCTCACAGCCCCCCAACAATGTTTTGATTTTAAGAATATTTAAAAGGTACAATATTTAGTAGCCTTCACTGAATTTCAAACATCTTTAGCCCTTGGCCCTGCCTACTTTTTCCAGGTTTTTCTCTCATTACTTCACTCCTCAAACTCTACAGGCCAAACTGAATACATTGTGAGTTCTCAGAAAGTGCCAGGGTAACTCAACTTCCTTGCCTTTGTACATTCTTTTCCAGCTGTTTCCTTCACCTACTGCTCAGCTCCTACTTCTTTTTCAAACCTAACTTTTCTGGAGAGACTTCTTTGTCAGCCTCAGATAGGTAACTACCTTGCCTCTGCTATTTCATAGTACCCTCTGGATACTTATATCACCTCCTTTATCATACTGTATTGTTTTTACTTCTCTCTCTCTCCACCCTTCTCACCTTTTCCCTCTCCCTCTCTATCTCGATCTCCATATCCATATCCATCTCCATCTCTGTCTCTTCACACTAGACTGCAACCTCACAAAAGCAAGAACTTGAACTTGTTTTCACATAGTATCTTAATATCTAGATTAGTAACTTAAATGTAGTAAGCACTTAAAAATGCTGAAAGAATGAACTAATGGACAAACAGCAACAATAACAACAGCACAAGAACATATGAGGTAAGCAGGTCCAATTGAGTAATAGTTAGACAGACTGCATGTGATCCTAAGTAAAAGAGCTCAGATGAACAATTGTAATTTCAAAATAAATTGGGGAATATTTCATTAAACTGGGAGTCTCTATTTTCTCTTTAATCAAAGAAGAGCCATATCCTCCAACTAGATTTAGAACTCTTCCAAGTTGTTCTTCTACCTTACTACAAAGATTGGTACACTTAATAAAGAATGGTTTACCCCCTTTAGTATCAACATCCACATTTTCCAGGCTCTGAGCAATTTAGAAGAAGAAATCTGACAACTATAGGCTTGTTCCATCTCTCTACTGAGAGAGACAAATGTAATTGCCTATTTATACTCTGACAATGAGCCTATTTCCAGAACACACACAGACAACTAGATGAGGAAGACCATCTGTCTGGTCTTGGGAGTTAATAGTAACTGGAAGTTAAAAATGGAGACTAACTATCCACTTGGATCATGGAAGGATGTGGCAGTATGGTTTCAGGATCCAGTCCCACAATACAGAGAGCCTCACGAAAAATGAGACAACATGACCATATTCCCATCCAACTTATAAGAGGTGATTCCATTAATAAGCAGAAAAGTAGATACATCAATCTCGAAGGAGGACTGTTGAGATTCCCCTCAAAGCCTCCCTAAACTTGATGGGGGAAATTTACCCTGATCATAGCTTACTAAAGTGAGGAAAACTGGCTGAACATCAATGAGGAGCTAACTGATATGACTGAGCCAATAAGACTAAACCTAAAAGATAGTAGCAACTCCCAGTCTAGAAATGGCAATCATGTGGCAAATTCATACCCACTTATTACTCTCAGGTTTATGACACACATTCCTACCTAATCTCAACACTCATTCCACATGAACCTGAGAGTAACTTCTCAACACAAATCTCTTTACAGCCACTACCAAGTGATGGATTTACATTAGCACATCAGATTTAAGTATATTTCTGTCTATATCACAATTGTTAGAGCAATTACAGTCCCAGACTTCATGAGGCTGCAGAGAACTTTTTTCTATTAACATTTTGACTTCAATCCCCAACGCCATTCTATAGTCCACAGATGTTACCCATGGCCCTAGGATAAAGGACAAAATCATCTTACTTGTATAAGCCTTTTATATATATTCACAGAGATTGACAGAGCCTACCCAACCATGCTTCTGCCTTGCATTTTGTGGTTAATTCCTCATGACCCATAACAATGACCTGAAGGTAATAGCGCCACTGTCCTGCTGGCCCAGCCACAGTGGAAAGTCTTAGGTTTTGTTTCTATAGGACCATTCCGCATGCCATTCATAATATTTTCTATTTTTCTAAAGTGGTCCAATTTCCTGGGGAAATCATTCTTGAGAAAGTTATTACTTTTTAACAATTCTTCATATAAAATAGTTCCAGAGGCTGGTTGCACTGGTACCTTTACAATTGAATGTTTAAATCAGAAGTTTCACCTAACTTTAAAAGATTTCCTTCTATCAAATAAAACTCTTCTTTCAGAGGAGATTTTCCTCTAGTTTCCTGGCCTGATTTACAAGCAAGTAAACAGACTAGAATATACCCCTTTTCTTATTTAAGGATTCTCAAACAGATGAAAACAGCTTGTTAAATAGAGCAGTGATAAGGGCCATTTTTGCATGATTTTGCTGAAGAAAATCCATTACTAATAAAATGGCCTTGTATTTTCTAACAAGTTTAAGGCACAGAAAGCATTTATTTTTCCTCCCTTTAATTTAGATGGGTTTTGATAATATTTGTCTGTTTAAAACTAAAGGATAATCTCTTCAATGTTTTTCACTATGTATGGAGGTTTCTCAAAAAGTTAAACATATATCTACAATATTATCCAGCAATTGCATTTCTGGGTATATATCCAAAGAAAATGAAACAGGACATAAAAAAGATATCTGCATTTCTATGTTGATCGCAGAATTATTCACAAAAACTAAGAGATAGACACAATCTGAGTGTCCATAAATGTATAATTGGATAAAAATGTAAAATAAGCATGCACACACACACACACACACACACACACACAGAGGAATATTATTCAGTCAAGAGAGAAAAAATACTGTATGATCTCACTTATATGTGGAATCTGAAAACGCCAAACTCATAGATAGAAACAGATAGTAGAGTGGTGGTTACCAGGGACTGGGGGTGGGGGAATATGGGAGATATTAGTCAAAGGGAACAAACTTCCAGGTAGATGATGAATCAGTTCTTGAGATCTAATGCACAGCACTGTAATTATAGTTTTCAATAACGTATTACAAACTTCAAAGTTTCTAAGAGACTACATCTTAAATATTCTCACCACAAAATTAAATAATAATTATGTGACACGAAGGTGACATTAGCTAACACTAAGGTGGTAATCATATTGCAAATGTATAAATGCATAAAATCGATCAACATATTGTACACTGTAAACTCACACAATGTTATATGCTAATTATCTCAATTTTTAGAAAATACTTTATACTTTAAAACAGGTTTAGGTTCACAGCAAAACTTACATAAAGGTATAAAGATTTCCCATATGATGGACAGCAGGGAGGGAAGTTGGGGTCTGGGAGAATAGGGTGAAGGGCTAAACAAGTACAAATTAGTTGATAGATGGTTCAGGCATGAGAAGCATGGCACAGGGAATAAAGCTAGCATTAATATATTGGCTAGGTGGAAAACCAGAAGAAAGAAGTAATTATGAGGATTGTTTTATAAACTATATATGTTTCTAATCGATGTACTGTATACTTGCAACTAATATAACTAAATAAATAATAAATAAATAAATAAAATTCCTCATATACTCCCTACCCCCACATATACATAGCCTCCTCCATTATCAAGCCCCCACAACCACCCAATGTAGTACATTTGATATAACTGATAAACCTACATTGGCCAACATAATCATCCAAAGTCCATAGTTTACATTAATGTTCATTCTTGGTGTTGTATAATCTATAGGTTTGGACAAATATATAATCATATGTATCAATCATGATATCATATCAAGTATTTTCACTGCCCTAAAAATATTCTATGTTCCACCTATTCATCCGGCCTTCTCACCTCTCAATCTCTAACAACCACTGATCTTTTGAATGTTTCCTTAGTTTTGCCTTTCCCAGAATGTTATATAGTTGGAATCATATAGTAAGTAGCATTTTCAGATTGGCTTCTTTCACTTAGTAATGTGTATTTAAAGTTCTTTCATGTCTTTTCATGCTTGATAACTCATTTCTTTTTAGAACTGAAAAATACTCCATTGTCTGGATCTACCACAGTTTATACAGCAATTCACCAACTGAAAGACATCTTGGTTGCTTTTAAGTTTTGGCATTATGAACAAAGCCGCTATAAACATCTATGTGAAGGTTTTTATGTGGACATAAATTTTCAGAACTTACATATTTTTAAAAATAGGAAATAGTTGAAAAAGTAGATTACTTAATAAGCAAATATTTGGAAAACATGAACTATATTACTATGATACTTCAATTAAAATAATTTAATTTCCAAAGGGTAGAGGGTATGGGTGAAGGCAGGTAGACAGGGTAAAGAGAGTCAAATATATGGTGACAGAAAAAAATCTAACTATAGGAGGTAAACACACAGTGTAAATACACACACACACACACACACACACACGCACACACATATGCCTTGCAGTTAAAGTGCACAGCTGAAATTTATTCAATTTCATTAACCAATGTCACCATAAAATAAATAGATAAATTAAAAAAAATTTTAAATTAACTTAAAGTTAACATGATTTAGACTCTTCAAAGTTCAATGCCTGAGCTAAGCTTTCTATTATAAAAATAAAATAGAGGTGAGGTTTTCCAGATTCAGATGCCTAGTAAATTCAGCTATTCAAAGCAAACAAGAATCCCAAAATAAAAGAAATCATGAAAATAGCTAAGAAGTAAAAGTACATAGTTCTTGTTAATGGTTATTTCCCTGTCCAGAGAAAAACAGTAAATTTTCACACAACCTCCCTGCAACCCAGGAAAAAAGAATAGCTGTTGGATTAGCCTGGATAACAAAATCCATGCCCATTACAGCAAAACTGAGAAAAGTAAGAGAAGAAAAAAGATCAGAGAAAAACAATGAAAAAAGAGAAAATCAAAGGGAAAAGAAGATCTATGTTTGGGGAAAAAAAAGATAGAGTACCAAGCAACGGACCCACTGACTTGTGTGATCAGAGACAGAAGATCATAGGGAGGAAACAAGAAGCACCTACTAGTAGTCTGAGGACTTAAGCCAAAGGAGAAACTTAGCTGTTACTAATAATTGAGAGAAACACTGAGTTGGGGAGTCAAAAGAAAAATTTAAAAATGAAAGAAAGAAGCATGAATTTGAAGGTAATCATTCAACATAGGTCATACTATGTTTCAAACCACAATAGTTTCAAAGGTTTAGTTTCCAGTGCAAAATAAGTGATATTTATAAACACCTGAGTCAATTATATTTGAGAAAAAAAACTCTTTACAAAGGCTTACAGTATATTTTAGGAAGAGTACTACTATAAACAATCTTTTAAAAAGTGTTTGAGGAACAGAGCTTCAGTTTTCTGGGGAAAAAATTACAAGTTCAAGACACTTAATACCCAGATCATGTAAGACAACTGAATAATTATTCTACATAAAAAATCCCCAAATTGTCAAATATTCTTTAAAATAATGCTAATGGGTGAAAATAAATGTCACTTTGGGGTATTATTGATGGACACATCAGAGACAGCACACCACAGTATTTAAGCATGAGGGTTTTAGAGCTAGATAATCCAGGGTTATATCCTGGCTCTGCCACTTACTCAGCTCTTCTTTGATGATCTCATACTAAGTGATAACTTAGGTTAATTTCTTAATTGCTCTGTGTCTCAGTTTCTTCGTTTGTAGAATGTAGATAACAAATGTGATCTACTTCATAGAGTGGCTGAAGGAATTAAACAACACAGAAAAAAGATTAGTGCAGCACTCGGCATATAGTAAACTACATATAGTCACTACATGCTAGCAATTATTATCATTACACGTCATTTGGAGATGTCAAGTAATTGGCTTGTTTTTAGTCTTTTCTACTTCCAATCCTTGCTATTCTTTGCCATCACACCATTTTTTTTAAAAAACTAACTTACTAAAAACAAATTTGATGACTATCGTGTAACAATCAACTCTGCTTTTTTGCTGTTTTGTTTTGAAATTTAAGGCAGTTAATGTTCTTCCACAATTTGGTACCTTCCTCCCATAATTAATACTAATTATCCATCAGTATTTTCATCCGAATTTTAAAGACAAGAATATTGACCTGTGAAACAGTTTTACAGTTTCCCTCTGACTCAGCAAGGTGTAATAAATCTTGAAGTTAAGCATAGAGAGTAATTTTATTTTAGTTCCCAAATGATACTGCTTCCTCTCAGTCCACAATAACTTCAAACCCTGGATATGAATCTGAAAAAGGTCTAAAGACCCAAATGATTCTGTACTTTCCATTATGTCTGCATTCTTGGTGAGAGATAAGACTTTTAAAATCCTTTATAACCAACTTCATGCTATATATTTAATAACACAATGGAGGAAGATAGGGACTTGAGGTAAAGAAGGAAGAGTGCATGAAGAGCAGATGAAATGGAAATGGAGACTAAATAAAAACCAAAAAAAAAAAAAAGGAAAGAAGAAAGGGATGGACTAATAATGTTTCAGCTGCTTTCTAATACACATTTTATTTTGTTTATCTGAGAATAAATCGGAAAAATGGCCAGAAGTATGCACCCATAACAATATCTTTCACAAGAGGTCACTGGTACACTGGATGACAAGTTGAACATATGTAACAATACCTCAGAGTAAAGGATAGGTTATTTCTACATTATTTGACACTTGCTATTGAGTCGTTCTCTGTATGAATTTTACATCCTCTGCTATGCAAAGTTTGCTCTGGGGAACTTGAAGAGTAAAATGCCTTATCTATCATATTGAGATGAAGACCAGGCCTTTTTATACCCAAATATAAAATGAAACAAACAAACAAATAAACAAACAAAAAGACATAAATATTGCATTTCAAAGAAAGTTTGGCACCATAAACTATTATGTGAAATGGCTAATATTTAGAACAATTTTACAAAACCCTTCCTTTACCTCTATTTTTTATATTAGGTAAGAGTTTCACAGTTACCTAACCAAAAGGACATAAACCGTACTCATTGCTAGATCAATGTGAGCATTAATGAGCATTTTAAAGCACATCAATACAACAGGCCTGTAAAAAAACAATAACAGTGTTTGTTTTCTTTACTCAGTCGATTCTGCAAACTGAAAGGCCACTGGAGAAGCAATCAGTTATGTATGAGCAAGATTCTAAGTTGGACATCAACTCTGATGGAAAATGAACACTACACCTAAATTGGGAAAGTCTCAAAAATGCAATTTGATCTTTGAAACTACAAATGATCTTAATAGAAAGAAGGGCAGGTTGCAATGGCTAAATAAATGTCATAACACAAGCAGCTTTCTGATGAATTATTTTAGAAGGACATTTCTTTACAATAGGAAGAAAGGAGAGGCCACTATAAAATATTTGTGTGTGTGAAGCATTAACGACATTCTATAAAATATAGTTTTTCCCTATTAGTACTGTCAGATTGCATATTTATATTAGTAGTATGCATCCAAGGGTTTACTAATCAAAGTAAATGATGCTGCTTGTATCATTCAAAATAGATAAAAAATAAAAAATGTATATAGCATTTAATAATTTGCTTAGTGCTTTCATGTGCATTATTTAATTTGATCCACACGAGCAGCCTTAGAAAGAAATTACTAGTCTTTCTATCTCACAGAGAGAAAATGAGAGGTCAGAAAAATAATTGACCTGAGTCACAATGCTAATAGGTAGCATCCCAGAGACTGAAAGCCATGGCTTTTTACTCCAAATTTCATGCTTGTTGCTTTTTGCTGGCTCCTTTTAGAAGAATGTATTGCCATGTGGTTGAGAAAAGTAAGTCCCTAATAGCTAAATGATGTTGAGTATCTTTTCATATGTTTGTTGGCCATTTGTATGTCCTCTGGGGAGAAGTGTCTGTTCAGGTCCTCTGTCCATTTTATAATTGGATTTTTTTTGTCTTTATTGAAATGTAATAGACAATTAGCTGCTTGTATTTACATTGTACAACTCAATGAATTTTTTTCACTTATAGTTGCCATACAACAATATACCAGTTTCAGTTGTATAGCATAGTGATCAGAGATCCACATAACTCACAAAGCGATCACCCCACTAAATCTAGTAACCCTTTTCCCCCTTACATATTTATTACAACATTATTAACCATCTTCCCCATGCAAAACTCTACATCTCCATGTTAATTCTGCAACTATTTGTACCTCTTAATCCCTTTGCCTTTTTTTGTTCCCCCAACTGCCATTCCATCTAGTCCCCCTCTAAATATTCTCTGTATCTATGAGTTTATTTCCACTTAAGTTGTTGTTGTTAATTTTGTTCTTTAGATTCCATATGTAAGTGAAATTATATATTTGTCTTTCTCTAATCAGCTCTTTTTATTCTGCGCAATGCCCTCTAGGGCCATCAAGGTAATATCTTTTTCCATCTTCTTCCTTTTAGTCTGTGTGTGTCTTTTAATCTGAAGTGAGTCTCTTGTAGGTGGCATAGGTAAGGGGCTCATTTTCTTATCCATTCAGCCACTCTATCTTTTGGTTGGAGCACTTAAGTCTTTTCCATTCGAGGTACTCATTAATATATATTTACTTATTACCATTCCTTATTCATGTTTTTAATACATGTTTTTTTTTTCTTCTTCTTCTTGAAGAAGTCCCTCCAACATTTCCTGTAATACTGTGTAGTACTGGCTTGGTGATGATAAATTCCTTTAGCTTATTTTTGTCTGGGAAGCTTTTTATCTGTCCTTTAACTCTAAATGATAGCTCTGCTGGATAAAGTATTCTTGGTTGTAGATCCTGGGTTTTCATCACATCGAATATTTCGAGATAAGCCCTTCTGTCCTGCATGCATGGTTTCCTTTAAGAAATTAGCTACTAGTCTTATGGGTGTTCTCTTGTAGGTAACTAACTGCTTTTCTCTTGCTGTTTTTAAGATTCTCTCTTTGCATTTAAACTTTGGCATTTTAACTATGATGTTTCTTAGTGTGGGCCTCTTTGGGTTCCTGGTTTTGAGGATCCTCTGAGCTTCCTTGGGATTGTATTTCTATTTCATTCACCAGATTAAGGAAGTTTTTCATCATTATTTCTTCAAATATATATTCAATTTCTTGTTCTCCCTCTTCGGGTACCCCTATAACATGAATATCTTTACCTCTAGTAGTGTCCCATAGATTATTTAAATGATTACTATAGGCGTGGCTTCTTTTTTCTTGCCATTCTGAGTGTCCTTGGCTTTCCCATCCTGTATAGAGGTCATCTGATCTTCTTTATTCACTTTGTTTATTTCGTTGTTTATTCATTGTTTATATTTCTCATTTCAGAAATGTGTTCTTCATTCCAGACTAGTCCCTTTTATAATTTTCATTTCCATTTGTAAAAATTTTATCTCTTTGTCAAAGTTCTCATTGAATTTAAGTACACTTCCCATAAGTTTTTTGAGCCTTTCTATTACCAGTGTTCTGAACTCTGCATCTGTTAGATTGCTTGACTCCATTATTCCTGGATCTCTGTCCTATTCTCTCATATGATTTCTGCTTCTTTGTCTTCCCAATTTGGCTGCCTTTCTGTGTCTATTTCTATCTACTAAGCAAAACTTCTGTCTCCCGATCTTATTAGTGCAGCTCTGTGTGGTAGGTGTCCAGTGGCACAGTCCTTAGAGAGATTCACCTGCAGGTCAAATTTAGCTGAAGCCTATGCCCCTCTGGGGCCACCAGTTAAGATTCAGCAAGCTATCCACAGGTGCTGTGCTTATAGTTGCCTCAAAAGGGCACACCAGAAACTAAGGCCAGCTATCACCAGTGTGGGTCTAGGCACTGTTCAGCAAGGAGCACCTGACTCACCAAGAATGCACCTGCATGTGGCTTGTGTGGGGCCTAAGTTGGAGGCAGTGGTGTTTCATGGAAACCTCTCAACAGAGCAACCTTTATTATCCAGTTTGATGATATCTCCACTATAGCAGAACTGGTCTTGTGCACTGGGAGTGAGGAGGGCTCAACAGAGGGACAATAGATACTGCCAGAACTTCTGTACAGAGTGAGTTATGCCTTGGCCCTCTCTCTGACAACTCAGTGTCCCACTGTAAGTCTCTAGTGCCTCCTGCATAGCTGAACCGGCACTGGTGTTCAGAGAGAGCGGGTCCATCATTGCAAAAGTCTGCTCGTGAACATGGCTTCTTTAAGAGGCATCTGCAGCTGTTGGCTGCTGTGCTGCCTCTATAGTCTCTATTCCACTGAGCCACTTTGAACCATACAGGCTCACATCCTTACCCCGTCCTACCTTCTGCCATTGCAGGGTATTTTCTTAGATTTCTCCCTAGTTGTATGGCTTGTTCATCTAGATCCCAGGATATTTTTCCTTGCTCTGATTATTTGTTGTCATTGTTCGTTGGTGTTATTAAGTTCTATGAGTTCTTTGTATATTTTGGATATTAGGCCTTTATTGGAGGAGGCATTGTTTGTAAATATCTCCCATTCAGTTGGTTGTCTCTTGTCTTGTTGATGGTTTCTTTTGTTGTGCAAAAGCTTTTAATTTGATATAGACCCGAATTCACTCATTTTTGCTTTTACTTCCCTTGCTTTTGGGGTCAAATTCATAAAATTTTCTCTAAGACCAAGGTTCATGAGTTTAGAACCTACGTTTTCTTCTATGTGATTATTGTTTCAGGACTTATATTCAAGGGTTTTTTAAATCTATTTTGAGTTAATTTTGGTATATGGTGACAGATAGCAGTCTAGTTTCATTTTTTTTTTTTTGCATGTGGCTTTCCAATTTTCCTAGCACCTTTTACTGAATATGCTTTCTTTTTCTTCATTATACATTTTTGTCTCCTTTCTTGAAAATTATTTGTCCATATACATGTGAGGGTTTTTTTTTTGTGGACTCTTAATTCCATTATATTGCTCTTTGTGTCTGTTTGTGTGTGTGTGTTTGCACGTGTGTGCATGTGTGTGTGTGCCAATAACATGTAGTTTTTATTTTAAGCAGTCTGAGAGAAGTTCATGGCCCTTTTGTTCTGAGTTACTTTTTTTGTCTCTTTTTTTTAAAGCATCATTGATTTCTTGCATTAGATGTGTTTGGTTTTGAAACAAGATCACAAAATGACATAAAAGGCTAGGCATTCACATCCACAGTTGTCTAAGAATTTTTGTTAGCACTATGAGTCCCATCAATTTCAGCTCTGCTACTCCATTCTAGATAGTTCCTGCTACTTCTACAGGCCATGTAGCATGTTTAGTTCTATTCCCATCTATCCTTCCTGATGTTTGAAAAGTCCTTTACTTTTGGTTTAGTCAAGATAAGGTTGATTCATTGTAATTAGAGCCTTTTTTAAAAAATAAAGGAAAATAAAAACAAAATAAATGAAAGTATAACAAGAGATAGTATCTCAGAGAAAACTTGTTAATCTAGCTTAAAGGCCATTTCAGTTGAGTTTGGCTAGTGCAATTTCAAAAAAAAAATGTCTTCGTTTCTTTCTTTTACCTCGCTCTTTCTATGAAAAAAGAGTATGCTAGAATAACCTACTCAGACTCTTACTCTGAAGTAGATTTGAGTTGGTACCACTCTACAGTGGGCAGAATCCTTGGTTTCTCTTATAATTATTTTCATTTCTTTATGGACTGTAACCTTCCATCTCATCCTCTGATTCTTGCTTATTCAAGACTCCCATTTGACCGATGTCCTAACTCTCTTGTATACTATCTCAATCAGGCCTTACCTAGTTTTAAGTGCTCTTCAAAGGAAAGTTAATAATACTTGATCTCATAGGTTTCTTCTTCAGTTGCAAGTTGTCAATCATTGATCTTTCAGGTACCTCTTTCACAGATCTCGGATATTTCTCCGACTATAATTTCCCAACTCATTTCCCTCATTGTGATTCACTTCATGTAAGACAGATTCATCAACAATTTGACTTCTTAATGTTCTAATCATAGTAGCTCCTTCAAATTATCAGAAACTACTTACCTCTAAGAAGCTGCACATGCTTTTTCAGGAATACTCACTAAATTCCATTTGTTCTCAACTCTTTTGCAGAGTAGAGATCACTGGCATGCCCTTGGCCCAATAGGTGGTCAGGACATTCCACATTATCTGGTTTCTACATGTCCCCAGGTGGCAATCTTCCAGAAACTATGAGCACAATTTTTATGCCAAAAATTATTGACACTCTTATTAAATATAATAATTTCTAATAAATCTAATGTTTGTGTTTTTTCATAACCACAGTTGTCATTATATTGAAATTATAAAAACTCACTTAAGTGATTGTTCATTAAATCTATTTTCTTAACACATAAATAGATAAATCGAAAAAAGAAAATCTGGTAGAGAAAATCCACCCAGAGAGAGTTTGTTAGTACAGTTGGGTATCACAGAAATTCCTTCTTGACCCTTTGATCCTTTCCTTCCTGGAATGGATCCAGAGTAAACTGAATCCAGAGTAAATTAGTCAAAAAGTAATGATGTCCCTCATTGCCTATTCACAAATATGCATAAACAAAATAGAAATAATATGTGAACTGTGAACTTAGCCTTCAAAATAGAAGCTAGTCTTTAAATGCTACTTTCAGTAAAGTATTATGTTTAACATATTTCATAAGCAAAGATAAAAGAGCACAGAGTGACATCAGAAGCATGGTGACGTGAGATGTCCCACTGATCTCTCCCTTTGAAATAACAAATTGAACAGCTTTAATCCAACAAAGGATTCCAAGTCTAACACATAAATGCTTCTGAGAGATTTGCACATTGAAACATCTGAAGTGGGCAAATCCAGGTGAACAGGGGAGAAGGGAAGGGAGAAGAGCAAAGACAGGTGTGCCAGATATAACCCAGAGTCTACTGCAGGTCTAGGGGAGAAAAGAGGAATCAGGTTGCTGCATATACTCTCAGTAGCCCTTAACATTCCTGCCTGAGTGATTAGCATATAATACAGCTGTACCCAGCAATCTATCAAGGTAGAGACTGTATACAGAAGTACAACAGCTGTGTTCTAGCAGCTTCTACTTCCAGGCAGAAAAAAAAGCTACAGAGCCTGGCTACCTCTTCCCACCCTCTCAGAGCTTTCCCCACACACACTATTTCAGAAGAAACTAGCAGCTACTGTCAGGCTAAAAAACAGAGTATCTACACACCTGAAAACAGAAGAGTCAGCTCCTGAGTTGCAGACACACATGCTGTGGCTAATGCCTGTGATGGGTAGAAATACAAAAATGAGAAACCTGAGGTCTTCCAGACACAATTACTGGGAAAAGAATAAAATACAAACACAGTGGTGATCTCTCCTAACCTACCCTGTCCACATTCATCCAGGGTGATACTAACAGGGCACATGGGACACTTCAGTCAATGTGCCAGAATTTCAGGGGCTTGAAACCACATTGCCCACCACAACCTTTCTTGAGGATGAAGCCCTGTGATTGAGGTGATCTGGTCGCAGAGGAGACATCCACCTCTCCAGAGAATACAAGACATTTTCTACCACCCAGCAGAGATCCAAGAAGCCCAAATAGTCCAAGAGTCTTGTACTCCCTCCAATCATCACATACTGGAAAAGAAACAAACAAAAAACTCTCCTAACCATCCTGTTAAAGAAGCATCACTCTTAATAATAACAAAATAAAACAAATAAAAGCAGAGTTCATTTCCATAAATGCTTAGACAGAGAAACAATTCATCAAATACAATGAATAAACAAGGTGACCAGGCAGATCAAAAAGAAAATGAAAAATTTCCAAAAAAATAAACTAAAAGACCGGGGAATATGTAATTTGAATGTCAAAGAATTTGAGATTGCAGTTCTGAAAAACCTCAATAAGATACAAGTAAACTCAGGCCATTTAATGAACTCAGAAATTAAATCGATGAACAAAAAGAATACTTTACCAAAGATATTGAAACTTTAAAAAAGAACGAAATAGAAATGTTGGAGCTGAAGAACTCAATACAAAAAAAGATAAAGAATGTGATAATGAAAACAGAAATTTGGAAATTATATACATGGAAGAAGAGAGAGACTTGAGAATGAAAAAAATGAAAGAATTCTATGAGAACTATTTGACTCCATTATATAAAACTATTACCATAAGGAGAAAAGAGGAGAAAGGAACAGAAAGCTTTTTCAGTCAACGAGAATTTCCAAAATATAAGGAAAGAAGTGAATCCTTGAATGCAAGGATCAAACAGAACACCAAATTATCTCAATAGAAAAAGGCCTTCTCCAACACACATTATATTAAAACTGTCAAAAATTAAAGACAAATATAGAATTCCCTTGGCATCCAGGGAAGACAGTAACTTATAAAAGAAATATTATTAGATTACCATTGAATTTTTCAGCAAAAACTGTACAAGATAGGAGGGAGTTAAATCAAATATTCAAACTATTAAAAGAGAGAAAATACCAGCCAAGAATAATGTATCCAGCAAAATTCTCCTTTAGATATGAAGGAGAAATAAAGACTTTTTCAGACATATAGAAGCTGAGGGAATTTTACACCACAAGGCCTACATTACAGGAAATAATGAAGGGAGTTAGTCTACTTGAAACAAAAAATGAATAGATACAAAACTGTAAGTAAAATAACTAACAGACAGAAGCAGAAAATTGCAACCTTTATTCAAAATAAGATATTATACAATTAAATATTAAATAATGGGTAAAGTAAGTAAAAACATTTTTTTAAAGAGAAGAAGAAAAGAGCTACTATAACTTAGAAATGAACTCACAGCACAAACAGGGATAATATGTGACCAAAAAAATAAAAGAAGAGGATGTAAGTATCTGAATTTGAAAGGGAGAGATAATATGCATGCAGAAGAAAAAAGACTACTGTATATACAAAACTTTCTTTTATGTAAAGTTAATTGTAACCACACACAAAAAATATCCAAAACTGAGACACATAAAATTAAAAAAGAGGGAACAGAGGAAAACATCATAGAATACTACCAAAGCAAAACAACAGAAACACAAGGGCAAAGAAACAATGGAGACACTGAAGTACCAGAAAACAAAAATAAAACAAATGGACTGAACTCACCAATAAAAAAGTACAGAGTAGTAAACTGGATTAAAGAAAAACAACCATATGCTGCCTTCAAGGGATACATCTCAGCTACAAAGACAAATATAGACTTAGAAAAGAGTAAAAACTGATACTCCAAGCAAATGACACCCAAAGAAAAATGGATATAGCTATACTTATATCCGAGGAAATAGACTTCAAGATAAAAAGATAACAAGAGACAATGATGAACACTTCATACTGATAAAGAGGACAATACATCAATAAGACATAATATTTATCAATATATATGATCCCAATCAAAAAACATCAAAATATATGAAGCAATTGCTAACAAAACTAAAGGGAGAAACTAAAAACAAAACAAAACAATAAAATGAAAACACACAATTATAGCAGGGGAACCTAAATACCCCATTGTCAGCTATAGATAGATCATCCAAACAGAAAATCAATAAGGAAATATCAGCCTTATATGACACATTAGAACAATTGGACATAATCAACAATTATAAAAGCTTTCATTGCAAAACACTCTTCTCTAGTGCAAATGAAACATTCTCAAGAATAGACCATATGTTGGAACACAAACAAGCCTCAACAAATTTAACAAAATTGAAATCATATCAAGCATATTTTCTGACCACAATGCTTTGAAAATGGAGATGAACTGCAAAAGGAAAGTAGGAACAAAAATATGTGGAGATTAAGTATGATACTTAAGAACAACTGGGTCATAGAAGAAATAAAAGGAGAGATCAAGAGATACATAGAAACAAACAAAAATGAAGTGCAGCATATCAAAATGTTTGGGGTACAGAAAAACAGTAATAAGAAAAAAACGTTTATATTATCACAGGCCTATCTGAAAAAAAAAACGAGAAAAATCCCACATAAACAACTTAATGTTGCATCTTAAAGAACTAGAAAAAGAACCAATGAAGCCAAAAGTCAACAGAAGGAAGGAAATAATAAACATTAGAGCAGAAAAAAAATGAAATTGAGAACAAAGGACAATAGAAAAAACAATGCAACAGAAAGGTCTGGTTCTTTGAAAATATCAATACAATTGACAAACCCCTGGTTAGACTCACTAAGGAAAATGAAGAAAAGACACAAGTAAAAACAATCCAGAAATGAAAGAGAGGAAGTTACAACAGACACCACCAAAAGACAAAGTTTCATACAAGAATACTGTGAAAGACCATATGCCACCTAATTCAATAACCTAGAAGTGGACAAGTTCTTATAAATATATAAACTTTCTAAATTGAACCATGAAGAGATGAAAAATCTAAATTTACTGATCAACAGCGAGGAAATTAAAACAAACATCAAAAATCTCCCAAAAAAGTCAAAGTCAAAGACCAGATGGCTTCACTAGGGAATTATACCAAACATTCAAAGATGAGTTAATACCTGCTTTTCTCAAACTTTTCTTAAAAAATTAAAGAATCAATACTTTCTAACTCATTGTATGAAACCAACATTACCTTGATACCAAAACCTTGTAAAGATAACATAAAAAAGGAAACTACAGACCAATATCTCTCATTAATACAAATGCTAAAATCTTTAGCATAAGACTAGCAAATAGAATACAACAGTACCTTAAAATAATTATACATCAGGATCAGGTAGGGTTCATTCCAGGGGGTGCAAGGATGGTTCAAAATATGCAAATCAATCAATGTGATACACCATGTAAACAAAATAAAGGATAAATTTTGCATGTTCATATCAACAGATGCAAAAAAGAAGCATCTGATAAGATATAACATTCATTTAGGATTAAAACAATTAAATAGGTATAGAGGGAAAGTATCTCAACATCGTAAAGACCATATACAACAAATCCTCAGCTAATATACTTAATGTTAAAAAACTTAAAGCTTTTCCTCTAAGATCAGGAACAAGACAAATTCGTTCGCTGTCACCACTCTTATTCAATACTGTATTGGAAGACTTAAGTAGAGCATTCAGACAAGAGAAAGAAATAAAGGCATCCAAATTGGGAATGAAGAGGTCATATTGTTACTTTTTGCAGAAGACATGATTCTTTACATAGAAAACACTAAAGAATCCACCAAAAACTATTAGAAACTATAAACTAAAATAAAATTGCAGGGAAAAAATCAACATACAAAATTTCATTGTTTCTATATACTGAGTGAAATTTCATTTTAAAAATGAACAAACATTTTGCAATTGCAACAAAAAATTTAGAAATAAATTTAACAAAGTATATGAAGGGTCTACCCACTGAAAACTACAAGACGTTACTGAAAGAAATTGAAGACACAAAGAAATGAAAAGATATTCTGTGTTCATGGATTGGAAGGATCGACATAGTTAAAATGCCCATATTACCCAAAACATTATACAGATTTCATGCAATCCCCATGAAAATCTCAATGGCAATTAAAAAAACCAAAAAACAAAAAACAAAAATACCATCAGATTTATATGGAATCACAAAAGACCTGAATAGTCAAAGTCATCTTGAGAAAAAATAACAAGACTGGAGCTATATTCCCAGACTTAAAATTATAGTATAAATTGACAATAATCAGAACAGCATGGTGTTGGCAGAAAAACAGACACATAGACTAGTGGAACAAAATTGAGATCCCTGAAATAACCTCACATATATTTGAGCAAATAATTTTTGACAAAGGAGGTAAATCATACAATGGAGAAAAGTAAGTGTCTTCAATAAATGGTGCTGGGAAAATTGGGAAACCACATACAAAAGAATAAAAGTCAACTGCTATATGTTACCATACACCAAAATTAACTCAAAATGGGTCAAAGACCTGAACATAAGATCTGAAACAATAAATTGCATAGAATAAAACATTGATTCCAAACTCATGGACCTTGGTCTTTGAAAAGATTTTAGGAATTTGACCCCAAAGATGAGGGATATAAAAGTAAAACTAAATGAACAGGACTATTTCAAACTAAAAAGCTTCTGCACAGCAGAAGAAGCCATCAACAAGACAAAGAGGCAACCAATAGAATGAGAGAAGATATTTACAAACAGTGCCTCCAATAAGGGACTAATATCCAAAATATATAAAGAACTTATACAACTTAGTAACAAAACAACAAACCATCCAATTAAAAAAATGGGCAGAGGATCTGAACAGACACTTCCCCAAAGAAGACATACAAGTGGCTAATGGACATATAAAAAATGCTCAACCTCATTAGCTATTAAGGAAATGTAAATCAAAACTATAATAAGATCCTACCTCACATCTGTTAGAATGTTTATCATCAATAGGACAAGTAATAACAAGTGTTGGAGAGGATGCAGAGAAAAAGGAATCCTCATATACTGCTGGTGGGAATGTAAATTGATACACCCACTATAAGAAACAGTATGGAGGTTCCTCAAAAAATTAAGGACAGAATTACCATATGACCCAGCAATTCCTCTTCTAGGCATCTACCCCAAAATTTTGAAGACATTTATTTTGTAAAGATTTGTGCACCTCAATGTTCATAGCAGCATTATTCATGGTGGCCAGGACATAGAAGCAACTGAAGTGTCCTACAATAGATCATTGGATGAAGAAAATATGGTACATATATACAATGGAATATTACTCAGCCATAAAAAAGATAAAATACTTCCATTTGTGACAACATAGATGGATCTTGAGATAATCATGCAATGCAAAATAAGTCACATAAAAAGTTAGAAATCATGATTTCACTCATATGTGGGATACAAAACTAAAAGCAACAAATGAACGAGGCAAACAAACAGAGACTCATGGACAAGGGCAACATTTTCATGGTTACCAAAGGGAAAGAGGAAGCATGAGAGGTAGATAAGGGTAAAGGGCTTCAAATATATGGTGATGGAAGGAGATCTGACTTTAGGTTGTCAACACAAAATAGAATATACAGGTGATGTATTATTGAATTGTATACTTGCAATCTGTATAATTTTATTAATCAATGTCACCCTTAGATGTTTAATTTTAAAAGATAAAGAAGCATGTTGTCATTGTTTATTAGCTTGTGAAATACTATTAGAACATGTAAATAATTCTTTAAAGAGAAGCACCATGGGTGCAGTGTGGGTATAACAAAACATGGTAATTTGAAATCAAATTTTTTGCCTTTCAGGGTTATTTTTTTTAATACAACTCTCACTAGCCAGAAGTGATTACCCAACTTCTACCAATATCAGCATTTGTAATTATATATCTATTTGGCCATTTAAATATCTATTGCATGTCTCTCCCAGACTGGAGTCTTCATCATGGCAGAGAATGTGTCTAGTTTGTTATAGCAATGTAATATCTAGTATAGAACCTGGAACATAATAGGCAATTGCTAAATACTTTTTTATTAAATAAATAATAAGCAGATAATTTGTTGCCAAAATTTATTTTTAGATAGTGAAAATACGACAAAATTAGCCTTCATGAAGGACCTGATTAGTGCAACTGTAGACAGTTTTTAAAGAAAGAGACATAATTTTAGATAATATAAACATCCAATACTTTTTGATACATTTATTTTACAAAAATAAATAAAATGCAAGGTTTTTAAAAATGCTTTCTCTTCAATTTAGTGCTGATTGGTTGAGAATAACTGTTATTTCCTATGTAATTTGAGAATAACTGTCTTTTCTTATGTAAAACTAATTGCATATATTGTAAATCATTGTTTTCCGATGGCACATATTTGGTCCTTCATACATTGTAGATTAAAGCAAAGGATCTGTAATTGATTTCATTTGTCTCCTTTACTTTTAAAATGAAGGCTGCCAAAATATGGCTATGACGCTACATTAACAGATGTGATGATTGGAATAACTACCCTAAAAGAAATAGAATCTATTGTTATAGTTTTTAAACTGAAGTAAATTTTTAGGAAATTCTTTAGATCAGAGGGTAGAAATGGTGAAAAATCTTCATTATAACCTGAAAATCCAGTAGTAGTGCTAAGCTTCTAAATACTTAAGGCTATCTGCCAAAATAAGCAATTCAACCCTTGTTACATATGTATTCACTAAAGGAGAAGTAAACATCTGAAGAAATCCTTGTCCATGAAAACTATGCCCAGTAACTTTCTCTAGGAGCTTACAGACTGTCAAGAACTCTGACTTTCTGTCAGTGTTCCCTTCAAAATAATCCAGGAGCCCAGCAGAAGAGCAACAGATGCCACAACACAAATCCTTTTATCACTATGCTAGCACAGATTCAAAATGGCACATGCTTGAAGTTGTGGTGAAACATACTAAGATCTAGTTTATGATTTGGAGGCTTTATAGCCCTTTATATTTATTTGTTGTTGTTGTCGTTGTTTTAAATCATGTACGAGTACCATGCTGTTTTAGCTATTTAGTTTTTGAACCAGTTTCTATTATTTGATAGACTCCTTATTCCTCTTATTTTTCAGAATATACTTGTTATTCTTATCTATATGTTCTTTAGAATGGAGATTAGAGTCACTTCATCATAATATGAAAATAAACTCTGACATTTTTATTGTAAATTTTATTAAAATCATTCATTAGTTTCAGAGGACTTAATAATGGACTTAATAACTTGGGAATATTTATATTCTCATCCATTTTTCAAGTGTTTTTTGGTAAAGTTTTATAGTTTTCTCCCTATAGGTCCTGCACATTTCTGGTTGAGATTATTCCTAAACATTTTCCATGTTTTAGTGTTGTAACCAATCAACTCTCTACTGTATATTATAAATGGTTACTGAAATCTTTAGGAAAACTGGTAAACTTTTAAACTCTTATTCTAAATATATTTAATTTAGATTATCTTTGGTTACAGAATCATAAAATTTGTAATATTGTCTTTTGATTTCCAGCAGTGATGAGTCTTATTTCTGTTACCTGCTTTATTGCACTGGTGACAAAATTTTTAAAAATTAAATCATAATGGCAGTATCTTTTGACCTTGTTTTCAATTTAAATAAGGATAAATTTATGGTGTTTAACTATTACATATGATGTTAGCTGTTGATTTGGAATAAATATTTACTATCCTAGGAAAGAAAATATATGATATTCTTTGTGAAATGACGTGTCATCTTTCCTCTTTAAATAAAACCGGACTGTCATATTTAAATGTCTTTTAAAATATTTTTAGGAGAAAAGTCAAAAGCAATTTGTGTCAAATGTAGGGCTAGTGAACATCTGCAGCAGATTGGTAACATTAAACCTGCAATATTATGATAATGAACCTTCTTTCTATGAATCTGAGTCATTTATCTGGAAGAAAGGGAAGTCAATTGAATGAGTTGGTAACTTGGCTTCCACAAGGAATTTTCCCTAATTAGAAGCAAGGCATTTAGGAGGAAAATAAACATGAAGGGGAAAGAATCAGAAAGCCTTTTTTTTTTTTGCTGTGAATATTAAAGAAGAGAAGGTAAAGAATTGACACTGACCTCTAAGTCTAATTAGCAGCACTAAGAAAGTGAGTTGTTTCCAGAAAAGATAGGAAAAATAGTTAACAGATTTTGACCCTTGTAGGAGAGAGAGGGCAGCAGAGCTTGGAGATTTCACCACTGCTAGATTGAGAATTGTTAAAGTAGTAACTTAAAAAAACTGCCAGCCCTTGTCCATATGCTGTGAAAATACAAAGTGCCAGACTTTTTCAATGTCTGGAAGCACTGTGGCAGAGAATGGCGAACATTTTCTGGAACATGGAAAGAAACGCAAAGTTTTATTTGAGGTGATTAAAAACAGTTGAGCTTCGTGAAAATCAAGCCAGCCTAAGAAGAAGTAGTATTTATTTTCATTTCATATATTTTGTATATCTAGGTTTATACCCTCTTGATATAATAAGTGTTAAATATTTACCTTGATTTTTTTCTTCTTGTGTACAGGACCTTTATTCATTCTAACTTAATATAGCATATTTCCATAATACATTTGGGAACTTAGAAGCAGTTTTTACTCTATATATGAACTATTATTACTTTTATAATAAATAAGCATTTTAAATATTTAAATTTCAAAGTTTAAAAACATTTATCAGTATTGCCTAGCCTTTTGTACTATCTGAATTATCATATGGGTATTATTTTTTAATTTAAAAAATTGGTCCATTTAGAAATATATTTTACAAATAATATATTTTTATTGTGACTAATTCAAAAATAGAAAAGCGCATAAAATGAAATTTAGAAATAGCTACCATTCCCGACCCCACTACCTCCAGATAACCACTGTCAAGTGTTTGATGTGTGTTAAGACTTTTCCTATGTATATGCAAACATACAAACAGAAGATTCTCTTGGATTTTTTAATGTGATCATGCTATACAGATTTTCTAAATTTTTTTCTCCAAGTAATTGATATCTTTCTAAAACTATACAGTAATTTTAGAAACAGTCACATTTTTGTGGAAAAAGCAGAGGAACATAAATTCCTACTCTTTTTTCTGTTTTTGTTTTTGTTGTTGTTGTTGTTATTGTTGTTGTTGTTGTTGTTAGCCATGTCTGGGTAAACTTCACAATTGTACCAAACCTGTAAACTAATTTAACACCATCCACTTGGTGACAGCTAGTAGAATTGTTAGTAACATCTTAGAGTAGTGATTCTCAAATTTTTAACATGCATCAGGGTTGTAGCACACCTGGGAGGATGACATACATTTCTTGACAGCAGGGCTGTGAAATTACAGGAATAGACTCTTTCTCTTCTGAGAGTTGCTCTATCTCTCAATTACACAAAATGAAATGTCTATTAACCGTTTATTAACAAAATAGTTGTTCTCATAAGCAGACCAGGGAAACAACACATTGGCCCTTGTCCCAATGATAGCTCAAACCAGTGGTCCTCAAATTGTAGTGTACACTAAAAATCATGTGGAGGGTTTGTTAATGCAGTCCTCTGGGGACGTGGTTCTATAATGTAGCAGTTAGCATATCTGCTTTACACACAGAAGGTCTTGTGGTCCACACCCCAGTGGAGCCACAGTCCATGATCTATAGCCAAGTCCAATGTATGATCTCAGAAGCTAAGCAGGGTCAGGCCTGGTTAGTACTTGGATGGGAAAACACCTAGAAAGACCAGGTGCTGTAGGCGTAAGTAATAAATAATAAAAAAATTAAAACAGTCTTCTGGGATCTATACCCAGAGTTTCTGATTATCAGGATAGGGCCCAAGAACTAGCATTTTTAACTAGTTCACATGTGATGCTGTTCCTCTTGGTTCCAGGGTGATATTTGGAGAACCATTGTCTCAAAGAAAATAATCAACCACTATAGTGGGCATTAATTTCCAAAATTTCTGACATAAGATAAACAAACTGCATAAAACAGAATTCACCAAAAATTAAAAAGTAGATATAAACTAGAATTTCCATATAAACTGCTCCTTACTTTCCAGCTCTTAAAAACTGACTATAGTAAGAGATGCTGAAGCCCTCATCTTCATTCACTAGACTGAAAATACAGCTCTTCATTTTTTTCCAAATCTTCTTTCCTCCAACTTAGCTAAGTTTTTTTGTTAAGGTTGGATATATTCCATCTGAGCGCCATCAACTTTTTGAAATCTATTATAAACCTAGAATGCACAACAAGAGCCTAAGATTGGTTAATAGCATATTTTTTTCTAAATAGAAGATCCTGGTAAGAAATGGAATTTTCAAAGGAAGCCCTTCTTCACTCACAGCACTAAGCCAGGCTTTTTTTCTACTCTATGGTCCAACATTCATCTGATGAAATATGATGGTGAAGTAAATAGTACTGGATCCCAGTCTCAGCTTCACACATTTTGCCTGTGTCTTCTGACCTCTCTACATTCAGTTTTATCACCTATTAAATTGATATAATAACAACTGAAAAGTTGTAAGAATTCAATGAGATGATGTGTATAAATTACTTAGCATAGTACCTGGCACAAAATAAATGTCTATTCATTGCTATTTTTTTACCAATACCACATGTTTTTGATTACTATAGCTTTATACTAAGTCTTGAAATTGGGTAGTGTCAGTCTTCTAACTCTGTATGCCTTTCAACATCAAGATGGTTATTTTGGGTCTTTTGTTTCTCCATATAAACTTTAGAATCAGTTTGACAATATCCACAAAGTAACTTGATGGGATTTTGATTGGGATTGCATTGAATCTATGCATTAATTTTGGAAGAACTAACATCTTGGTAATACTGAATCTTCCTATCCATGAACATAGAATATCTCTTTAGTTCTTTGATTACCTTCATCAGATTTCTGTCATTTTCCTCATATAATTTTTATACATTTTTGTTAATTTTATATCTAAATCTTTCATTTTTAGGTTGCTAATGTAAATGGCAGTTAGTGTTTAATTTCAAATTCCACTTGTTCATTGCTGGGCTGTAAAAAAGTGATTGACTTTTGTATATTGACCTTGTATCCTACAGCCTTGATATAATTGTTTATTAGTTCCAGAAAATTTTTTTGTAGTTCTTTCATATTTTTTACATAGAGGTATTATCTATGAATAGACGCATTTTTATTTCTTCCTTCCCAATCTGTATACCTTTTATTTCCTTTTCTTGTCTTATTGCATTAGCTGCCAATATGAAGTGGAAGAGGAGTGGTAACAAGGAGATGTTTTTATATCCACACTGACAATTTCTGTCTTTCATTTGGTGTGTTTAGATCATTTATATTTTAAGTGATTGCTAATATTTTAAATTAATATCTATCACATATATCATTGTTTCTATTCATTGCCTTTGTTATTTGTTTCTATCCTTTTCTTCCACTCTTTTTCTGCCTTTTGTGGTTTTAATTCGACACTATAAATTATTCCATTTTCTTTATTTTTTTAGCATATCAGTAAAAATTATTCTTCTAATATTTTAATGGTTGTAATAAAATTTCTAAAATATATTTAAACTAATCCAAGACTACTTTGAAACAATAGTATGTCATGCTGCAGATAGCATATAACAAAATAGTGTTAATTCCTCCATCCCTTTCCTTATGTCATTTCTGTAATTCATTTCACTTATACATAAGTATACATAATGATATATGAATACATAAGTATACATAATCAGATATGTTGTTGCTATTATTATTTTGAAATGTTATCTCTTAAATCAATTAAGAATAAGTAAATTTAGTGTGGAAACCTCTCTATGAGTGGCCCTCCTGGATTTTTTAAATTTCTTTTTGAGCATCCAAAAATTTGTCAATTACAGTTCATGTTTTCTTACCCCATCTCTGGTTCTTACAGAGATGGTTTCTGCTTATGGATTTCTGCTTGGTAAATTGAGGTTTTCTGTATTTTCCTGCCTGTCTCTCTGAATTTGGGGGTAAAGATTCTATGGCCTCAATTCTCTGATGGATCTAAGAACAGTTGATTTTTCAGTTTGTTCTGCATTTTACTTGTTAAGATGTAGTGGAAACTTCCAAGCTCCTTATATGCTGGATGGGAAACTGCATCTTAATCCTTTTGGGCTGCTATAACAAAAGTACTATAGACTTTGTAGCTTAAACAATAAACATTTATCACACTTATGGAGGCTGGGAGGTCCATGATAAAAGTGTCTACAGATGTGACATTTGATGAGAGCCCACACCCTGGTTTATAGATGGCCATTTTCTGGCTTAGTCCTCACATGGTAAAAGAAGCAAAGGAACTCTCTGGGTCCTCTTTCATAAGGGCACTAATCCCATTCACAAGGGCTAGTCCCTCACCATCTAATCACCCTTCCACCAAGGCCCCAACTTCAAATACCATTACTTTGGGAATCCGGTTACCATATTTGAATTTGTTGGGGATGCAAACATTTAATCTGTAACACCAAACATCCTCGAATTTTCATCACACTTGTAAATAAACCTTAAAATAAATGATATTCAAATCTGGAGAGCATGCTGCTGTTTCCTCACTCTATTACTCTGAGATCAATGGTTTGGAAAAGTCTGTGTCCACACATAATATCAAACTCTACAAGAAAACAATGTTCCCACTAATTCCAAAATTCTGGAAAAGCGACAAAGTAATACATCCTATAATTCCATGGCAAATGTAGCGTTCATCATATATAGGTTCCTCAACATACTTCCTGAAGTAGAGATACCTTTCATTCATTGTTTTAGCTATTTTGTTAATAGGCAACATTGCTAAAAGTTTTCCACTGCTAAGGCAAATCATGTGTGAAACCTCCTAGATCCAGAGTCAGAGAGGCTGATCTCAGGAGCTTTCTCCACTGTTGAGAACTGAAATAGCAGGATCTCTTTACAAAATGAAAAATATTATTTCTCAATGGCCCCATTTGAACCGGTAAAAGTCCCAACAACTTCTTATGTATGAATGCTTATAGAAACTGTTTTACTTTTTATTCTTTCAATTGCTTAGTTTCCATTAAACTTGACATGGCAGGAGAGATGAGTGCTTTGAAAGCAGTTTCAGAAATAGATAACTTCCTTGTCATGCTACCTTCATCCCTAGAACTGCTTCAGATGCCTCACAGCAGACGTGTCATTCTTTCAACTAACTGATGTGAGGTTTTTTTTTTTTTGAGCCAGATGCTGTATTATTAAATTTTTAAAAGATATACTTTTGTTGGCAAGACTGGCCTTACACAAAAATGGGGTAGATAGCCTCTTGGTGTTATTTCAAGGACAACAAGAAGGTGCCCTTGCCAAAAATGTCTCTCCAGCTTGTTCTCTGAGGTTTGAAATCATTCAATAAGGACTTACCACTCTCTTTCAAAATTAAAAATAAAGATAATTAATCAGATACCCAGAAGAGAAAACTGGACTCTCACAACATTTGACTCATATCTCGGTAATAGCACTTAACTGTGCTGCTTTATAATTTATATGCTTGCTTTTCTGTTTAACCTTATGAAATTGTAAATTCCTTGTGGTCAGTGACTACGCCTCACTCATCTCTGAAATCCTTAAGATTTTTACAAGTGCCTGGCAGAAAGCAAAAAAAAAAAAAAATTGTGAACAAAATGACAAAGGAATAAATTAATGCATGAGCAATTTATATTTACCATGACATCTAAAGAACTGAAAATAAATCATTCCCTGGGAATAAGGATGAAGAAGAAAACAAACATACTACCAGGACTCCAAAAGAGGTGTAGGAAAGAATACTGACAGTCATGACTACAGAATGCCCATTGATAAGAGACTGTCATACTTTACTAATTTCGGGTTACTTCATCCATTTACTTTTCAAAGCACTACATTGGTGCTATTTTATTATTTTTTTAAATGTTAAACTCTCATATAAATGTTTCATTTCTCAAGAGACCAGAAAAACTTAGCTGAGTTTGCACCCAAAGGATTGAGGTTTACTGTTCCTTTAGAGAATTAGCTGTCACTGCAGGAAGTGATTTATGAGTAGTTTGAGAGAAGACTAAAATTAAGGTTAAACCTTGTATAAAATGAAAAGTTATCCAAAGTCCAATTCTGTGCTGGAGAAATTAAAAACCCCAGCTTGACTGATTCATTCTTATGTTCTGTCTTTAAATCAAGATGTATGTTGTTCAAATGATCCATTTGTAAAAATCAAGTAGGTTCATATTTTTATGCAAAGAAGGAAGGAAAGAAGGAAGGAAAGAAGGAAGGAAGAAAGGAAGGAAGAAAGGAAGTGGGAGAGAGGAAAAAAGGAAGGGAGGGAGGGGAGAGAGAAATAAAAAGAAAAAAGAAAGAAGAAACCACAACCATTACATTTTCAGCTCTGAAAAATTATCAGAAAATGCATTGATTTTGCAAGTAGTTATTGAACACCAATCATGTGATAGGCTCTGTTGTAACTGCAGGTTACATAATAGTGAAGAAGACCAACAAGGTCCTGTCCTGCCACAGACCATTTTGCCACACTTCTTACTTTCAATTCACATGTTAGCTTGATCCCTCCTGACCCTGAGTAATAATTATGAAGATGAATTAAGTTCTAGGAGTGTTTACAGCATACATTGCTTGTAAATTTTTTAAAAAGTGTTTTTAACTCTGTATTTTTATCAAAATAGCTTCCACAAATATATGTGTCATTAAGAATCAGCCTTGGTCAGGAAGACCACAGAGATCATTGAGATACTTTTTTTTTTAATTACAGTCGATACCCAATATTATTTTATATTAGTTTCAGCTGAGCAGCATAATGGTTAGACATTTAGATAATTTATGAAGTGATCCCCATATAAGTCTAGTAAACACTTGGCACCATACATAGTTATTATAATATTATTGAGTATATTCTTTATGCTGTACTTTATATCTCCATGATGATTTTGTAACTATCAATTGTACTTCTAACTCCCTTCACTTTTTTCACCCAGCCCCCCAAAACCTTCCCATTTGGTAACCATCAGTTTGTTCTCTGTATCTATGAGTCAATTTCTGTTTTGTTTGTTTGCTTTTGTTCTTTAGATTCAGCATATAAGTGAAATCAAATGGCATTCATCTTTCTCTGTTTGATTTATTTTACTTAGCATGATACCCTCTAGAACCATGCATGTTGTCACAAATTGTAAAATTTCACCCTTTTTTATGGATGAGTATATGCACTACATATGTATCATATCTTCTTCACCTAATTGTCTCTTGATGGACACAGGTTGCTTTCATATCTTGCCTATTGTAAATAATGCTGCAGTGAACACAGAGATGAATATATCTTTTCAAATTAGTGTTTTGGATTTCTTCAGCTAAATATCCAGAAGTGGAATTACTTCATCATAAGGTAGTTCTATTTTTAATTTTTTGAGGAACCTCCAATCTGTTCTCCATAGTGGCTGCACCAACTTGCATTTCCACCAACAATACATGAGGGTTTTCTTTTCTTCACATCTTCACTAACACTTGTTTACTGATTTATTGATGATGACAATACTGACAGGTGTGAGGTGATATCTCATTGTGGTTTTAACATTTATTTCTCTGATGATTAGTAACATTGACATCTTTTCATATGTCTATAGGTCATCTGTATGTGCTCTTTGGAGAAAGATTTATTTGGGTCCTCTCTGCATTTTAAAATTAGTTTGTTTGGAATTTATGGTGTTGAGTTGTATAAGTTCTTAATAAATTTTAGATATTAACCCCTTATTGGGCATACCATTGATAAATATCTTCTTTCATTCAGTAGGTTGCCTTTTTCATTTAGTTGATGGTTTACTTTGCTGTGCAAAAACTTTTTAATTTGATGTAGTTCCAGTTGTCTATTTTTTTCTTTTATTTCCCTTGCCCGAGGAGGTATATCCAAAAAAATATTAATAAGAACAACATTTTCTTCTAGAAGTTTTGTGTTTTGGGGTCGTATATTTAAGATTTTATTTAGTTTTTAGTTTATTCTTTTATATGATTTTTTTAAAGTTCCAGTTTATTTTTTGGCATGTATTAGTCCAGTTTCCCCAACACCATTTATTGAAGATACTGTCTTTACCCCATTGTACATTCTTGCCTCCTTTTTCATAAATTAAATGACCCTATAAGTGTGGGTTTACTTCTGGACTTTCTTCTGTTCCATGCCAGTACCATGCCATTTTGATTACTCTAGCCTTTATGATACAGTGTAATGTCAGGAAACATGATACCTCCAACTTTCTCCCTTTGTCCTTTCTTGAGATTGCTTTGGCAATTTTCAATCTTTTGTGATTCCATGTAAATTTTAGGATTATTTGTTCTAGCTCTGTAAAAAATGCTATTGATATTTTGATAGGGATGGCATCAATTCTGTAGATTGCTTTGGATAGTATAAACATTTTAACAATGTTAAATCTTCCTACCCATGAGAGATAAGATCCACATAAAATCAGAAATAAAAGAAGTAACAACTCACACCACAGAATACAAAGGCTTGTAAAAAAAAATACTATGAGCAATTGTTTGCCAACAAATTGGACAATCGAGAAGAAATGGATAAATTCCTAGTAACATACAATCTTAGAAGGCTGAGTCAGGAAGAAACACAAAATTGAAACAGACTGATTACTGCTAACGAAATTCAATCAGTAATAAAAACAACTCATCAGAGGAAGGAGGGAACAATTGGGAGGATCATTTTATGAACTATATAGATGTATAACATATGTACTGTATACTTGAAACTAATTAAAATAAGTTAATTAAAAATAAAATAAAAACAACTCACAACAAACAAAAGTCCTGGACCAGATGGATTCACAGGTAAATTTCACCAAATATTAAATGAGGAATTAACACTGATCCTTCTTAAACTATTCCAAAAATTTCAAGAGAATGGAAAGCTCCCAAGCTCATTTTAGGAGACCATTATTATCTTGATTCCAAAACCAGACAGACACTATAAAAAGCAAAATTATAGGCTAATATCTCTGATAAAGCTATATGCAAAAATCCTCAGCAAAATAGTAGCAAACTAAATTCAGCAATACATTTTAAAAATCACATACGACCATTCAGTGGGATTTATTCAGTATCTTCAAATCAATTAATGTGATACACCACATAGGCAAAATGAAGGCTAAAAATCACATGATAATATCAGTAGATGCAGAAAAAGCTTTTGACAAAACCCAGCATCCATTTATCATAAAAACTATCAGCAAAGTGGATATAGAGGAAGCACAATTCAACATAATAAAAGCCATATATAACAAGCCACTGCTAACATCATATTCAGTGGTGAAAAACTAAGTGTTTTCCTTAAGATCAGGAACAAAACGAGGATGTCCACTTTCAGCACTTTTATTCTATATATTAATAGAAGTCCTAGACACATCAATCAGACAAGTAAAAGCAAATGAAGGCATCCTAATTAGAAATGAAGAGGTGAAACTCAATATTTGCAGATGACAGGATACTATATGTAAAGAACTCTAAAGAGTCTACAAAAAAATTACTAAAACTGATAAATGAATTCAGTAAAGTAGAAAGAAACAAAATAAATATTTAGAAATTATTCCATTTTTATATACCAATAGTGAACTATCAGAAAGAGAAATTAAGAAAGTAATCCAATTTATAATTGCATTAAAAAGTAAATACCTAGGAAAAAATTTAGCCAAAGAGGTAAAAGACCTGTATTCAGAAAAATATAAGACATGGAAGAAAGACACCGAAGAAGACTCAAATAAATGGAGATATACACCATGCTCATGGATAGGAAGAATTAATATTATTAAATGTCCACAGCAGTCTATAAATGCAATGAAATATTTTTTAATCCAGGAAGGAGAACATCTGGCTCTGTTCTGGAAGCATAGATTCTAGTCCTGGCTCTATCATTACCTTCCTGTGAAATGTAAGGCAAACTAGTTAAACTCTATGCACCCATTATTTCAAAGTCAATGTAAGAATAATCTTCTTTGTTATTTCAATACCATTATAAGATTTATATTAATAACAATGATAGTGAACATTTGAGCACATTTAACATGTCCCTGACATGTGCTAAACTCTCCAAAGAGTCTCATTTAATGCTTTCAATTCTATGAGATTATTGCTACTATTTTCAGTTAGCTTCAGGCTGATAACTCAGCCCAGAGAGGCTAGGTAAGTTGCTCACAGTCATATACCAAGTGAGAAATGTGATTCAAGCTCAGATTTGTCTGATTATAGAGTTTGACCTAGATGTGAAAGTCTACATATGACTATGCTGTTCAACACTTTAGATTGGAGTTATATATTAACACCTTATGATGAACTCATTTATTATTTCCTGAGTTCTGGAAGCTGAAGAAAAATGAGTTAATCATACTCTATTTGATGTTCTAGATCTTTCTCTTGTCATTCAACTTACTCTATGTTATTATTAGAAAAGCTCTAATCACAAAATTTACAAAAGTTGCTACTAACTTACAAATAGCTTACTGTGCTATCCTTCTAAGGGTCATTGAATTATAACAGGACACATGAGCCACAAGAATTGTAAAGAAGGCATTTTTTACTTGAGAGGTCTTCTAACAATCCAAGTATTACAATCATAGGCAGTTACTTACTAGGCCTGTACATTGAACCAACAATGCAAAACTTTACTATATAATTATTTGTATAATATGGGACAGAGTCTACAGATCAGAATCTAGAAGCATGGTTGGAAGTCTGCTAATCTAGAGCCATATCTAATATTTTATATAGAAAACATTTATTAAGCATTTACTATATGCGAGGCATTTTTACAATCAACATTTAATCTGATGTCCATAGCCACCTTATGAGACAGGTATTATTATGGCAAATTTTGCAGAGGTATTAACTGAGAATTAGAATGGTTAGCTAATTTGTCCAAGGTAACATGGTTAATAAATGCACAAATCAAAATCACAAACACTCTGGTATACATGGTTGGTTTCATAGCTAACAATCATCTTTCACTCTTTCTCTCCTAATATATCCCAAATATTGTTCTGGAAGCAATATGTCAGACCTAATAAATGGATCAGAAATGATTTAAGCCAGCAATGACAATCACATACCCCTTTGCCAATGACTAAGAATTTTCTGAGGCTTTGGAAAGAGGCATGGAAAGAGTAAGCTCTTTTGGTGCCAGTGTTGCCCTCTTGTATCCTGCTTTAGATACTATAACATAATGATGTGCTACTTGTAGCTACAGCAGCAATTTTCAAGCCATAAGGGAAGACATCATTGACTCACTAAGGAATGCAGCTTGGATCCTAATGACATTGTTAAGATGTCAGATCAACTCTGAGGCCATCTCCTTTTAAACTGTCTTGTGATTCAGCTGCTATTAATTAGGTATTCTACTGTTTGCAGCCAGAAGCATTTTGAACTATGATAAAAGTAGAACATATGATAGGAGTCAGATGAATGGTATACCACTTAAGTGTCAGTTGAAAGCAAAATGAGGTCCAGTAGATTGAGTTTATCTGGGAGAGTTACATATAACAGGTCGACTTGGAACTGGGTCTTGAAGGCTGGTGGATATTTTTAAAGATAGAAAGGATGAAAAATAAAAAGTATTTCAAGCTAGAATCTCATTTGTCATATTCACTGCCATAACTCCAATTCCTAGCAAAGTTCATAGCATATAGCATGTGCTCAATACATATTTGTGAGATGATTTAATAGATGAGCAAAGATACAGAGGCAAAAAAGCATGAAGTATTTTAAACAAGTCAGGGACAAGAATAAAGTTGTATTAAATAGAGTGTGGTGGGAGCTAATATAGTCCCAGGCAGAGGATAGAGGTTTGAGGCTGTGTCTTGGGAGATATTCCTCTTCCCTTAACAATTCCATATGTCCCCAATACTAAAATCATAAAAAAAAATTAAACAGTAAATTTGACATGGTAACCTATAGTGAATCAAGTACACACTTGAGTGACAAAACCAATAAAAAGTCATGGGTCAGAAGTATTGCTGGGTGGCTGAAAAACCTAACTATCACAGCCTAATAAAGAATTTAGCATCTGGAAAGTGCCTACTTCTGCTCTCAGCCTAGATTTTAACCTCCAAGCCTCCATGCCAGCAACTTACTGGAGACATAAAATATGCCCACCTCGAAAAAGGCTTTCTTTCTGCTAAGTAATTGCTTCTTTTCTAATAGCACTTTCTTAAAAATGAACTTTGACACCCTTAACAGCATTCTTTTTCAGTTGCCATATTAAGTGCTCTAGTCTAAAGAACAAAATAATTTATCAGAAGCCATTACTTGCAAACAAATTACAATTAGCATATAAAGGATATTTTCTTCCCCAATGAAGTCAAGAGAGCTAATTTTATAATGTAAAATGACATATTGCTGTGGTATAATAAACGTCATTTAGAATGAGATTTATCCTACCCGCAGAAAAGGAAAAGTTAAGATCAGTTGGAATGCCATGGGACTTATTTAGTACTCAGAAAGTAAATTTTGTCCCTCACTACTTTCTAACACCTGACTCTATTCCCCACCCTATATTGTCTTATCCTCTCCCTAGCATCCTGGCTCAGGAAATAGTCTGAAACTTGTTGTCATTTATTGAATGCTTTTCATGTGCCAGATACTATTCTGAGTGCTTTATATACATGATCTATTTAATACTCATAACTCTATGAGATAGGTATAATTATAACCCCACATTTTACAGTGGAGGAATGAGAAACAGAGAGGCAAAGTAACTGATTTAGTACCACTCACAAGTGGCAGGGCTGATATTTGAACACAGGCATTCTAGCTGGAATACCTATTAGCTTGCCTACTATCCTATGCTTCTCCAGTCCTATGTTTGTTTTTTGTTTGTTTGTTTGTTTGTTTGTTTTAATGTCAGAGATATAACCTTAAATAAAGAAATGATATCCCTTAGGTTGAATTTCAAGTATCAAGTAACAAAGAGAGTCTAATTGACTGGGTATTCTGCCATATTTTAGACTATTTTGAGTTTACATTAACTCAAAATTCCCAGATTGAGGCCACCATTTCAGTTTTTGTTGAATTATTTTTTGCAAAAAGATCATTTGGCACATTAACTTGATTGGTGTTGCTGTGTTCCATCCTCTCATGTGATCTATCAAATCGCTTATGTGTTGATTGGGTTTGAGTTCATACTGACTTAACAAGAAAGTTGCAGCCTAAGGTTATTTTTACACTATTCTCATATTTTCTTGTTTATTTTTACTATTTTTGAGTTTCTTTTTCTGTCAACTTGATATGATTCTCTTGGTCAGTGTTTGTCTAACACGTAGACAGTATAACCCAGAACAAAGTAAGTCTTGGTATAGTACCACTGCACAAGCAGTATTTTTAGCTTGTCTGCCCACTCTGTGGACAAGAATCTTGATCACAGTCCTCAAAGGAGAATACTAGCTCAAATACATCAGTAATAACAGACGAAATTCTTAAATAATGACCTTCAGGGTGAAAAGCCTCCACTCTGTGATGAATTATTTGTGTAATCTATTAGACAGTGAACTTTACCATGATTATCTGTACATGTACCAACATACAAATCATTCCAAACATTACTAATTAGAATGTGGGGATTGACTTACTTCCAGTCCTTTCTTAGAAATTCATACAATCATTAGCCAAAAGCCTCTATCCTGGTTTTAGGCCAAGTCATCTTTATTTTTTGTTATCCTGCCTTCATCCATGATCTGCACCTCATTTCCTTATATTGTAATAAACAAAATTTTCAAATGATTCTCAATCTCTTTGTAAGCAATTATTCAAAATTCAAACTTCTAAAGCCATGGCTCTCAAACCTGGCTGGCTGATCTTCCAATCTATTACGTCAGAATCTCTGGGTAGTGAATGCCAAACTATGTTTTTTAAAAGAGACCCAGGGTATTCAGCCAGGTTTGGGAGACATTAAACCAAGTAAAGTTTTCATTTCTATTTACTACTGCAATAATTTTTATAAGTGTTCGAAGAACTAAAAATGGAGAAGCTCTTCCAGCATGTGTTCCATTAAGTGTTATCTTTGAAACTGAATACATTACAATGTCCTGGGAATGTTTTCTTCTCTCTTTGCTGTGGTGTGGTAAGGTCTCTGTAGGGCATCATTTCCCAACCTGTAGTTTACACAATACTAATGTCCTCCAGGATGTTAATTAATATTCCTCATTTATAACCAAAAATGGTTCTGTTGTCAAAAATGAGTTTGGAACATGGTGGATTAAAGAAAGGTAAATGAGTTTCCTTATTAGAGTGATTCGCAACACTAATATTCAGGGCAAATACCCAAAAGGAGATTCAGTGTATGATATTTCCAAAATTAACTTTTTTATTATGATATAAAATATAAAATTTATCATCTTAACTATTTTAAGTGCATAGTACCATAATCTTAACTATATACATATTGTTGTACAACAAATCTCTAGAAATTTATCATCTTGCAAAATTTAAACTCTATACCCATTGAACAACAATTTCCCTTTCCTCCTTCAGCCCCTGAAAAGTACCATTCTAAGAGTTTGACTACTTTAGATGCCTCATATAAGTGGAACCATGCAGTATTTGTCTTTTTCTGACTGACTTATTTCATTTAGCACAATGTCCTCCACAATGTTCATCCATGTTATAGCATATGACAGAATTTCCTTCTTTTTAATAGGCTGAATAATATTCCATTGTATGTATATACTACATTTTCCTTATCTGTTCACCCTTTGATAGACACTTAAGTTGTTTCCATATCTTAGTTATTGTGAACAGTGCTTCTATGAACATAGGAGTGCAGGTACTTCTTTGATATCCTGATTTCAATTCCTTTGGATAATTGCCCAGGACAAAGACTGAAGGATCCTATGGTAGTCCTATTTTTTTCACTTTTTTGAGAAACTTCCATACTGCTTTCTATCTATAGTGGCTGCTCCATTTTACATTCCTTCACCAAATTAATTTTGAACACAGAAATGTTTTCTCTTGGATCGTTTGCTAACTTCTCATGGAAAATCAGAATACCAATGGACATAGTTTGGGAGACACTGTTATAGAGCACCCTGGATTTTGACAAAGAAAAAAAACAACTTCTAGACTGAGTGTTTTCTCAAAAATAATTTTTCATCATTCAAGAAGTATCC